>SJXQ01006736.1:41063-252632 GCA_006408695.1 Aepyceros melampus | reverse complement strand
GGCTTTGTTGTAGAGCCTGAAGTCAGGTAGGTTGATTCCTCCAGTTCCATTCTTCTTTCTCAAGATTGCTTTGGCCATTTGAGTTTTTTTGTATTTCCATACAAATTGTGAAATTATTTGTTCTAGCTCTGTGAAAAATACCATTGGTAGCTTGATAGGGATTGCATTGAATCTGTAGATTGCTTTGGGTAGTATACTCATTTTCACTATATTGATTCTTCTGATCCATGAACATGGTATATTTCTCCATCTATTTGTGTCCTCTTTGACTTCTTTCATCAGTGTTTTATGGTTTTCTATATATAGGTCTTTTGTTTTTTTATGTAGATATATTCCTAAGTATTTTATTCTTTTCATTGCAATGGTGAATGGAATTCATTCCTTGATTTCTCTTTTTGTTTTCTCATTGTTAGTGTATAGGAATGCAAGGGATTTCTGCATGTTAATTTTATAACCTACAACTTTACAATATTCATTGATTAGCTCTAGTAATTTTCTGGTGGAGTCTTTAGGGTTTTCTATGTAGAGGATCATGTCATCTGCAAACAGTGAGAGTTTTACTTCTTTTTTTCCAATCTTGCCCTTTTCTTTCTTTTTCTGCTCTGATTTCTCTGGCCAAAACTTCCAGAACTATGTTTAATAG
Source organism: Aepyceros melampus (assembly GCA_006408695.1). Lineage (NCBI taxonomy): Eukaryota > Metazoa > Chordata > Mammalia > Artiodactyla > Bovidae > Aepyceros > Aepyceros melampus. The sequence continues at coordinate 251,989 of SJXQ01006736.1, read as the reverse complement.
TAGTGGTGAGAGTGGGCACCCTTGTCTTGTTCCTGACTTTAGGGGAAATGCTTTCAGTTTTTCACCATTGAAGATAATGTTTGCTGTGTGTTTGTCATGTGTGGGTTTCATTATTTTGAGGTATGTTCCTTCTATTCCTGCTTTCTGGAGAGTTTTTATCATAAATGGATGTTGAATTCTGTCAAAGGCTTTCTCTGCATCTATTGAGATAATCATATGGTTTTTATCTTTCAATTTGTTAATGTAGTGTATTGCGTTGATTGATTTGTGGATATTGAAGAATACTTGCATCCCTAAGGATAAAGCCCACTTGGTCATGGTGTATGATCTTTTTAATATGTTGTTGGATTCTGTTTGCTAGAATTTTGTTAAGGATTTTTGCATCTATGTTCATCCGTGATATTGGCCTGTAGTTTTCTTTTTTGGTGGCATTTTGGTCTGGTTTTGGAATTAGGATGATGGTAGCCTCATAGAATGAGTTTGGAAGTTTACCTTCCTCTGCAATTTTCTGGAAGAGTTTGAGTAGGATAGGTGTTAGCTCTTTTCTAAAGTTTTGGTAGAATTCAGCTGTGAAGCTGTCAGGTCCTAGGCTTTTGTTTGCTGGAAGATTTCTTATTACAGTTCCAATTTCCATGCTTGTGATGGGTCTGTTAAGATTTTCTATTTCTTCCTGGTTCAGTTTTGGAAAGCTGTATTTTTTTAAAGAATTTGTCCATTTCTTCCAAGTTGTCAGTGTTCATTTATATTTTCCTACCTGTGTACTATTTCAGTTGCTTCTCATTCCTTCCAGTTTCCCCAAGCCCCTATCATTTACTTCTGCCTGAAGGTCTCCTTTTATTCATTCCTTGAGTGTAGAATTGAAAATGGAAAATACTTTTATATATTCTCTGTTAAAATGTTTTTTAACTTTTATTTTTCAAAGATATTTCACCAAGTATGGACAATTTTCTGGAAGAGTTTGAGTAGGATAGGTGTTAGCTCTTTTCTAAAGTTTTGGTAGAATTCAGCTGTGAAGCTGTCAGGTCCTAGGCTTTTGTTTGCTGGAAGATTTCTTATTACAGTTCCAATTTCCATGCTTGTGATGGGTCTGTTAAGATTTTCTATTTCTTCCTGGTTCAGTTTTGGAAAGCTGTATTTTTTTAAAGAATTTGTCCATTTCTTCCAAGTTGTCAGTGTTCATTTATATTTTCCTACCTGTGTACTATTTCAGTTGCTTCTCATTCCTTCCAGTTTCCCCAAGCCCCTATCATTTACTTCTGCCTGAAGGTCTCCTTTTATTCATTCCTTGAGTGTAGAATTGAAAATGGAAAATACTTTTATATATTCTCTGTTAAAATGTTTTTTAACTTTTATTTTTCAAAGATATTTCACCAAGTATGGAAGTCTACGGTAGTCATTGTTTTATTCAATATCTTAAATATGTCATTTCAGTTTTTTTTTTTCTGGTTCCCATCTTTGGAGAAGGAAATGGCAACCCACTCCAGAATTCTTGCCTGGAGAATCCCAGGGATGGAGGAGCCTGTTGGGTGCTGTCTATGGGGTCGCACAGAGTCAGATACGACTGACGTGACTTAGCAGTAGCAGCAGCATCTTTTCTCTTATATAATCAGCTGTCATTATTGCTAGCGTTGATACTCATTTGAAATATCTATCTACCTGCCTGTCTGTTTACCTGTCTGTCCTTTTTCCACTGAACTTGGGCTAAAGGAAAAACACATGCCTCTCTACCCTAGGGAGGTGGTGAGGAATGATGGCTCAGTACTCTTCTGACTGTGTAGTTAAGCTCTCATTCTGCCATTTTCACTTCAGCCATTTCACATTTTCAAGTGAGAACTCCCACATTCTTTATTTGGTCTCCCCTGACATTATCTAGATTTATAGTCTGATGCTGGGAGGGGTTGGGGGCAGGAGGAGAAGGGGACGACAGAGGATGAGATGGCTGGATGGCATCACTGACTTGATGACATGAGTCTAAGTGAACTCCGGGAGTTGGTGATGGACAGGGAGGCCTGGCATGCTGCAACTCATGGGGTTACAAAGAGTTGGACACGACTGAGTGACTGAACTGAACTGAACTGAAGAAAAGAAAATTTGAAGAAACTACATAATTAATGTTACAATACCACTTATGGGTTTAGACTTACTGAGTAATTGATATTTAATTTTCTATCATTTTCCCTTTCTCCCCAAGTATTGCGTGATGAACATTTATTACATTTACAACAGAATTTTTAGGTTTTTTTTTTTAAAGTGATATTAAAATTGTCACCTTGAAATGTACCCCCGAAATCTGTGAAATGGTTAAGTGCATAAATTGTAACTAAACACCAAAATTATTTTGTCTTAATAACAAATCAGTCTTATTCCTCATCATTTCTTAGTTTTCCTAAGTGTCTCTTAATTAAATTTATGATTTCCTATGTATTTAAATAAAATCTGAAGTCTTTTAAGGATCCACCAAATTAATCACAAAGTGTATCACATTGGGCATCTTTTGGATATACAGAACTTGTTTATTTCATGTGATGTCACTGACTAATGTCCATCTGCTTTTGCCTTTCTTCTCCTCCTTCAGATAGATGGAGTGCCACAGAAATTCACTGAAGGCTGCTAGCCAGGAGACTCAAGAAGGAATTGTTAAAAAGGAGAACGATCCAAACATTGTCCTCTCCCTTTGGAGCCTAAACAGGAAAGAAAACTCTTAGGTAAGTAATAATCAGTGCTCTGTGTGCTCAAACACTCTAAGAAGGGTATTGTCTGAACTGGGAGAACTATGGCTTTGGCTACACATTCAATGAACCAAGGCCTATGAGGTTCGAGTTCAGAGAAATGGATTTCTGCCACTGCAGGCTCATTAGAGCTGATGCTATCACAGGGCTAAAAGGAAAACCTTATGTTCACCTCAGGGCTGCCAGTTGTCCAGCAGCCATCTGCATCAGCAGTGGCAAGGAGCACTCTGAGTTTGGGCTAGAGAAAGCGTCGCGAAGCCAGGCTAGTCAATGAGCCCAATCATGATAATGCTAATAATAGCAAACCTTTATTGACCCCTTTACTTTGAGCCAGCTCTGCTGAGAGCAGTCTGTGTGCATCACCCCATTTAATCCTCACTACTCCCATCATGAAGCTGGAGCTGTTACGAGGACCGTTTTGCACGTAAGAAATGAGGCTCAGACATGTTACGTAATTTGTCTGTGATCACTCAGCTGGATAAGAGTAGAGCTGTATTTTGCATTCAGGTCTTGCTGCTGCCCAAAACCCCACTGCTTTCTACCTTTGAAGTCCAGTCTCTCAGCAGGGCACTCTGCTCCTCCAGGATGTGGCTAGAAGCAGCCTGCCCACCCCCTCGACCCCAGGATCTGCCCTCCTACCACCTAAAGCCTCTGTTCTCTGGACCTACTAGGTCAGACTCCACTCCCTGCCCGTATCTTGCTCTTCTAAGATTCTTTGCTTTTTCTCATTGTGTAGTTGCTCAATCATATCAGATTCTTTGCAACTTCATGGACTATAGTCCTCCAGGCTCCTCTGTCCATGGGATTCTCCAGGCAAGAATACTGGAGTGGCTTGCCATTCCCTTCTCCAGGAGATTTTCCTCACTTAGGGGTCAGACTCGTGTCTTGGGTCTCTTGCATTGCAGGCAGATTCTCTACTGTCTGAGCCACCAGGGAAGGCTACTTTTGCTCATTACTTGTGTCATAAAAGTACTTGCCCTTTCCTCTTCCAAACCAACTCAATCAACCATTAATCCTCTGTGCAGATGTCACTTCCTCTGTGAATCCTTTCTCAGCTTTCTCTTCCCAGCTCTTGACCTCCTTGACTGCTCTCTTAGCACTGAGTTCATGTGCTAGCATAGAGGTTAGCAAAGTATGGCCTGAAGTCACATTTGGGCCTTCTTCCTGGTTTCGTATGACCCACAAGCTAAAAATAATTTTTAAATATCTGGAGGAAAAAAGTCAAAGGGAGAATGTTTTGTCGCACATGAAAACTATATGGAGTACACACTTCAGTGGCATGAAGGGAGTTTTATTGGTTACACAGCCACACTCATTGAGGAACATGTTGTCAGTGACTGCTAGGGTCCCACAGTGGAAGAGGTGAATAGTTGACATAAAGGCATAGGGTCCAATGTCTAAAATATTTGCTATTTGGCTCTCTATACAGAAACAGTTTGCTAACTTGTGCATTGGAGCACTAGCAAGTGGTATTTGGGAAGAATGAGCAGCCATGTGTTGCTGATTATTATACTGTCTGTGCCCAGCACAGGGCTATTCTCTTAGTGGCCAATAATTTAATGAACATATGAATGAAAGTTAAATGAGTGTGAAGGATAGATTCTCTACCAAGAACCAGGAGTCTTGCATTCCAGTATCATTTCTGTCACTTATTGTTATCTGGCAGAAAACTCAAAGTAGGATAATTTGATAAACATTTTTCACAAAGGAACAGTGCAGTAATTCAGAGACAGTAGCAGCAAACATGTCACCATCTGTCACCTGGAAGGGTACAGAGATGGGAGTGGGTTCAGAACTCGATAAAGTCACTTTGCGTAAGCCCCTTTGGAGCACTAGTAGCTTCTGTAGAGCCAGCAGCTGATAGGATCCACTCATGGAAGAAGCTAAGAGAAGAAATTTCCTGATCTCATTCTCCTCCCTCTTCCCACATTTTGCTGGGTCTCCCTGTTGGTGGAACCCATCCAGACACTGGAGCCTTGGCAATATCGTGGCTGTAAGCTGGTTCCTGGAATTCAGAGAAGGGTAGAGAAGATAGCAATCTGGAAGGGCAAGGGAGAACAACCTACACACAAACTTAGTGACAAATCACATCTACTCCCTAGGCTTTGAGTTCTTCACTTATACAATTGGCAAGTTTGATTATAAAATATTTAAATAAATAAATAAAATACCAACACAGATAGAAATTATTTGTTGTGGGTTTATTCTGAACCATACATTCATTTTGTCAAATGGTCTTCAGAGTAAATATTGGGTTAGCTAAAAAGTTCGCTTGTGTTTTTCCATATCATCTTATGGATAACCTGAACAAACATTTTGGCCAACTCTATGTTCTCTCCATCATACAAATGAGAAAACTGAGGCTCAGAGAGAGATTACAGGATACTCATTCACATAGTGGCTAAATTGTGCCACCGACCCCTCCCACCTGCCGCCCCTGGCCCAAATATACTTTGCTGAAGTATTGCCCTCATTTTTACTTATCAAAACAGTGGTTGCATTATTTAGAGGGTAATGGCTGTTTGGAGTTTCTGCTGTCCTTAAGCTCAGCCCTAACTGATCGGCCTTAGGTTACTTGATTAGCTCTTCTGGACTCACTGAATCCACAGAGCTCTCCCTGATCTCATTCCTAGATTCCCGTGGACTCCAATTTCAGCCAGAGTCCTCCCAGAAAGATCTCAACTTCCAAGAAAATGTGCCCCTCACTCCACTCCACTCCATCCCATAACCTTTTTCTTGTTACTGTCGTAACATAAAACTTGGGCAGGAGTCCTGGTAACAGAAATCTCATCAATAGAATTATTCTAATGACAGATGTACCGAGTTCTTTCAAGAAACATGTCAAAGGCTGAGTGTTATAGGTCTGAACTGTGGTAGGTTTATTTATCCTGGGCAATTTGCTCAATGTTGGAACCCTTGTACATCATAGCATGGATGTGATCTCTTAATTATTCATGCCATTAATAATTGACACCATTAATAACACTGTAATACCATTAATAATTGAGTACCTAAAATGGAATTCTCTGGAATTAATTTGTTATTATTAATTTTCTGTGCCAGCTAGCAGGACTCATTAGAATGGTGGTCAGGGTCTGTGCATCAGATTATTTTAACTAGTCATCTTCAGGTTTAAAAGGCCAAGAAGTGCAGAATTCACTTCAACCACTTCCTTTCCTTGCCATTAACAGACCTAACATTCATCTTTTTTCCCTCTAGGAAAGGGGGAAAGCTTTTGTGAACACCTCTATAGAATTCAGTGTATCTCACTGCTGGCTTATAAAGTGGGGCCTAATAAGAGGGGGAGGAAAACTACCTTTGGAGTACAAATTCTTGCATCAAACTTGTCCCCAGGCTACCAGTCCTTCCTGCCAGGGTCCAGGGCTCAGCCCCTTTCTCACTTTAGGACTGTCGCTCCTCTTCTTTCCGAAGCTTTGGCCATTGGTCTCTTCTCCAGGATGCCCCCTTTCTTAAATTAGCCAGAGAAAAATATTCCTGACACCCTCAGCCTCTCCTGGATGCTATCCCTTGAGACAAACCCCTTGTCTCTTTTCAGGGACAGAGCCCATTTTAATAGAGAACTGGAAGGAGAATTATCTACATGGGTTAGGTTCAGGTTCACAGGCTCAATTCTTTTGATTTTACAGAGCTCCGATTCTCTTGCAAGGTACTGAAATTCATCTGGCCGAACTTCCTTGTCTACAAAACAGTGGACTAACTACAGCAAAGGAAAGAGTGGTACCCATGGAGAGGCACTCTCCAGGTGTCCATTCTAGGAAGGACCTGATACCCAGAGGAGGTTCAGCAGACAGATACCAGCTGTCAGCGCCTTCAGGATCTGCTCAGGTGCAGAGAGAACTGCCTTCTCAGGTAGGATGACCAGCTCATTTGGTTTCTTGGTACCAAATGTCCAGCATCACAGGGTGGGTCTCTGGGTTGGCATCTGACTCCATGGGCACATCCTTATGAGGACAGATATTTGTGCTCAGTGTCTGACAAAGATGATGCTTTGGGAAGTTTCGGGTACATTGGAACAATGGACCATAGTGATTCCATTCTTCCACCCCTTTCTTGCACCAGCTGAGCTGAGTACAGCTGCCACTAAGTCCGCTAGGGTCCTCTGACAAGAAAATGAATGTGGTATATTACTCCTGTGAACTCCCACAACACTCTGTTACTTTCTAATGGTGCTTTCCACATCCCAGCTTTTATTATTGCTGGAACTTGTCTTCTCTTTCCTGGACTTGTAAGCCTCAGACCCCTTGCCAGTGACTAGCATGTTTGTGTGTGGAAAAAAAAAAAACAAAACGGAACAACAACAACAAAAACAAACAAATGAGCCAAGGATGGTACATTGCAACCTATGTGCCCTCTCTCATATGCCTATCAAACTTTAAGAGGGCTTCCAACTGGGAGGGGTTAAACATATATGGAGACCTGTGACATCAAGAATCTACGTTCTTCTCACACCTCCACCTGAAATCTGAAGGCTCATTTTGCTTAGCTCTTAGGTTTGTTTGTGCATGGATAAAAATGTTAAATAATAGATTTGAGGTCATTTCAGGAATTATTTGTATGAGAGGTTAAGCCTAGAAATATTTTCTGTCTTTGTTTAAACATAATCTAATCCAGTCTTGGATATAAATATGTCAAAATTGCTTCTCTAAATTATAAATGTATTGTGATAAATAACCTAATACTGTCTAGTAGCAGATACTTATTACTAATCTTCTCTGAGTGGGTTGAATGGTTCACTTAGCTTTTTAGGATCTTTGAAAATCTTATCTGTGCATATTGGAGTCTTTTTCTCTTATGTCCCTGGAGGTAGATATAAATAGATTCCATCATGTGCTCTTAAATGCAAATTGTGACTATTTTTCCATCTCTTTGACCTTGTTTAACCCTCCTTCTGGATTTAGTCTTACTGATTAACCAGAGGGGAAAAATTCATAGTATCACCTGGATGCTTTGATGAAGGATACCGAACCCCTGTGATAGAAACCCTCTTCTCCCTGATGAAACGTATCAACTATTAATTAGTTCACTCAGCTGACCAGGGATCCATCTGCATCAGATGATATTAAATGTTAGAGGAAAAGGAAACATCTGGGACTCAGAGGCCCATGAATTTGAAACTCTTTGCCTTCCTCTACTTAGGTTTGCATTCTAAATTAAGTTTAAAACTCAGCACTAACTAAAAATGCTAGGTCTTGTATTAGCAGGCGTTGTCATCTGGCATAGTAAACGTTGATTCATTTATGTGTTTATTGTCTATCTTCCTTCAATATAAATAACTTCTGTATGGTTAGAGATTTTGGGGACCAGGACTTGGACAGCAATTTTTTTTTAATTTGTTGAGTGAATAATGATGAATTTCTGAATGTTCAAACTGATACAGTCTGAAGTGGAAGGGATTCTCAAAACCATCTAGTCTAACTTGCATTCTGTACCTGGCTTGTTACCGTGAACATATACCAATCCAGAAAGGGGGGCTCATCATCTCCCAGACAGGCAACTCAATTATTTTGCTTTGTGACACTGAATAAATTTACTCACAGGGAACTTTGTTCATGAAATCACAGCTGTTTCTATACTTGTTACAATGGACTGAACCTTCGGTTCAGTTCAGTCACTTGGTCATGTCCGACTCTTGGTGACCCCATAGACTACAGCACACCAGGCTTCCTTGTCCATTACCAACTCCTGGAGCTTGCTGAAATTCATGCCCATCGAGTTGGTAATGCCATCCAGCCATCTCATCCTCTGTCGTCCCCTTCTCCTCCCGCCTTCAATCTTTTCCAGCATCAGCGTCTTTTCCAATGAGTCAGTTCTTTGCATCAGGTGGCCAAAGTATTAAAGCTTCAGCATCAGTCCTGAATATTCAGGACTGAATATTCAGGACTGATTTCCTTTAGGATTGACTAGTTTGATCTCCTTGCAGTCCAAGAGACTCTCAGGAGTCTTCTCCAGCACAGCAGTTCAAAAGCATCAATTATTCGGTGCTCAGCTTTCTTTATGGTCCAACTCTCACATCCATACATGACTACTGGAAAAACTATAGCTTTTAGTAGATGGAAAGAATAAGCCTTACAATCCCTCTATAGATTTAGTATCTTTTATAAAGTAAAATGCAATTTTTTACAAATATTTATTAAATCCCTTTTATACTCTAGGTGCTATGTTTACAGTAGTTCACAGAATAGTGTAGTATATTATGTGTTATTACATTTTTTGTGTACCAATCACCTGGATGAGCCAGATGAACTTCAGAGAGGGTCTTATGAAAGCACTCAGCTAAAAGCATCAGAGCATTCAGTTCTTATTAATGTTCTTATGCCCATTGCTCAAATAATGAGTAATGCTTGCTGAACACTTATACAGCTCACCAATACTCTAGCATGTCTATCTTTCTCAAAATGTATTAGCACTCATAAATAAGGAAGGCATTATTCACTCTAAAATTGGAGCTTGAGAGGCAATAGTGGAATTGAGTTAAATCAACTAGAAACAGATTTCAGTTTTAACACTCACACTATACTGTTACAAAAATTGTCTGATCCTCACACTCTTTCAAAAAATTAGCATTTCAGTCACTTGATAACCACATTCTTGTTGTATTCCTATCATAAGCCAAGGCTGGAACTGAAGGGGAAAAGATGAGCAAAGCATAGACCCTTCCTGCTGTGGGGTCACAGTCTTGCTGGAGAAAGAGAGACATTCGAAGAAAGGTTTAGAAACGTCATGGTAGATGGTAACAGATGTCGGATTTGCTTCTGGAAACCAGGGTCAGGCAGGTGGCTCATCCTGCTGGTCTTTGCAGCTAGTTAACATACCTTTTTTCCCTGGAAGATGGTTAATACCTTGAGGAAAAGATATGGTGTCTGGGATGTTTTGACATCTTCTTAGCATAGGCACAGAACTTTGCCCAAAGTTGGTGCCAGTGATAGTGGTATTGATGTATGATATATGCAGCTTTTAGATCATGGCATAGCCAATCAGATGCTCAAATAAGTCAAGATCCCTACATATAGCTCTATATGTAATAGGTCTGGGCTGTTTTAAAAGTGGCTCCCCATGAAAGGACTGTTTGAGGTGTCTGAGTAATGCAGCAGAGAGATGGACTGCCGTATCAAGGGCTGGGACCTGGAGAGGAAATGTGTAGTGAGAGACAGGGTAGGTCACTGGAGCTGCAGGTGGTGGAGGCCCATGGAATTTCTGATGAACTTAGGGAAACTCTTGAAGGAGAAGTCATCCATATGGGACTCTACCAGCCCAGAGGACACACAATGATCAGATGCTGTCCAAGCCTGTCTCAACTCTGGGGCAGCCTGAGGCAGCCTTGTGGAGAAGAAAAAGGAAAAGAAGGAGGCTGACTGTACCTGTGCCTCATCAAACCCCACATTGGCCTAGAGGGAAATCTGAAATTGTATTAGTGGGTGGTGGTGTGTACTGAACTGGATAGTTTAATTACTGAAGTGTGATAGTTTCTGTACCTGAAGAGGACTTGAGAGTATATGTGTGTGTGTGTGTATGCACACACATACATGTATGTGTATGTATGAATTGGAGATGACCTGGAAAAGTCAAAGGCTTGTCTCTACAAGTCTACTGTACAGATTTAAGGGGACAACCAAACCAAAGAAGAAAACTACTTTCTGTTTATACACTGGAGTCCATCGTGATAAAGCAAATTTGCTTCTGTTAATGGATATACTGTTCAGAGTGCCCACTGCCTCTATCAAAGCTTGTGGTCAAGCAAATGCTGAACACTGTTTTTGCCTTTTTTTTTTTTTTTTTGGTAAGAGTGAAATTCTTAATTTCTTGTGGTTAGTTCTTGTGGAAGCAGGTATTGGAGTAGGTTTTCAGTAAAAGTAAAGCAGCAGAAAGCTATTTTTTGAAAAGCAGGGGATATCTGTAATGCAGGTTACACAATTTTGAATCTTGCTTTGTTATTTAAGGTTATAACAGGAGCACTTCCTCATAGTCAAAAGAATCTACATAACTATTTCATGGCTGCATAACAATCCATTCGATGCCTGTGTTTCCCCAGTGATTTTGGGGATGTTTGGATGGTTCCAAGTAATTTACATTTTATACTCAGAATTACTCATGTACAACCATATAAGGCATTTGGAACAAGTGAAGTTGAGTTTTAATTCTTTTTTCATAAAGCATTGAATTAAGTGAATATTACCACTCACCCAGGGGAATGGACCTGAAAATTAGATTTTCAAGAAACGTGGGCTTCTTGCACACAATGGGTTGATTGTCCCACTTGAATGAACTTCTTCAGGATGATGCTAGACAGGAAATAGGAGGAGGCTGTGTCCTGCTCAGAGCAGGGCTCCCAGCTTTCCAATTAGCTCTGCCATAGCTCCCATAGAAGATAGCAGGGATGCTGAGGATTTAAGAGTGAATACATCCTCTGAATTCGATTCCGGGATAGATAGTACAGGTGACCTAAGAAAACCCCTTTGCCGCAGAAGTCACTGGGCATGTCCTGCATCACTGAGCCCCAGGACCCTCATTATTTCATTAGGGTGATAAAAGAACCTTAACTTGTGAGCAAGAGACTCATTAACCCATTAAGCAGATAAAGAAACTGAGGCTCAGAACTTTTCCAAATTCAGTCTACTGTTGGGTAGCAGCACCTGAGGACCAGAACCTAAGCCTTCTCTCTCCTAGTTCTTTCTATATATTCATATATATAATTCATCTACTATAAATATAATTCATATTTATATGGAATCTTGACACTATTTGTAGTAATCTGATATTTATATATACAGATAGAAATTCTTGATACTGTTTGTGGTAATCTGGGGTTGGAATAGTTTGCTTGGATAATGAAGGTCCTGGAATGTGATGTGCTCTGATGGCACTGGTGTGGTGAGTGAGCTACAGTTCTTCAAATTTTTGAATTTCAAGCCCGGGCCATGCATTAGCAGTCAGGAAAACTCCATGAAGCATGGCCTCACAGAGGGAGAGCGCTTTATTCAACGTGCATTTCAGAATATATAGCATTTCCTTCCCTTGATGAATACAGTGATCTCAGCGTTCCGTTCCATTATTCAAACATGGGGTGAATAAGAATAAGGCACTGGTTGAAACCATTAAGGAGGGGAAAATACTTGGAGGGATTTAGAAGTCTTTGTATTGAAACTCATTCGACCTCTTCTCTTGGAGAAAACATTCCCAAGACTCAATCTGACTCCTTTGCGGCATGCTGTTTTATTTTCTGTTCAGGTCAGAGTTGCTAAGAAATGCTGGCTGTCTCCAGTGCAGGAGGCAATAAGTTACAGAATCAGAAGTAGTCGGGGAATAACTGCAAAGCGATTGCCTTCATCCTGTGGGGACAAATGCTGAATTCCACCCTATAATCCATTCCTGGTGTGGTGTAGCTGAGACTGATTTCAGTGATGGGTGTAACCAGAGGCCTTTGCCCCCAGATTCATGCCAGCGGCTGTGGACAATAAAGGCCACCAGAGGACTGACAAGGGGTCCTCTTGGAATGAAAGTAATCCGAAACCCAACACAGAGTTTTATTAGAACCAGGGAAGGCAACAGAACCATTGGTTGTGCCTCCAAAGTAGCTAGAGAAAACCCACACCATTCAGGAACTAATGGAAAGCTATTGCCAGAGCCAAAGGCTCATATCACAATTTTTTCCTCTTTGGCTGAGGGCAGAAGGAAGGACTAGTAGTGCTGAATTTGGACCACTTATTTTTGGCTTTTTTTTTTCAACTCTTCTGGAAACTATAACCATAAACCTCTCTAAAACCGAGAACATCATCTTTTGGTTTAAATTGGACACACATCACCGGTATAACTCAAGGTGCTTATAAGTGCTCAGTAAAATTTAGGCTAACTTCTTACTTTCTTGGCCATAGCCACCTATTATTTTTGTAAGGGAGAGGGCATTCCTTTAAAATTTAATGGAAAGAGCTGTAGACTGAGAGTCAGGAGATGTAGTAGGTACCATGCTACCTATTATCAGTTATTAGTTTGTTGCTCCAGGAAAATTCCAAACTTCTCTGAGCCATAGCTAAGAGATAGCTAAGGTTGTCATATGCAATCTGGTGACTTGGAGCCTATTGTTTTAACTTTATAGGTGAGCAAAAAATGTTAGAGAAATTCCATACTTACACTAAAAACAGAGTTAGTTAGTAGGTTGGGAGCTAGGCTCTGAAACCTCATTGGTACAACTCAGTGACTACGCCGAGTCCACTTGACGGCGTCTCCTTCCCTGGAATGCATTTTGCTCTAGATGGCACTGTTTATTGGGCATCCTTCTGTTGGCCCTCCTCCAACCAACCTTGCACTTCATCCAATTTTGGACCAACATCGACACAAATCTTTTCTTGATGGAAAACCAACCTGGTTGAATTCTGAACTCCAATTTGCTTGCAGCCTCCTCATCTGTATTTCTTAATCTGGTCTGGTGTCACATATGCTCTGTGAACTGTGGATGGAGAGTTGTTGGGTGCTTAGAATATGAGAGCACTCATAATACTGATTCCAGAAACATTCAACTTTTTGACCCATCCCAAATACCCATGCCCCATACCCTAGTGGAGGTATTAGAATCATTCTATCATGCATGCATGATACTATAACATACATTTACTTTATATAATATGTTGGTGGTGGTTTAGTCACTAAGTCGTGTCCGACTCTTGTGACCCCATGGACTATAGTCCACCCAGCTTCTCCGCCCATGGGATTCTCCAGGCAAGAATACTGGAGTAGACTGCCATTTCCTTCTCCAGGGGATCTTCCCAGCCCAGGGATTAAATCCAGGTCTCCTGCACTGCAGGCAGTTTCTTTACTGACTGAACTACCAGGGAAGCCCTGGTATAATTATATAATATAGTTTTTACTTTATAAAAAGTATTTTTACTTTTATAGTCACATCAACTAGATTTTCAACTCAAAGAGGTCAGATGCTGGGTTTTCTAAATTTGTTGACTGAATTTAATTTGTGTTGTCTGTAGGGCTTTTTTTTTGTGATCCAAGTAAACAAAAATTCACATGGGATACATACACACAAAATCACCTAAACAGACTCAAACTCATGCTTAAAAAAAAATTCAGCGAACCTCTCTTGTATACAAGCCACACTGTTCTATACAGAGAACCATATGTACATGGTTCCTGCCCTCATGAAGCTTTCTGGCTAGCTGAGAAGACATGCTTGTACAAATAATGGCAAGTGCACTGAGTTTAATGAAATGTGGTGCATGCTATGTGAGAATGTCTTTCATTAGTGTGGGCAGAGATTGCTAAGAAGGCTTTCTGAGGAGTGTAGCATTTGAGCTGAAATATAAAGGATGATTAGAATGAATTAGGTAAGCTGGGGGTGGAGAGGAAGCTCAGTGTAAGTAGAAGTAGTCAACATGATGGGATAATTGGGAGCACCTTTATGAAGCCCACAGAAGCCCAGCATGGCTAAAATCCAGAGAGTCACCTGGTGGGTTATGATGAGAAGTTGAAGTGATGGTCAAGAATTTGGACTTACCAAAGGTTAATGAGAGATATTAATACACTTTAAATTTTGGAGTGACCATATCGGATTTGAGCTTAAAAAGAACACTAACAATTCCATGTGGAGAATGCATTTGAAGGGCAAATGAATGGATTTGAATAGTAAAGATGCAATTATAATAGAGCCACATGTACTGGGGGCCTTGACTAGGATGAGGAGGGAACAAGAAAATAGGATAGAGAAGTGGATGGATTTGAAAAATATTTAAGGAGCTTGATTTGTCAGTTATTGGTGATTTGTTCCATGTGGGATGATGATGAAAATAAAATTCAGGATTAAATTGCAAGTTTCTGGTTTTAACAACTGTTGGATGGTAGGGAAACTACCTATAGTCCATATGGAAAACTAGGGTGGGATGGCCATAACAGCTATACTATCTGGCGTTTATTGAGCCTTTACTACTGGCCAATGACTTTTCTGAGTGTTTCATATATAATACGTTTATTTATTTTTTCCCACAGCTCTGAAGCTTATGCAATTTTGAAGCATTTGTATAATCCACTCATGGTGATATAGCTTGGTATCTGGTAGGACTGGCTTTTCAACACAAATGGTCTGATCTTAGAAGCCTTGAGTTTACTTACTACCCTATTTGAAAGTTCATGTAGAAAGACTGAATAGAGAGCAAAATAGAGAACTCTTTCTGAAGCTCAGAAGCAAAAGCTGAACAAGGGATAAATTAGGGAGTCAGTGTAGTAGTCGTGGTGGGCTACAGAGTCTCAAAGGTTTAATGCAACCGACGTTTATTTTCACTCACACAAAGCCCAGTGTGGATGCTCCAGGCTGGTGGTTTTCCTAGGCAGTTCCCCTCTAAGTGTTGACTCAGGGACATATACTTCTTCCAGTGTGAGGCTCCACCACTGCCCACGACCTTCTTGGAGTCCTTGGCTGCTTCCTATGCCTTTAACTGGCTGAGGGACTAAGAGAATGCAGGATTTCTCAGGATGATTTTAGGGGTCAGGTCTAGAAGTAGTGTCACCATTTCTATCCAAATTATAGTGACTGGAACAATTCATGCATCCACAACTAGCCACTTACATTTAGCCATGTGCTCGGAAGGAGAATGAAGAGATATTTCACAAGTGTATCGATAGTGTTTGAACCCAAAGGAATGAATAGGCTCACCTAATGCCTGACTATAGAATTGGAAAGATGGCCTATGTCAGGTATCTGACAAGCTCTCTATGATAATGATGATTAATAATAGCTTAAACTTTTAAAGCACTTTACTGTGTTCTGGGAACATTTACATGTATTAATTCATGTACTCCTTATAAAAATCTTTTTATATAATGTCATTATACACACACACACACACATATACACACCTGCACACACACATACACAAAGCTGCAGAGATAGTAAATAATTCTCTCAAGGTCACAGAGCTCATAAATGACAGAACAAGAATTTAAATGCAGGCAGGCTGCTTCCAGAGACTGTGAGTTTAACCTATGTCATATGCTACATAATTACTATCTTCAAATACTTGAAAAATGTCACATTAATATGTAAGTATCTTTGCTATGGATTCCCAAGGGGTAGGACTATAACTAGCAAATGGAATTTAAATGATGATGGATTTCAGCCCAGAAGAAGCTAGCTCCTTCTACCAGAGCTGTCTGAAAGAAAGGAAACTGCAGTCTGAGATAGTGAGACCAGGAGAGGTGCTCAAGCACAAGAAGAACAAATGCTTGGCAAGGAAGTATCACCGAGAGGCCTCGAGCATCAGGTGAGTGCTTGGGAGAGATAGCATTTATGTTCTCCTCCCACCAATGAGAGTTATGAAAACTTGTAGGTATAGGTGTGCCCATTTCTCCTTGTGAGTGTTAAACCCTTGCCCCACCTAACTTCTGAATTAAATTTTTATTGAATTAAATATCTAAATTTCAATGCCCACATCTTCTAAGTACTGGGTGATTTCTGAAAGTAGGAGGAGAAAGGAAAGAATTCATAAAAGGAAAAACAACTCCTGCCCTTAAAGTTCTTATAGTTTATTACACAAGACTTATACCTGGGGCTCATTCTTGTTAAATACTGGAGAGCAGTCTATTTAGAATCTAGCCTGGAAGGGACTGAAAAGTGACCTACAGAAGCAGAAGCTCTCAAGCTTTTCTGAATCACCCCAGGAGTTTGTCAAACCAGCCTGGGCTTTCTGATTCAGTGTTTTTGGGTGGTGGTGGTGTTTAGTCACTCAGTCATGTCCAACTCTTTGTGACCCCATGGACAGCAGCACGCAAGGCTTCCCTGTCCTTCACTATCTCCCAGAATTTTCTCAAACTCATATCCATTGAGTCAGTGATGCTATCCAGCCATCTCATCCTCTGTCATCCCCTTCTCTTCCTGTCTTCAATCTTTGCAAGCATCAGGGTCTTTTCTAATGAATCAGCTTTTTGCATCAGGTGGCCAAAATATTGGAGCTTCAGCTTCAACATCAGTCCTTCCAATGAGTATTCAGGGTTGACTTCCTTTAGGATTGAAAGGAAGTGGAAAGGAAACGTTTGGGTGGGGGCCCCACAAATTTGCATTTCTAACTACTTCCCAGGTGATGCTGATGCCCGTCAGGTGATCACACTTTGGGAATCATTGCTCTAGTATAAGATTTATTGCTCCAAACCATAATCCTCTATTTATGTGTCTAGGTTTCCTTGAGACAGTGAACCCCTGAACTCCTGAACTAGGACTGTCTTGTTTGTCTTTGTATTTCCAGGGTCCAGCCCACTGTTTGTCTCTCAATAAACTTGGGTTGAATAAACAATTGGAAAGAAATGTGTGGTTTTCTAGAAGTACAAAGAGGGAAAGAGACTATCTTTGGGAGTCACTTGGGGGAGGGGTCCATTGGCCTCTCCTCCCAGAGATTTGAAAACATGATTCATACAACGAGGTGTCTGAACCGAAAAACAACATTATCCGTACAGAAACCACTTCATTTCGCAATCCGCACATAGGACTCCAGTCCTCAAGTGAGCGTCTGAATCTTTTCTTGTCACCCCTCTTCCTCGCCATGTGTCTTCCTTTTTCTCAAGCTACTTCATGGAAGGAAAGCATTCCTTCTCGTACTTTGAATGTAATTTTCTCCTCCTGTAAGTCCATTCCCTTTGGACTGAATTTGGCTGAACTTTGCAGTCTTCACTGAAGAGGGAACCCTTTCCCACTGTTCTCTGGGAGAGCAGCCCCTTTGAAGTCACAGCTGGCTTGACTAAACTCATTTCCTCCATCCACAGTGCGCGTCTGATGCAATGCTGGCTGACGCTCCCTCTTGCCGGCTCCCGCTATTGAACCAGACCCAAGTGCAATGTTTAATGTGAGTGTTTGGCTTGGCTTAAATTTGGCCAAATCATCTGTACTTTGTTTCATTTGAAAGCCCTACTTCTCTCTCTCTCTCTCTCAATCCCTCTCCCTCGGCTAGTTCATTCCAGATGTTTCTGATTTGTCCTTTTGTGGTCTGCTCCACCCAGTTCCTAAATCAGTAAATCATTTTCATGCTTCTTCTAAAATCCAAGGAAAGAAAGTGCTCAATTAGAGAGAGAGAGAAACTGATTATAGGTTTCCTAGAGCTTACATTTAGGGATGGCTGCTCTTCTCTGGAAATACCTTTGAAAGGTAGGAGGAAATGTTTCATGATGGAGAATACTTAATCTTAACTTTGTATTATTTTGAATAAGAGTAGGTATATGTTGGTGTGCTAGTATTATAAATACTTCAACACAGCCCTTGTTTTAAGGCTTGATATAATTGCTATTCTTGTTTGAAGTCCTTCAGTTATTCCAATAAAATGGAGACACCCATTCTGTAAAGCTATATATGTACTATAAAACACAATAACCTTCATGGCCTTCTCCCCTCTCCTGTTATCTCTTACACTTCTCAGCAAGTTGATTGTGGTGATGAGGGTCAGGTAGACAGGATACACAATGGGAGAAATGTTTATTATTATTATTATGAAGAGTAAGGAACTTCTCCTTGCATGAAACTGTTGATCTGGTAGGTCACTAAGGGAATTTAGAGAGAAAAGTCAGTAAACTCCTTGAGTTTAGAAAAGAGTTATGAATGTTTTTGAGAGCAGAGATGAACGACTGTGAGCAGCTGACTATCTGAGAAATTAGAAGAAAATAAAGATTCTAAGAATAGTATGTGTTACAAATGCAATTTCTCTTTGGTGCCTTAAGTGATGTTAGTCAGTACTT
Organism: Aepyceros melampus; assembly: GCA_006408695.1. Classification (NCBI taxonomy): domain Eukaryota; kingdom Metazoa; phylum Chordata; class Mammalia; order Artiodactyla; family Bovidae; genus Aepyceros; species Aepyceros melampus. Next base: position 233,528 of record SJXQ01006736.1, on the reverse strand, counting down.
ATAGTTCCTCACAAGACTTCTTTTTTGGGAGGGGTATAGGTTTTCTTTTGGATTTGACAGTAATATGAGACCTGCCTTGCAGCTTATACCTATTAAAATTGTGCCACTTATTTTGTTATTTCATCTTGCCATTTGCCTGTATCATCTGACACGGTGATACAGCAGAAGGAGAGTGGCCTTTGGAGACACAAAGATGCCCTTTTTTTTTTTCTGGTGGGATGGGGTGGGAGTAGAATTTTTTTATTCACTGAATACTGTATGTAATTAGGTTAGTGACTTGACTTCTGAGCCATTTCTGAAAAGTGAGTGTATTAATATCCAACTTATGGGGCCATGATAAGAATTAAATGAGATCATTTAAACTACGTGTTACTTAGTAAAATTTGTAACTGGTATATTTAACAAGCAGGACTCATGGAATGTAGTCAAAACACAGCTTCCATATTGTGCTCAAGTCTATTATTTAATTATTGGGGGCAATTACATGGGCAAGAAGTTGAATATTGTGACAGAATGCATCTTTTTTAGGCATTCTTGGATAATAGAAAATCAATCACTTTGTATATCAAGAACAAATGAGTCAGAAATGTTCAATGGATAATGGACATGATCTACAAATTAATACTTATCTTCATTCAAAACTGAGACCTCTCCTCTCAGTCCACTTACTTTGTTAGAGCAGCCCCAGTGGGCCAGTCTATGTGGAAAGAAGGGAAACTCCCTTTGGTAAGATTTCTATTTAAATGGCGGATCTTTCCAATGAGATCCCATATCAGGAGATTGCAAGAAAATGGTTTTAATTAAGCTGAATTCTTCAGGTTTATCCTAAATTAACATATATAGAGATAGGTGGTATGGTTGAGTGTTCTATAAATATTGCTGATTTAAAGAAAATGAGTTACTATGAGCTCTGACTTTGCTACTAATTGGCTGTGCTATCTCGGGTGAAGCATCACCTCAAAAGACAATTTCTTATTTATCAAAAGGAGATCTTGCTGCTATCACCTCTAAGCCCTCTCAACTTTCAAAGCCCCATAATTTTGTCATCCGGCACGAGGATTTTTCCTATAATAGTTTCTCATGTGTACCTTCTCTGGTCAAGTAGATGGCAAGGGTCTGGACCATGTTATCTGTGTGCTTATAGGTATTAGAGTTAATAAAATTGGTTTCCTTTCCAACTTCTGTAAAAGAGGCTATGATGGAGCAAGGGCAATGCCGAGGATCTTACCATGGGGTAATCCTTCTAGTTGTTGGTGTTTTGGGTGATTAGGAATCAGTTAAAGCAGCGGTCCCCAACCTTCTTGTCACCAGGGACCAGTTTCGAGGAAGACAGCTTTTCTGTGGACTTGGCAGGGGATGTGGATGATTTCAGGGTGATTCAAGCATATTACATTTATTGTGTATTTTATTTCTGCTTTTATTATATCAGCTCCACCTAGATCATCTGGCATTAAATCCTGGAGGTTGGGACCCCTGAGTTAAAGGACATAATGTCCCTACGGTATGGTGGTTTAGAGCCTACTCTTCTAGAGATTATAGTTTCTGTGAAATGTGTGTAGCTACACAGATAGGGTTTGGTAATTGGCCTGTCTCATATGAAAGTACCATCCATGGAAACTCAAATGAGGGAGGAATCACTCTACCTGTGGGGTTGAGGGAAGCTTTCACAGAAGAGAGGAACTTAGTGGAGTCTTAGAAAATGATTAAGTATTTATGAGAAAGAAAGATTACCTTAGGTAGAGGGAGGAGGAATCATTAATCATTCCACTCTCCTATGGGATCTGCAGTAACTAAGAATCAGAGATCCAAATATCAGCTTTAGCAATACATAGTAACAGTAAAAATGCACTTACCTTAGGAGGCAATAATTCTCCTCTGAGATACATACCCTAGAGAAGTCTCACACGTGTTTATAAGGAAACATATCATAGAATACTCATAGTAGTGTGTCTATAATAATGAAATATGGGAAACTACCTACATATCCATCACCACATATATACAGTATCTTAATCCTTGGGAATACTATAATCAGTCAGGATGAATGTGCTAGCAATACATCTATCAACATGAGTTAAACCCTGACAACATACTATTGAGTAAAATATTTTACTCAGGTTAAAAAAAAAATAGGAACTTTTTATAAAAAAGATGTGAATATGATACTATTAACATACAAAGTCTATAAATGAGCAAAACAAATGTTGGTATTGTTGAAGAATACAGAAGTGATATAAATATAAAAAACATTCAGGGAAATGATAAACACAAAGTTCATTGGTGGTTCTCTCTGCAGTGGGAAATGTGTAGGAGAAAAAATGGGAACAAGACAGAGTATACAAAGAACTCCCATGGCATGGATAGTGTTTTAGCTCTTAAGTCAAGTGGTAGAGTAGTTTTCTTTGTTCTCTAGCATTATCTGAAGTTCTTGAATAGCTGGAATTTATGTTCAGTTCACATGCATATTGAAAATACAGTATTCTGAACAAGAACACTAGAGTGGGTTGCCATTTCCTACACCAGGAGATCTTCCCACCACTGAGCCACCAGGGAAGCTCGTGTTCAATATCCACACGCATAAAGTATTTTCATAAACTTTGTGGTTGGCAAATGTACTTTGGGATATATGGCTTGGGCTCAAGAGAAAAATGGGCTCCCAGTATTTTCTCCAGGACTTACTTTGTCCACCTGGCACAGAGCAAAGAATTCCTGCTCCAGTGACCTTATCATAAGACAGCAGTCACAGAGAAAAGAGGCTGAGCTGATTGTTCCCCTGGCCAGTAATCTTCCCGGGACAGAGGCATGAGTGACGGGGAAAAGAAAGAAGGTCACAAGATTTTCCTCTCTATTTCTAAGTGGGCAGGAGTTCCTATTATGTGGCCCAGCCCTTCCCATTTTAATGATGAGAACCTGAAATTTCCCTTATGCTATTCAATTAAAAAAAAAAAGTAAAAAAGTTTTGTTAATATAAAAATGCATCCAAATTATACGTGGCTGAAAGTGAAAGTGTTAGTTGCTTACTCTTTGTCCCCATGAACTGTAGCCTGAAAGGCTCCTCTGTTCATGGTTTTTTCCTAGGCAAGAATATTGGAGTGGGTTGCCATTTCCTTCTCCAGGGAATCTTCCTGACCCAGGGATTGAACCCGGGTCTTCTGCATTATAAGCAGATTCTTTACTGTCTGAATTACCATGGAAGCTCCCGCCCCCTGCACCCCACACCCCCAGCAAAAAAAAAAAAAAAAAAAGCCTTAATAGACATTTCTCCAAAGGAGATGTACAAATGGCCAATAAACACCTGAAAACATGCTCAATATCTTTCTCCAGAGAATCTTCCCAACCCAGGAATTGAAACTGGGCTTCCCACATTGCAGGCAGATTCTGTACCATCAGAACCACCTGCCCTATTTCTATAAACTATGGCTTTGGTCATCATATGCAGACTTATAAAGAGTTCTGTGGTTCTTATTTGGACAGATGAGGTTGCAAATATCCTTCAAGTGACCATCATGTGGAGTCTTTGCCACCTCAGGAACTTATGATGCTCTCCTTATGATGCTGTGAAGAAACATCTCCAATTGCAAATAGACTGTGAGACAATGGAATCTGATTAGATTGCCCCAGGTCTGTCTGGGGAACCAGTGAATTACAGCTTTTTAGAGAAAGACTGATGTAGAGTCGAGGGAAGCCTGGACAGGCTAGCAATGTTCTAGTTCCTTCAGGCATTGTTTCTAAATAAGATATTCAATACACAGCAGGCTTCTGATACCTCTTGGGCTCACTGGGAGGCTATATGTGAAGAAATGGCCAGGATGGCCAGAGAGTAGAGTCTGAAGGGGAGTGGGTGTTGGGAGTTGGAAGCTGGTTTCTAGACTGTGGTTCTATTAGTTTCCAATGTCAAGAGCAGAAAGCCAGTTAACAGTCAAGGGTAAGCTGCTGGTTGAACCAGGTGTGAACTGCCTGGTTACCAAGAAATACCGTGAACAGGTATCTGAGAGCATTAAGTCAGGCTGAAGTCAGGGATCGTGCCTATTAACCCACTCCCAACATTCTCTTCTCTCAAGGAGGGACAAGTTAGGGCAGCAAGATAAACTGTTATGTGAATTATAAAAAATCACTTTTTGTTCCATTTGATTTGTGACAAGATAAAGTTTTCATCATGATGCTGTGCTGTGCTTAGTCGTTCAGTTGAGTCCAACTCTTTGTGACCCCATGGGCTGTAGCCTGCCAGGCTTCTCTGTCTATGGGGATTTTCCGGGTAAGAATACTGGAGTGGGTTGCCATGCCCTCCTCCAGGGGATCTTGCTAATCCAGGGTAAAACCCAGATGTCCCGCATTGCAGGCAGATTCTTTACTGTCTGAGCCACCAGGGAAGCCCTTTCATCATGATAGACTATAAAAAAATGATGACACAGTTTATTTGGGAAAAGCCTGCCATGACTAACTTGTGTGATTGATAAGCCTCTTCCCAAGTATTTTCGTCTAGAAACAACGCTGAGAAAGCCAACCTGTCAAATTAGAAGACGCATGCCACAGAAGCTGGGAGTCAGACACTGAGGACTCTAAGTGGGGTCCCCAAACAAAACGTGCTTTGCCTTAGTGGGAAATTTGCTTAATGTCTGTAAGCCTTACTTCATAATGCTGCTGATGGTAAAGGTGTTAAATGAGGTAATAACTCTCCTGTAATATGAGACATAGCTTTAAAGAACCTCACAGGGTACCTTTAGGGGTAAATATTCTGTTCTGCAGAAGAGAAAATTGTGTAGCTAGAGATATAAAGTGACTTGTTCAAAATTAAATTGTTAGTAATTCCTGGTTCAAGGACTGAACATAAATATACTGCCTCAAAATGCAGTAGTTTCAAGCTGCCAGTGGTATCTTTCACAGAGCTAGAACAAATAATTTCACAATTTGTATGGAAATACAAAAAAAACCTTGAATAGCCAAAGCAATCTTGAGAAAGAAGACGGAACTGGAGGTATCAACCTCCCTGACTTCTGGCTTTACTACAAAGCCACAGTCATCAAGACAGTATGGTACTGGCACAAAAACAGAAATATAGATCAATGGAACAAAATAGAAAGCCCAGAGATAAATCCACACACCTATGGACAGCTTATCTTCGACAAAGGAGGCAAGAATATACAATGGATTAAAGACAATCTCTTTAACAAGTGGTGCTGGGAAAACTGGTCAACCACTTGTAAAAGAATGAAACTAGAACACTTTCTAACACCATACACAAAAATAAACTCAAAATGGATTAAAGATCTAAACATAAGACCAGAAACTATAAAACTCCTAGAGGAGAACATAGGCAAAACACTCTCCAACATAAATCACAGCAAGATCCTCTATGACCCACCTCCCAGAATATTGGAAGTATTCAAAATAAACAAAAATAAGCAAACATAAACAAATGGGATCTAATTAAACTTAAAAGCTTCTGCACAACAAAGGAAACTATAAGCAAGGTGAAAAGACAGACTTCATAATGGGAGAAAATAATAGCAAATGAAGCAACTGACAGACAACTAATCTCAAAAATATACAAGCAACTCCTACAGCTCAATTCCAGAAAAATAAATGACCCAATCAAAAAATGGGCCAAAGAACTAAATAGACACTTCTCCAAAGAAGACATACAGATGGCTGACAAACACATGAAAAGATGCTCAACATCACTCATTATCAGAGAAATGCAAATCGAGACCACAATGAGGTACCATCTCATGCCAGTCAGAATGGCTGCTATCCAAAAGTCCACAAGCAATAAATGCTGGGGAGGATGTGGAGAAAAGGGAACCCTCTTACATTGTTGGTGGGAGTGCAAACTAGTACAGCCACTATGGAGAACAGTGTGGAGATTCCTTAAAAACCTGGAAACAGAACTGCCATATGACCCAGCAATCCCACTGCTAGACATACACAGCAAGGAAACTAGAATTGAAAGAGACACGTGTACCCCAGTGTCCATCGCAGCACTGTTATAATAGCCAGGACATGGAAGCAACCTAGATGTCCATCAGCAGATGAATGGATAAGAAAGCTGTGGTACATATACACAATGGAGTATTACTCAGCCATCAAAAAGAATACATTTGAATCAGTTCTAATGAGGTGGATGAAACTGGAGCCAATTATACAGAGTGAAGCCAGAAAGAAAAACACCAATACAGTATACTAACACATATATATGGAATTTAGAAAGATGATAATGATAACCCTGTATGCGAGACAGCAAAAGAGACACAGATGTTCAGAGCAGACTTTTTGACTCTGTGAGAGAGGGAGAGAGTGGGATGATTTGGGAGAATGGCACTGAAACATGTATAGTATCATATAAGAAATGAATCACCAGTCTAGGTTTGATGCAGGATACAGGATGCTTGGGGCTGGTGCACTGGGATAACCCAGAGGGATGGTATGGGGAGGGATGTGGGAGGGGGGTTCAGGAGTGGGAACTTATATACACCCGTGGTGGATTCATGTTGATGTATGGCAAAACCAATACAGTATTGTAAAGTAAAAAACAATAATAAAAAAGTTTAAAAGGGTAATATAAAATATGGAATAATCTCTTATGCCCCCCTGAAAGAACAAAATGCAGTAGTTTCCCCACTTAAAAAAAAGGATTGAATGGGTCACCCCCAAAATGAGCTTCATCTTTCCCTCCTAAATGGCTCTCTTAGACTTCAAAACTGAGTCAGATTTCCCCAGTCAACCAGCACTTCATTAACTCCAGTCATGTGCACCCTGAGAGGACTTTCTCACAGCATTTCTGTATTCCTGTTGCTGGACTTGACTAGAAGCCAAGGCGGGAAATCATTACAATGTTTCAGAAATTCATATTCAGTTTTAATTTCTTCTAGGGATGGGTGGACTTGCATTATTCTTCTAAACACATCTGCCCTGAATTTGCATGTATAATGAAAATGATGCTTTGTTAAAATGTTTTGTTAAATTTCTTTTAAATTTTCATTTCAAAATATTTTGTTGTGGTCAGGATACTGCTTTCCTAAAAGGAAGTCCCCTATGAAAAAAAATGTGGATAACCCAAAGTGGATGGTAGCAAAGGGAAAGAGCAGTCAACTAGAAACACCACTGTATACACAGTCTCAGAAACTTCCCACTGCTGGAAGGAAAGGGCCAATTATCATTTCAACAAAATGTTTATTGAGGTATAGATAAACACACAAATCTTAAGTGTACGAATCAATGGATTTTCACATGTATATGTAAATATATATGTATGTATATATTTATTTATTACATATTATATATAATATTTTCAACACCCCAGAGGGATCCCTCATGCCTCTCTCACCCCAAGATCAGGTAACCAATGTTCTGACTTTCATCATCACTGTTTACTTTCTCCTATTTGTGAATTTCATAAAATTACATTATACAGTGTTGACTATTTTGTGTCTAGCTTCTTTCATGCATTGCTATGTGTGTGATATTCAACTGTGATATTTCTGGTAACAGGCATTATCTTTTTTGTAGCATAGTATTCCACTTTATTTATATTCTGCAATTTATCCATTCTAAATAGGCATTTGGATCATGCTAGGCTTTAGTAAAGTAATGCTCAAAATTCTCCAAGCCAGGCTTCAGCAATACGTGAACCGTGAACTTCCAGATGTTCAAGCTGGTTTTAGAAAAGGCAGAGGAACCAGAGATCAAATTTCCAACATCTGCTGGATGATGGAAAAAGCAAGAGAGTTCCAGAAAAAGATCTATTTCTGCTTTATTGACTATGCCAAAGCCTTTGACTGTGTGGATCACAATAAACTGTGGAAAATTCTAAAAGACATGGGAATACTAGACCACCTGACCTGCCTCTTGTGAAACCTGTATGCAGATCAGGAAGAAACAGTTAGAACTGGACATGGAACAACAGGCTGGTTCCAGATAGGAAAAGGAGGACATCAAGGCTGTATATTTTCACCCTGCTTATTTAACTTCTATGCAGATTGCATCATGAGAAACGCTGGACTGGAAGAAACACAAGCTGGAATCAAGACTGCTGGGAGAAATATCAATAACCTCAGATATGCAGATGACACCACCCTTATGGCAGAAAGTGAAGAGGAACTAAAAAGCCTCTTGATGAAAGTGAAAGAGGAGAGTGAAAAAGTTGACTTAAAGCTCAACATTCAGAAAACGAAGATCATGGCATCTGGTCCCATCACTTCATGGGAAATAGATCGGGAAACAGTGGAAACAATGTCAGACTTCTTTTGGGGGGGGCTCCAAAATCACTGCAGATGGTGATTGTAGCCGTGAAATTCAAAGACACTTAAGTGTCTTTGGAGTTGGTGATGGACAGGGAGGCCTGGCATGCTGCGGTTCATGGGGTGGCAAAGAGTCGGACATGACTAAGCGACTGAACTTACCTATGTGATTTTCTTCAGATAGTGACCTCTTTGTATAGAGAGACAGTGCCTTTTATTTTCGTATGTTAAATATTTTGCAGACAATTCTGGCACTCAAATAGGTAGGAACCCAATAAATGTATATTTATTAATGGATGACTATTTAAAGGAGAAAAATTGGCCACCCCACGTGGATCTATTTGGCATGAGGATTATTTAAGATGATTATTTTTAAGAAATATAAGATTTTGGAAGTTTCCTTGTTTAGTTCAGTTCAGTTCAGTTCAGTCGCTCAGTCATGTCCGACTTTTGTGACCCCATGAATTGCAGCATGCCAGGCCTCCCTGTCCATCACCAGCTCCCGGAGTTCACTCAGACTCACATCCGTTGAGTCGGTGACGCCATCCAACCATTTCATCCTCTGTCGTCCCCTTCTCTTCCTGACCTCAATCTTTCCCAGCATCAGAGGCTTTTCCAATGAGTCAACTCTTCACATGAGGTGACCAAAGTATTGGAGTTTCAGCTTTTACATCAATCCTTCCAATGAACTCCCAGGACTGATCTCCTTTAGGATGGACAGGTTAGATCTCCTTACAGTCCAAGGGACTCTCAAGAGTCTTCTCCAACATGACAGTTCAAAAGCATCAATTCTTTGGTGCTCATCTTTCTTTATAGTCCAACTCTCACATCCATGCATGACCACTGGAAAAACCATAGCCTGAACTAGATGGACTTTTGTTGGCAAAGTAATGTCTCTGCTTTTTAATATGCTATCTAGGTTGGTCATAACTTTTCTTCCAAGGAGTAAGTATCTTTTAATTTCATGGCTGCAATTACCATCTGCAGTGATTTTGGAGCCCAGAAAAATAAAGTCACCCACTGTTTCCCCATCTATTTGCCATGAAGTACTGGGACCAGATGCCATGATCTTCGTTTTCTGAATGTTGAGCTTTAAGCCAACTTTTNCATTGGAAAAGACCCTGATGCTGGGAGGGATTGGGGGCAGGAGGAGAAGGGGATGACAGAGGATGAGATGGCTGGATGGCATCACCGACTGGATGGACGTTGAGTTTGAGTGAACTCCGGGAGATGGTGATGGACAGGAAGACCTGGCATGCTATAATTCATGGGGTCGCTAGGAGTCAGACACGACTGAGCAACTGAACTGAACTGAACTGAGGTTTAACTATTATGAGTAAAACTGCCATGAAATTCTTATCCTTCTCATTTGGCAGACAAATATCTTCATTTATCTATCCAAAGGCATGGAATTGCAAGGTCATAGGGTAGACATACAAGCAATGGCAGCCCACTCCAGTACTCTTACCTGGTAAATCCCATGGATGGGTGAGCCTGGTAGGCTGCAGTCCCTGGGGTCGCACAGAGTTGGACACGACTGAAGTGACTTAGCAGCAGCAGCAGTAGCAGGGTAGACATGTATTTAGCTTTTAAAAGTTGAGAGCTTTAAAAGTTGATGCTGGGAAAACTGGACAACCACTTGTAAAAGAATGAAATTAGATCACTTTCTAACCCCATATACAAAAATAAACTCAAAATGGATTAAAGATCTAAACGTAAGACAAGAAACTATAAAACTCCTAGAGGAGAACATAGGCAAAACACTCTCTGACATAAATCACAGCAGGATCCTCTATGACCCACCTCCCAGGATACTGGAAATAAAAGCAAAAATAAACAAATGGGATCTAATTAAAATTAAAAGCTTTTGCACAACAAAGGAAACTATAAGCAAGGTGAAAAGACAGCCTTCTGAATGGGAGAAAATAATAACAAATGAAACAACAGACAAACAACTAATCTCAAAAATATACAAGCAGCTTATGCAGCTCAACTCCAGAAAAATAAATGACCCAATCAAAAAATGGGCCAAAGAACTAAATAGACATTTCTCAAAGAAGACATACGAATGGCTAACAAACACATGAAAAGATGCTCAACATCACTCATTATCAGAGAAATGCAAATCAAAACCACAATGAGGTACCATTTCACACCAGTCAGAATGGCTGCGATCCAAAAGTCAACAAGCAATAAATGCTGGAGAGGGTGTGGAGAAAAGGGAACCCTCTTACACTGTTGGTGGGAATGCAAATTAGTACAGCCACTATGGAGAACAGTGTGGAGATTCCTTAAAAAATTGCAAATAGAACTGCCTTATGATCCAGCGATCCCACTGCTGGGCATACACACCAAGGAAACCAGAATTGAAAGAGACACGTGTACCCCAATGTTCATTGCGGCACTGTTTATAATAGCCAGGACATGGAAGCAACCTAGATGTCCATCAGCAGATGAATGGATAAGAAAGCTGTGGTACATATACACAATGGAGTATTACTCAGCTATTAAAAAGAATACATTTGAATCAGTTTTAATGAGGTGGATGACGCTGGAGCCGATTATACAGAGTGAAGTAAGCCAGAAAGAAAAACATCAATACAGTATACTTACACATATATATGGAATTTAGAATGATGGTAATGATAAACCTGTACGCAAGACAGCAAAAGAGACACAGTTGTATAGAATGGCCTTTTGGACTCTGTGGGAGAGGGAGAGGGTGGGATGGGTTGGCAGAGTGGCAATGTAACATGTTTGATATCATAAGCGTAACGAATTGCCAGTCCAGGTTTGATGCAGGATGCAGGATGCTAGGGACTGATGCACGGGGATAATCCAGAGAGAGGGTGTGGGGCGGGAGGGTGGAGGTGGGGGTCGGGATTGGGAGTTCATGTACACTCATGGCTAATTCATGTCAATGTGTAACAAAACGAATACAGTATTGTAAAGCAAAACAAACTAAAAAATAAAAAAAAATAAAAATTAATTAAAGTTGATGGTTTCAAAAGGCTTTCCAAAGTCATGATTTTCTTGTAAGAGAAAAAAGGAGACTCTTTTCTGAGAAGTGTGGGAGAAATAGAGATATTGGACCATACCTTTATAGGATGCACATGAAACTGTTTCTCAGAATTCCTTCTTTGTAAGGTGGAAAAGGCAGAGGGAATTTTTATCTTAAGGAAAAGCCTGTGGGAGGAATCCTGAGTCTCTGTCCATCCGTCTCTGTCTCTTCACTTTGCTGCTTCTCCTTGCTTCCTGCCTAATGGTGAAGATACAGACTACAGCCTACAGATGGGAGACTGAAATGAAGATATCAGGTGAAATCACAGAGGTAAACTGAAAATAACCCCGATGTTTCAGTACTGAATCAAGTAGCCGCAAGAGTCCATGCAACTTTTCCTTAGATACATGGTGGGAAAGAAGGAAAAGAAAAATATTAATAGCAGGAAGTAGTGGATAAACTCCATAGTTACACCTTTGTGTCACTTTGTCTAAAAGTTTAGAAAGTATCATATTAAATACAGCTTTAGCAATAATGGGGCGTCCCTGGTGGCTCAGCTGCTAAAGAACCCGCCCACTCAACGGGAGACCTGGGTTCGATCCCTGGGTTGGGAAGATCCCCTGGAGAAGGCAAAGGCTACCTACTCCAGTATTCTAGCCTAGAGAATTCCATGGACTGTATAGACCTTGGGGTTGCAAAGAGTCAGACATGACTGAGTGACTTTCACTTTAGCAATAATAATTACTTAAGAAGAAAAACTACTTCTTGAAGATTTAACTTCTAAAACTATATCACAAAAGTGAAAACAAATACCAAATGTACTGTCTTGAGTTTCCTGTTGCCTTGTAAAAGGAAAAATAGCTTCAGTTAACCTCTTGTTAGGAGCCAGGTTATCTATTATGATGATACTACAAATCACTACCTTGTTAATTATTCACATATGTTCCTGTTCAAAGCTTGATGAGTTTGTATCATGCATATTTATATGTGGCTGTCCATCCCAGTCATTCCAGATTTCTCTTAGGATCAGCAATATGAGTACATTGTCAGCTGCAAGCTTTAGAAGGCATCTAACTATTATATGGGGGCTTTGGGGTATTTTAAAAATTATTTGATTCTACACTCAAGTTAAGTGGGGATCTGTCAACAACCTGGCTTGTGATCAATGCAAGCATATCAGACAGATAATGTAGATCCCTACAGGAAAAGCTACATAAAACATTTTGTAATGTACAGTCAAGCATGTCCCCCTTCCTCTCTGATGCTCAGCCTCTTCATCTGCTAGAAATGGGGGTTAGAGGAAATAATCTCTAAAGGCATCTGGCAGCTCTAATATTTGATGACTTTATAATTTTTATTTCACAGTGTGATTATTTTACCAGTGAATCTCAGGGACCCAAATCATCAATATTGATCAAAGGCAGCTAATAAGTTCAATTAAACAAATATTGAATGAGTACTCTTGGGCCAACACAGTTCAAAGAAGTCAGTGAAAAGTTGTTGGATAAATGCATGATTGAATAAATAAATGAATGTGTAGATGAAGAAGGCATTCAGTGCAAACCAAATGGACACAGTTCCTTTAAATCATGACAATTAATATACTAAACTGTGTGAAATAGTGATGACAAAAACACAAACTAAAAGAAAGTCTCAGCTAATGTCTAACATTCTTAAAAGATCAGATACCATCTGATTACAATAATCAGGACAGTAGAGAAGAGTGATCACGAGATCAACGTAAATTGAGCAATCATTATATGCCAGAACCTTGTAGCTTTAAAAGATACACAAATACTCATATGTGGTTCTTGACCTTGACAAGCTCACAATCCTGCGGGGTTGCTAAATTTAGGGAAAACTTTCTGTGCCAGGCACTGTTTGGTGCCAAAGATTATAGTGGTGAGGGTGCAAGGCACCGTTTTGCCTTGAAGAGCATACATCCAGAAATGAAAGGGAGATTTTAATCTCACCATTTCAACACAGTGCCATGCATGTGTGATAAGGGGCTTGTGAGTGGCAACAGGGATAAAAATGTGGGATGCTCACTTCAGACTCGTGAGAGATGGGAAGTTATCTAGGTGTAGTGTGGACCAGTGGTTCTTGAAAGCTGAAATTATAAGAATCACCTGTGAATCTGGTTAAAACACAAGTTAAATATCCAGATGCAAAATATTTTTACTTATTTGCAATGTTTTTGGATTATAATTTTCTGGGCCAGACAACTTGGCTGTCATATTTAAAGAGTTTTTTGTTCAATCGCTAAGTTGTACCCAACTCTTTTGTGACCCCATGGACTGTAGCCTGCTAGGTTTCTCTGTCCATTGGATTTCCCAGTCAGGAATACCAGAGTGCGTTGTCATTTCCTTCTCCAGGGAGTCTTCTAGATCGAGGGATTGAACCCACATCTCCTGCTTGGCATGATAAAGACATGCCCCTTCATTGTTGTTCAGTCACTAAGTCATGTCCAACTCTTCATGACCTCATGAACTGCAGCACGCCAGGCTCCCCTGTCCTTCACTATCTCCCTGAGTTTGCTCAAACTCAGGTCCATTGAGTCAGTGATGCCATCCAACCATCTCATCCTGTCGGGTCTTAGCTAAATACAATGAGATTGTGCATCATTTGGGTTGGAGGTTGTAGGTAATTTGCTGATACCAAGTAGTGCGCAGTTGGCTAGTCCAGGGGTTAGTGGTGAGGCCAGAGCTGCACACTGTAATTTACACATGTGTGCAATGAAATTTGTAGGGGACAGACTGAGGCTGTTAAGGTATATTTTGAATCTCTGCTTAGGTATGTCATCTCCCTCTAAGGCAGTGGGGGCAGTTTCCCTCTTGCTTGTTATATGAGATTTGAGTGAACAGATGTAATCCAGTGGGTGACACGTTTCTGATTTGCTCCAGCTTTGTTTTAAAATCCATTGTAGATTACAGATACTGAGTAGCTGCTCGGCTGGTCCACTCCTTAATCCAGCACTACCTCTTGTTCCCAAGTAGTCTAATGATTCATTACAAATGGATAACCAGTAAGGACCTACTGCATAAGCACAGGGAACTCAGCTCAATATTATGAAGCCACCCAAATGGGAAAAGAATTCGAGAAAGAATTACAGGCACACGGATAACTAAATCACTTTACACTGAAACTAATACAGCATTGTTTATCAACTATGCTCCAGCATATAAAACAAAAGATTTTAAAAAGAGCATGAAGACAAAAAAATTACAGCCTGCTGTGATATGTGTGCTTATGCTCCTTTGTGCCCCTCTCCTTGTGACCCCATGGATTGTAGCCCACTAGGCACCTCTGTCCATGGGATTCTCCAAGCAAGAATACTGGAGTGGGTTGTCACTTCCTCCTCCAGGGCATCTTTCTGACCCAGGGTTTGAACCCACATCTCACAGCATTGGCAGGCGAGTTCTTTACCACCGAGCCACCTGGGGAAGTGTACATTGCGCTATTTATTTCTGGCTGGCACCTAGCTGTGGACAAAGAGAAACAAGCAGTCGTTTTGGTCACCAAGGCTCTTTAGAAAGCAGGTTAGATTTGAAGGGGCTTCTAACAAGTGGCAAATGTCTCAGATGTGTCAAGTATGAGAAAAGCTTTTGTTCCGTATTGTTGTTGACTTTCTTTTCAGCCCTATTATCTTTGGCTATGATTTTTATAGACTGTGCCTGTATAACGGGAAAGCTAGTGATAAAATTCTAAAAAGGAAGTCATTTACAGCTTTCCTCCAGAGAATCTTATTGATTTTTTAAAAAGAGGAACCATATTCTGCCACTTGAAATGTAGTAGCTGTGTTCTCCAGGGTGTTGTGGAAGTTCAGAATAAGATTCGCTCGGAATCCTTTGTCTATATATCTGTATTAGATTATGCGAGAATGCTGTCCCTGTTTTTATCTACCTGGTTGACTTAGCCTGTGATGAGTACATAGACCTAATGTACCAAAATACCCAGGAAGGAGGAGTATGTGGTCTTTGAAAGAGAGCATCTTTGTGCCAGCTTCCCGAGTGTTTCCTTTTTAACCAGTCAAGAAAACATTTACTGAGTGTTCTAGCATACCTCTCATGATGACCAGTAAAAGAGAAGATTCTCATCGCATCAAACTCCTTTCATTTCCTCCAGCTCTCTCTCAGTGAGTAGCACCTCCTCCTACATACTTTCTGTACTAGAAATCCAGGACACACCCTTTCACTGCCTGCTCTCTCTTAACTTTTGCATTAAAGTCAGGTTTGCCGATCAGCTGGCTTCTCCTGATTAACATTGCACTACCCCCATGCCACCTTCCTCTGTCATTGGATTACTGAAATTACTTTTTTTCAACATAAAAGATTTGAATATGAACAAAGTTATAGTGTCATATAATAAACATTCATGTACTTGCTGCTCTGTTATTTACAAATCTTCACATTTTTATGCATGTTTCAGGCTTTGACAAAGAAGAATATAAATTTACTTGAAATTACTTTCAGTTGCTCTATTTCCTTTCTTCTTCTTCCCTCCTTAATCAGAGGCAAGAAGTCATACAGTTGTTCATCCTTCTAATTTATGCTTTTAAAAATATTTATTATACATGCAGATATTTACACACAACATTTGATAGTATTATGTGTATATATATATGTGTATTAAAATATATATATAGATATGATATCAAACTGTATATGCCATTTGTATTTTTCCTTTATCTTTTATTGTTTCTGCTAACCCACATAGATCCATGGTTCCCTTTGTAATAGCTATTGTGTTCTATTTAAAAAGTCACAGTGTATGTGTTCTTCTCTTGATCTTTTTTCTTTTATTGGTACAATTGGTGCTACAATGAATAAGTTTATCTTTTTTAAAATTAATTACTTTATTTTAACTGGAGGCTAATTACTTTACAATATTGTGGTTTTTTCATACATCAGCATGAATCAAACATGAGTGTACATTGGAGTTGATGTATGAGAAATTTTATAGGTTACATCCCTAAATGTGAAATGTCCAAATTATCAACATGCACATTTTCAGCCTGACCAAATTGTTTATCTTTGAAAATATATATATTTGTATACACATTTACTGAAAATGTAAAAATTTTGATGTGGCAATTTTAGCAACTTTTTCTTTTATGACTTGTATTTTTAAAAATTTTATTTTCTACTGAAAGAGAATTAATTTACAATATTGTGTTGGTCTTTCTGTATATCAGTATGAATTGCCATAGGTATACATATGTTCCCTCCCTTCTGAATCTCCCTCCCACCTCCTACCCCATCCCAGCCCTCTAGGTTGTATGACATGTTTTTAATGTCTTGTTCAGGAAATCCTTTCTTCTCCTAGTTTCATATACAAATTATCCTGTGTTTTCTTACAAAAGTTTTAAAGGTATACTTTTCACATTTGGGTCTTTAATTATTTCTTACATTTTGTGGTACCTATATTACAAGTAATAAGCCAGTATTGATTGACACATCATTTAAATGGCAACCCACTCCAGTGTTCTTGCCTGGAGAATTCCAGGGATGGCAGAGCCTGGTGGGCTGCCGTCTATGGGGTCACACAGAGTCGGACACAACTGAAGTGACTTAGCAGTGTATATATGGGCTTCCCTGGTGGCTCAGTGGTAAAGACTCTGCCTGCAAAGCAGGAGACCCGGGTTCCATCTCAGAGTCGGGAAGATCCCCTGGAGGAGGGCATGGCAACTCACTCCAGTATTCTTGCCTGGAGAATCTCATGGACAGAGGAGCCTGGGAGGCTGCAGTCCATGGGGTCACACAGAGTTGGACACGACTAAAGTGACTAAGCAACAGCATGCGCAAACAGACATACACACACACAATGGAATATTACTTAACCATAAAAGGGAATGAAATTGAGTCAATTTAGTGAGGTGGTCGGACACGACTGAAGTGACTTAGTAGTAGCAGTGAGGTGGATGAACCTAGAGTCTGTCATACAGAGTGAAGTAAGTCAGAAAGAGGAAAACAATATCATACTAATGTGTATATGTGAAATCTAGAAAAACAATACAGATGAACCTTGTTGCAGAGCAGGAACAGAGACACAGATGTGGAGAACAGACATTTGAACATGCGGGGAAAGGGGAGGGTGAGATGAATTGGAAGAGTAGCATTGACCTATACATGACCATGTGTAAAATAGATAGCTATTGGGAAGCTGCTGCATACATCAGGGAGCTCAGCTTGGTGTTCTGTGATGACTACAGAGGTGGGATTGGGGCATAGGAGGGAGGCTCAAATGGGAGGGCATATATGTATATATATAGCTTATTCATGCCATTATACAGCAAAAACCAACACAACATTGTACAAATTAAAAAAAATAATAAAAATAAATTTAAAAAGACACATTATTATTTAAAGACCATACTTTATTCAGTTTTCCTAATGTCCTTTGATTATTATTTGTAAAGTGGATGTTGTGCAAACGCTTTTCCTCACTGTATGGCTTGTCTTCTCACATTTCCCTCTCTCTTACCTCTGTGTCTTTACACCTGCTTGTGCCTCTGTGTGGAATGGTTTCTTCGTAGTTCTGGCTGCTGTAACAGAATACCATAAACTGAGTGACTTTATTAACAATCATTTATTTCTTAGTCTCAGAGAAGGCAATGGCAACCCACTCCAGTGTTCTTGCCTGGAAGATAGGCTGCAGTCCGTGGGGTCACAAAGAGTCAGACACGACTGAGCGACTTCACTTTCACTTTTCACTTTCCTGCATTGGAGAAGGAAATGGCAACCCACTCCAGTGTTCTTGCCTGGGGAATCCAGAGACGGAGGAGCCTGGTGGGCTGTCGTCTATGGGATCGCAAAGAGTTGGACACGACTGAAGCGACTTAGCAGCATTTCTTAGTCTGGAGTCTGCAGTACTCATGATCAGGTGACAGCATGACTGGGTTTTTGGTGAGATCCCTCATCCTAGTTTACAGAAGGCAACTTTCTTGCTCTGTTCTCACATAGCAGACAGAGCACCAAGATGCACCAAGATGTAAGGTCTTGTATCTTTTCTTATAAGGGCACTAATCCCATTCATAAGGGCACCATCCTCAAGCCCTAATTAACTCTCAAAGGCCCCGGCTCCTGATTCTGTCACATTGAGGGCTAGGATTTCAAGGTAAGAATTGAGGAGGGTGGACACACATATGAAGGTCCTAACAAATGGCTTTGGCTCACTCATTTCTTACCTGAAACTGTAAGATTTGTAGCTAGATGTTGCTTTTTCTGTAAGTCTAGACCATAATAGTTTCCACTCCTTTCTACCATGATGATTCTTACACCCAAAGCATCCACTGGTCTGTGTTATTATTGTCTATTCACTTACTCCTCTTCTTTCCCCTTTTTTTTTTTTTTTATTTTAATTAATTTTTATTTTTTAGTTTGTTTTGCTTTACAATACTGTATTCGTTTTGTTACACATTGACATGAATTAGCCATGAGTGTACATGAACTCCCAATCCCGACCCCCACCTCCACCCTCCCGCCCCACACCCTCTCTCTGGATTATCTTCTTTCCCTCTTGATCTTCAGATGCCTGGACTGTGTTTCTTCTCTTTGTAGGTCTGGTGTTAAGTGTAGTGTCTTATACATCATAGATGCTCATCAGATGTTGGTGGAAACAGTCATTATGTGAATGGTTCTTGCCCTGTGAAAGCAAACAATTCATTTGGATCAAAGAACAATTGGACATGAGCTTATATGATATTGACTATAGAGGCAAAAGGACTTTGAAGACTAGGTTGAAGTTAACCTTGAAGTTTGCATCAGCCTGGATATGAGTGGGATACACTTGCATGAGAGATTTTGGTTCATCTGTTTGTGTAAAATAACTAAGAATCTGATTTATGACAGCAACTTGAAAATTGAAAGGGGAAAAAGCATAGTAGCATTTTATAATAAGAAACAGCTGGACCTAATAATAGATTTGTTACAGTGAAAAAAGGAAAGAGAAGATAAAGATAATTTAATAATAATGCTGGTATTATCTAGTGCGTGCCAAGATGCTATCAAACATACACCTCTCACAGTGCTAGTGGAAGTATAAATAGCAACCAACATTTTATGAAATATTTGGACCTTATTTCTCAAAAGTTTTCACATTCTAATACTCTTTGACCCACTATTTCTATTTCTAGGAATGCATTCCAAGGAAATAATCAGAAATGGTAATAAATATTTATGAACAAATATGTGCATTATTTATGAGAGCGAGAAGCTGGAAACCACCTAAAGATCCAGTACTATGAAAATATTATGTAAATCATGATATATATTCATGTGAAGGAATAGAATGCAATCACTAGCAATTATATTTATAATGCTTGTTAATGATAATGAAAATACTTTGATATAGCATTAAGTAAGGAAGGTAGATTATAAAATTATATTATCTCAATTATAGAGAGAAAAATGCTTAGTACAAGGCTAAAAGAAAGCATGTCTAAAATATTAATGATGGTTGCTTCTGGGAAGAGAGAATAAGTGATTTTCTTCCCTGCTTCACTGAATATGTCTGTAATTTCTGTTTTTTTTTTTTTTTTTACCTTAAGTATTAGTTTGATGACCCAGAGGGGATTTCAAAATCATTTTTAATCACCTGTTTTCGACATTGAGACAGTATTACACTTAAATCGAAATGCTCTCTTTATGAAATTTCATGTCCTCTAAATTAAAAAAAAAACCCTCTTTTCTTATACTTTCACTCATTTACTAATTTGTCGTAAATCTGTGTATTATACTCAGTGCTTTAAATAGGGAACATAACATATATTCTCTGCCTTAAAAGAGCCCCATTTATGCAAAAGGTAAGCATGTAATTAACAGAGTGATTTTAAAAAATGTACAGTACCCCATGGTTGTGTGCACTTATGCAGCGACTCAGAACCATGGAAGGAGGAGTGACTCATTTGACTTTCCTGAGAAGACAACGTTTGGACTGGCTTGTAAAAGGTAGATTAGTTTTCATTTGTTAAAGAATAAGCCATGGGAAGGTAGGGCTTTGTAGTCACAGGTAATAGGACGTCCAAAGATAGGATATGACTGGAGAGAAATTAGCCTAATTAGATTGGGGTAAGTGGTGCTTGGGCTTTATACTTGTGTACTGTGCTTAGGACCATTGAAGGTTTGGTTTAATAGAGCTGGACATGAGTGCTTTCTCATTGGTTAATATGAGTTTTCCTTTCAACACAATCCTGGGTCTGATGTACTACTGTTGACACTTGGTGCTCCATAAATATTGGCTGTAGGTGAGGATCCTAACTTTGGTCACGGCCAGTGTCTGAGGTGAGCAGAGATCTCTCGCAATTTGGAATTGGTAACTGGAACATGGATGATAGCTTAGGGCCGAGTTTCTCGGTATTTTTCATTATTGGCCCCCTAAGGAGCCTTGTTCGGAGAAGGTGATGGCACCCCACTCCAGTACTCTTGCCTGGAAAATCCCATGAATGGAGGAGCCTGGTGGCCTGCAGTCCATGGGGTCGCTAAGAGTCGGGCACGACTGAGCAACTTCATTTTCACCTTTCACTTTCTCGCATTGGAGAAGGAAATGGCAACCCACTCCAGTGTTCTTGCCTGGAGAATCCCAGGGATGGGGGAGCCTGGTGGGCTGCCGTCTATGAGGCCGCACAGAGTCGGACACGGCTGAAGCGACTTAGCAGCAGCAGCAAGGAGCCTTGTTAGACATTTTTACTTCTAATCATCCCCATAGGATTTTAAAACCCCAGATACACTGTATATTTGTCTATGACCATTATGCTTATCTATGTTTTATACATAAAAAGATGAGAATCTTTTTTCATTTCTCTCCCTGAAGACCAGTTTTGTGCCCTTGGTGACGGTATCGTTTCTGTGGAGGGTGCATGAGTTTGATTGAGCCTTTCCAAAATATGTTTAACTCTGGAAAAATGCACATAATGTAAATGTTACCCTCTTAGTCATTTTTATTGAAGTATAATTTCTCTACAATATTGTGTTAATTTCTGCTATACAGCAAAGTGAATCGTGTGTGTGTGTGTGTGTGTGTGTGTGTATTCCCTCCCTTTTGAGCCTCCCCCACCCCTCCCCGCCACGCACCCCTCTAAGCCAGCCCAGAGCACCAGGCTGAGCTCCTGTGCTGCACAGTGGCTTCCAGCTTACACGTGGTAGTGCGTGTAGCAGTCCTACTCTCCCAATTTGTCCCACCCTCCGCTTTCCCCACTGTGTTCACAAGTCCATTAGTTCTCTACATTTGCATCTCCATTCCTACCCTGAAAACAGATTCATCTGTATTATTTTTCTAGATTCCACATACACATGTAATATATATTTGTTTTTCTCTGACTTAGTTCACTCTGTATGATGTGTGACCCTGCAGTCCCATTACTGGGCATATACCTTGAGAAAACTGTAATTCATAAAGACACACACACTCAAATGTTCACTGCAGCCCTATTTATAATAGCTGCAGCTGCTGCTGCTAAGTCACTTCAGTCGTGTCCAACTCTGTGCGACCCTATAGATGGCAGCCCACCAGGCTCCCCCGTCCCTGGGATTCTCCAGGCAAGAACACTGGAGTGGGTTGTCATTTCCTTCTCCAATGCATGAAAGTGAGAAGTGAAAGTGAAGTCGCTCAGTCGTGTCTGACTCTTAGCGACCCCATGGACTGCAGCCTAGCAGGCTCCTCCATCCATGGGATTTTCCAGGCAAGAGTGCTGGACTGGGGTGCCATTGGAAGCTAGGACATGGAAACAACCATCCACTGACAGATGAATGGATAAAGAAGATGTGGTACATATATACAATGGAATATTACTCAGCCACCAAAGGAACAATATTGGATCGTTTGTAGAGATGGGTCATCTTAACCATTTTTCAGTATACAGTTCATTCATGTGAGGCACATTCTCATTGTGCATCCAAGTTCCAAAACTCTCTTCATCTTACAAAACTGAAACCCTGTGTCCATTAAAAAACTCCCCATTCCTCACTCCCCCTTGCAACCACTATTCTACTTTCTGTCTCTATTAATTTGAGTACTATATATAAGTACCTCATATAAGTAGAATGCTGTAGTGTTTTTTTTGTGTGTGTGACTGCTTATTTCACTTAGTAAAATATCCTTAAGTTTCATACATGTTAGAGTATTTGTCAAGATTTCCACTCTTTTTAAGGTTAAATAAGATTCAGTTGGATGTATATTTACCTATTCATTTGTTGACGGACACTTGATTGGCTTCCACCTTTTGGCTGTTGTAAATAATGCTGCTATGAACATAGGTGTACAAATATCTCTTTGAGACCCTGCATTCAATTATTTGGGAATATACCCAGAAGTGGAATGTTAGATCATATGATAATTCAGTGTTTAATTTTTGGTGGAACCGTCACACTGCTTTAAATGGTGGTTTTATAATTTTATATTCCTACCAACAGCACACAAGAGTTCAAATTTCTCCTCATTCTTGCTAACATTTGTTATTTTCTGTTTCATGATAGGAGCCATCTTACTGAGTGTAAAATAATATCTCATTGTGGTTTTGATTTGCATTTCCCTAATAATTGGTGATTATTGTTGACCATTTGTATATCTTCCTCAGAGTAATATCTATTTAAGCCCTTCACCATTGTTTAATCATGTGATTTGTTTTTGTTTAAGTTGTAGGCATTCCTTATATATTCTGGATAATAACTGCTCTGCTCATCAGATATGTGATTTGTGGATATTTTCTTCCATTCCATAAGTTGCCCTTTCATTCTGCTGATTATCTCTTGTGATGGGGTTGGAGCTTTTAGAAATTTACTTGGTGCTTAGATTTGTGATAGCTTTTTACATTCCTTTACTATTTCTTCTTCCCAAGATGATTAGGAGGTTGAAATCTGGATGGTGTTATCCTAGGCCAGGGCAGACATTGAGATGCAGCCTGGTATTTGGGGTCTGGGAAAAGAGGCCTTAGAAAAATCTTAAATTGAGTATCCTATGGATTTATGCACCATTCAGGGAGACATGGGCCATGTCTGGTCACCTAGCTCAAACAGGGCATGATGACAAGGATGAATCACTGCTAAACAAGGAGATTTTAAACAACAAGGAGGGAAAAGAGGCATGAGACGACTAGAAGTTCAAATACATAACATGAGCAGACATTCCAAATATTCTTGTTTTTACTCCATTCATTAAGGTCATGGGGTATTAACTGTTAGCATGGAGCTGTTTCTATCTTGTCTGAGTAGTTTTGTCAACCTATCTGCCTCCTTTATGGATATGCAGGCAATTCACCTGGAGTTTCCTTTTTACCTAGAGATATGTTGAGGGCTGATATTTGGAGGTGTAGTTTCTGGTGGACATAGCTCCAGCCAAAGACAGTTAGGAACTTAATACCTCTCAGGAAGCGAGAGAGGTTTAACTTCAGTCTCAATTTATGTATCAACCCATCACCTCGAATAAAGATTAAACCTCTTGCAATAGGAGAGTAAAACATCTTCTCTGTTATTCCTATGGGAAAGAGATAATACGTTTAAAAATCTTTCTGATGCCACAACTGTAAGATTAATGCTGTTATCCAGTTTGTTATCTGTCTGCTGTGTCTCCTTGTGCCTACCATAAGTCAATAGAGCATCACTTTTCTAATTGAAATCACTGTGATGATGGAGTCTGTTCGTGGAAATGAAAGGTGGCTGCCATGATCTGGTGGAAATTGAATTAATCCTCTGGGAATGATGCCGACCTAATTATTCTGCTCAGAAATACTGGGCTTGCTTTGACTTCTTCAGTATACAGCCGTGGGAAAGAGGCCAAGATGCCATTTAGCAAATCTTTTCTTGAATTGCTTTAAACTCACCTTACATTTCACTGTGAGACCTTTTCGTTGGAAAGTGCTATTTCTTGTGTTTTTCACCTTTTTATTTGCAGGTATTCTTCAATGAAAAGGGTAATATTTCAGTCACATACTAAATTCTTTCTGCCCTATATTTGTCACACTCAGATGTTATTTATAGAAGTTATGCCTTTGATACTCAAACATAATGCTTCTCAGAGATACTATTGGGAGAAACACAAGGTTTAACTCTTCTCAGAAATCATCTAATCTCACCAAATTATTGCAACAACAATGTCAACAGCAGTAATTTATTGAGTGCACGTTATGATTCAGACACTACTGCCCTAAGAATGTTGCAAACATTTTCTCATTTTCTATGCTGTTAATATTTTCTCTACATACATTTTTAAAGAAGCACTGAAATTTTAAGAATCTGTCTAATGTCACACAGCTAATAAACTGCAGAACAATGTTTGAAACAGGTGGTCCAGCTGCAGAATTAGATCACCACTTTTCATACAGGACATTCATGAGATTCTGAATTTCAGACAAGCAATACATTTTTTAAGTAAACATACGTCCCAAATATTGCAGGAGACATTCAAAGGCTAAAAAAATAAAATAAAACAAAAACAAACTTTGTTGTTTATCTGAAATTTGAATTTAACTGAGTGTGCTATGTGTGTTGTTAGTTTTGTTTACGCTTTTTAAAAATTGGTTTATTTTTGGCTGTGCTGGGTCTCTGTTGCTGCACATGGGCTTTCTCTAGCTGCAGTAAGTGGGAACTACCCTCTTGTTGCAGTGGTTTCTCATATTACGGAGCATGGGCTCCAGGTGCCCAGGCTTCAGTAGCTGAAGTGCATGGGCTTAGTTGCCCTGTGGCTTGTGGGATCTTCCTGGACCAAGGATCAAACCCATGTCCCTTGAGTTGGCAGGCAAATTCTTAACCACTGGACCATTAGGAAAGTCCCTGCTTAGTTTTTGTTAAAGCTGGCAGCCCTATTTAGAGCCCATGTTTGTAAGCACTCTGATGTGCTGCTGCTGTGTCTGAGCAGCGAGGAAAAATGTATTCCTTAGCCTCTTATGGCTGACTGGGAGCTGAGCTAGTTCCTCTCCTCCCCACTCCACCCTGAGAGAGTGAGATCTTTCCTTCTCTTGCCATCTCAGATCCCACGGTATGATGCTCAGTTGAATGCTCCTTTTAGTATGTCTCAAAACACGTTGCAAAGACTTCGGGCTCTCTGTCCCCGGATAGGTATTTAAGTTTTGGTAGCTATTATTGACACACATTTGGAATATAATACTCCTAACATTTAGAGAGAAGGGTGGACATTCATTACTCAATAAGTATAGTCCTGGTGGCTCAGATGATAAAGAATCTGCCTGCAGTGTAGGAGGCTTGAGGTTCAGTTTCTGGGTTGGGAAGATCCTCTGGAGAAGGGAATGGCAACCCACTCCAGTATTCTTGCTTGGAGAATTCCATGGACAGAGGAGCCTGGCAGGTTAAGTCCATGGGGTCAAGAAGAGTCATGACTGAATATCTAATACTTTCACTTTTTTTCCTATATGTGGATACGTTTATTAATTTTGTGATATTTCGAAGTGTTAAATGTTTTGCTGAAATGATGACATCACAGCTAGCATAGAGAACCCATACAGAATGGTGCTCAATAAAGATTTTGGCTTCATTTCATTCTTTTCTCTGTGCATAATCTTTATCTTCTAGTGATTAAGACATCTGCATTCTGATCCCAGCTGGGCCATTAGAAATTTTGAGACATTGGGCAAGCTTCTCTCTGCATTTTAATTCTATCCTTTATAAAGTGAAAAATGGGGTTGGATGTTTCTCTCCTAATATTCCGTTTGTCCTTGATAGTCTATGATACTGGGACTTGAGAAAGACTGGCTCGGGTGTTTCATTACGTATTTTTGTAACTAGTATTGTGATGACATTCTAGGGCTTGTCTTAGTTTCATTTGTGTGTAAGTCAATTCTTGAATTATATACTTGATCCTAGTTTGGCTGCTTATACCAGACCATGTGACAAATTTGTCCTCCATATGATATGAGAATGGGATCTAATAATTCTGTCATCTTTCCTATAGAATTCAGCACAGTTATGGGTAATAGATGAATACAATCTCTATTGTTTGACTGAGTGTTTAATAGCCTGTGGACACCAACCAGCCAAAGGCTCTCCATGGTCTGACCCAAGCTCACTTTTCTTTTCATGCTTTTTTGTCACCACTCAAATAGTGACCCAGTCAGTCCTGTCAGATGACTTCTTCTTGCCTGAACATGTCATGCAGTTTCTTGACTTTGTACTGTTCTCTTTGTAGGGCTTTGCCTCCTAGTCAGCAGGGAGAGCTAACATGCGTGAGGTTCTCACCACATGAAAGGCACTCTTATGGGCTGATTCGTCCAGTTTTCCCAACACCCCAGTGACATAGATGATGTTCTTATCTCCATTTTTCAGAAGCAGAAACTGAGGTTTGAAGAGATTAAGAACTTTTTCCAAAGTTGTATGGCTAGTAAGTGGCAGCACCAAAATCCCAAACCAGGCAACCTTGTTCTGAATTTCATGCTTTTATCTTCTACAACAGACTGCCTAGTTAACTGTGCCCTTTCCCAGGTTACCTGGGGAGAGCAGAGATATCAGGGAACAATGAGGACAAAATAAAAATAAACAATGAGGACAAGAGGAAGTAATAACTTTTTCAGAATAAAAAGGAGAGGGTACAAGCTGGCCAGAAAGGAGAAACAGCAAAGGAGAAGAAGAAAGCAAGACCCTGGGGTTTCCTTTTGAATGGACCTGTGAAGCTCTTGATGCTATATTCTGTTCCTCCCTGGTGTCTACACTTTCACCTCTGCCTGCCTGGTGCAACCACCCAATCAGCTCTACAGAACAGGTCCTACTCCTTCCTCAGGAATCAGCTCAGGACTGGCCTTCCCTGATCACAGCCCTAGGTTTGGGAGTCCCTGTGACCCTGTGCTACCTCAGCTCACTGCTTCACAGTTTAGTGCAAGTCATAGACACACCTGTCTTCTCCAACAAACTATGAACAACTGGGGAGAAGGGTGCATTACCACCTTCAGAATACAGTGACTAAACTCTCTAGTTCTAACACGCCTGGTAGAATGAATCCCTGGGAAATTTCTGCCAACACCAGTGAATGTACTCCTATCTTGAAATTATTACTTAGCATAGATTATGGGATTAATTGCTGGAGAGCTAGTGTACCAAGCTCTGAATAAAATAAAATATCAATACCAGTCTATCCACATTTATTTCTTGGAATAGGTCATTCATTTACTTATCCATAAATAAACTCATTCTTTCAATAAATTTTTAAACATTTATTAAAAAGCCATAATTGGGGAATTCTCTGGCAGTCCACTGTTAGGACTGCATGCCTTCCCTGTGAAGGGTGGGGTTTGATCCCTGGTTGGGGAACTAACATTCCAGAAGCCACATAGCACAGCCAGAAAAAAAAAAAAAAAAAAAAAACAACCCTTGTTTGTCACTCATTCTGTGCATTCCTTCACTCAGCACATTTATTATCTGTTAAGTGTTCAAGCTGTGGATGAATTGGTGACTGTGACAGGAACACCTCTCTACTGGAAATCATAGGATCCTGGACAAAACCGTCAATACAAATGTCAAGGCGTGAGTGTAAAGTTGTAAATTGTGATATGTGCTTTGGAAGAAACTAAAAAGGTGCAGTTATAGAGGATAAAAATGAAAGGGTGGTCAGAGAAGCTCTCTCAGCTTCCTTCCATAAAAAAAAAAAAAAAAAAAACAACCCTTGTTTGTCACTCATTCTGTGCATTCCTTCACTCAGCACATTTATTATCTGTTAAGTGTTCAAGCTGTGGATGAATTGGTGACTGTGACAGGAACACCTCTCTACTGGAAATCATAGGATCCTGGACAAAACCGTCAATACAAATGTCAAGGCGTGAGTGTAAAGTTGTAAATTGTGATATGTGCTTTGGAAGAAACTAAAAAGGTGCAGTTATAGAGGATAAAAATGAAAGGGTGGTCAGAGAAGCTCTCTCAGCTTCCTTCCAGACACTGAACTCAGGAGGAACCGAAAGACTGGTGGGCAATGCAAGTAGGAATGTACAGTAGATACTTCCTGCTGAGGACAGAGGCAGAAAATAGCAGTGGATAGAGAACAAAGCGGGGCTTATCTGCTCTTATTAGGCCCATGGGGAAAACTTTCCTAGAGGAAAGGATATTTCCACTGACTCTTGGAGAATGAGAAAGCCTATTTTTTTTAAATAATTTTTATTTTTTAGTTTGTTTTGCTTTACAGTACTGTATTCGTTTTGCTATACATTGACATGAATCAGCCACCAGTGTACATGAACTCCCAATCCCGACCCCCTCCTCCCCCCTCCCGCCCCACACCATCTCTCTGGATTATCCCTGTGCCTCAGTCCCAAGCTTCCTACATCCTGCATCGAACCTAGACCGGCGATTCATTTCACTTATGATAATATAGAAAGCCTATTTGAAACCTTCCAGGCTGTGAGACCAACACTGGCTCTTAACATCTCTCAACTCTTGCATTTCTATCCTCAGTTTCTGCTGTAAGAATGATCTTTCTAAAGCTTATGTCTGAATATGCTGCTGCTAAGTCGCTTCAGTCGTGTCCGACTCTGTGCGACCCCATAGACGGCAGCCCACCAGGCTCCCCCGTCCCTGGGATTCTCCAGGCAAGAACACTGGAGTGGGTTGTCATTTCCTTCTCCATTGCATGAAAGTGAAAAGTGAAAGTGAAGTTGCTCAGTCGTGCCAGACTCTTCGTGACCCCATGGACTGCAGCCTACCAGGCTCCTCCATCCATGGGATTTTCCAGGCAAGAGTATTGGAGTGGGGTGCCATCACCTTCTCCCATGTCTGAATATATAAATTCCATAATTAATAACCTAAGTAGCTTCCCATCCTCTCTCTAGGATATACAGACTGAAAAACAGAGCATGGCATATTTCACAACACGATCTCAACATTACTAAGTGCCCCTTCCTTGCCTGCAACCTTTAGCAGTGAATTCTCAGCTGGGCTCCTTCACACATTGATGATTATCCCAAGGTATTCCCTCTGCTTTGGCAAGCTCCAATGTGTGGGCTTCTACTTTAAGGCCCAATCAGCTATCACCTGGGTCACACACGCTCTTATCTCTCTTCTTGCCCCATCTCACAGGTGGAGAGAGCAAGTCTTTCTTTTTTTGTCCTTCCAGAGCATCTTGAACCTAACTCTATTTTGGAAGTTATCTCACTAGACCGTAATTATTTTGTGGTCGTCTTTCTTGCTATACTGTGTGCTTCATGAAGACAAGAATATTGTCTTTATTAGTCTTCGTACTCCTAGGCCTAGAAAGCACAGTGATTATCTTACAGGTGAGCAATCAGTGATTTCTTCTTAAGTGGATGAATGGGGAGAAGGGAAATGACTTGCTGGGTGAATTCTCATGGTACAGTTTGGTTTAGAGAATATATGCTGGCACAAGAAAGAAAAAGAAATTAATAAAGACAGAAGAGGCTATATTTAACCCGATGAGGAGTTTACAATAAAGTAGAAATCATCAGTTCCAGATTTCCAACTTTCTGGATTCATAAAAGTCATTAAGGTGAAATGGAATTAAGTATTAGCTATGTATGCTGCTGCTGCTCAGTTGCTTCATTTTTATCCGACTCTGTGCAGCCCTACTGACCTGGGGAATTGATCTTTCAGTGTCCTATCTTTTTGTCTTTTCATACTGTTCATGGGGTTCTGAAGGCAAGAATACTGAAGCAGTTTGCCGTTCCCTTATCCAGTGGACTGCGTTTTGTCAGAACTCTCCACCATGACCCCTCCGTCTTGGGTGGCTCTACACAGCATGGCTCACATTTTCATTGAGTTAGACGAGGCTGTGGGCCATGTGATCAGATTGGTTAGTTTTCTGTGATTGTGGTTTTGTTTGTCTTCCCTCTGATGGAGAAGGATAAGAGGCTTAAGGAAGCTTCCTGACAGGAGAGACTCACTGATGAGGAAACTGGGTCTTGTCCTGATGGGTGGGGCCATGCTCAGTTCAGTTCAGTCACTCAGTTGTGTCCAACTCTTTGTGACCCCATGAATCGCAGCATGCCAGACCTCCCTGTCCATCACCAACTCCCGGAGTTTACTCAAACTCACGTCCGTTGAGTTGGTGATGCCATCCAGCCATCTCATCCTCTGTCGTCCCCTTCTCCTCCTGCCCCCAATCCCTCCCAGCATCAGAGTCTTTTCCAATAAACCAACTCTTTGTATGAGGTGGCCAAAGTACTGGAGTTTCAGCTTTAGCACAGTTCTTCCAAAGAAATTCCAGGGCTGATCTCCTTTAGAATGGACTGGTTGGATCTCCTTGCAGTCCAAGGGACTCTCAAGAGTCTTCTCCAACACCACAGTTCAAAAGCATCAATTCTTCAGCACTCAGCTTTCTTCACAGTCCGATTCTCACATCCGTACATGACTACTGGAAAAACCATAGCCTTGACTAGATGGACCTTTGTTGGCAAAGTAATGTCTCTGCTTTTGAATATGCTATCTAGGTTGAGCATAACTTTCCTTCGAAGGAGTAAGCGTCTTTTAATTTCATGGCTTCAGTCACCATCTGCAGTGATTTTGGAGCCCCCCAAATGGGCCATGCTCAGGAAATATTTAATCCAATTTTCTGTTGGTGGGTGGGGCTGTGTTCCCTCCCTGTTATTTACCTGGGGCCAAACTATGGTGGGGAATTTCCTTGTAGCTCAGTTAAGAATCTGCCTGCAGTGCAGGAGACCCAGGTTCAATCCCTAGACCGGGAAGGTGTTCTGGAGAATGAAATTGCAACCCACTCCAGTATCCTTGCCTGAAAAATCTCATGGACAGAGGAGCCTGGTGGGCTGCAGTCCATGGGGTCGCAAAGAATCAGGCATGACTGAACAACTAACACTTACTTACTTAAATTATGGGGGAGGTAATGAAGATAATGGTGACCTCCTTCAAAAGGTCCCAAGCATGCACTGCTACACTCAGTGCCCCCAACCATGCATCAGGCCACCCTTAACCCAACACCTCCACCGGAGACTTCTGGACACTCATAGGCAAGTCTGGGTCGGTCTCTTGTGGGGTCACTGCTACTTTCTCTTGGGTCCTGGTGTGCACAAGATTCTGTTTTGTGCCCTCCAAGAGTCTGTTTCCCCAGTCCTGTGTAAGTTCTGGCAGCTCTGTGATGGGGTTAATGGCAACCTCCTCCAAGAAGGCTTATGCTGGACCCAGGTCTGCCCCACCTAGAACCCCTGTCCTGGTAGCAGTCCACTACTGACTGGTACCTTCACAGGAGACATCAAACACTGTTCTGTCTCAGTCTCTGTGGGGTCTCTGGGTCCTGGTGTGCACCAGGCTTGTTTGAGCCCTCTGAGCATCTTTGGTGGGTAAGGGGTTTGATTCTAAACAGAAATCCCCCCCACCACCATCTTGTTGGGGCTTCTCTGCCCTTGGACATGGAGTATCTCCTCACACTTGCTCCAGTGCTGCACAGCCGCTGTGTTTTATTGAGTATGCCAAAGCTTTTGACTGTGTGGATCCAACAAACTGGAAAATTCTTCAAGAGATGGGAATACTGGACCACCTGCGCTGACTCCTGAGAAATCTGTATGCAGGTCAGGAAGCAACAGTTAGAACTGGACATGGAACAACAGACTGGTTCCAAATAGGAAAAGGAGTACGTCAAGGCTGTATATTGTCACCTTGCTTATGTAACTTATATGCAGAGTACATCATGAGAAATGCCGGGCTGGATGAAGCACAAGCTGGAATCAAGATTGTCGGAAGAAACATCAATAACCTCAGATATGCAGATGGCACTACCCTTACGGCAGAAAGTGAAGAAGAAATAAAGAGTCTCTTGATGACAGTGAAAGAGGAGAGTGAAAAAGTTGGCTTAAAACTCAACATTGAGAAAACTAAGATCATGGCATCCGGTCCCATCACTTCATGGCAAATAGATGGGGAAACAATGGAAACAGTGAGAGACTTTATATTTTTGGGCTCCAAAATCACTGCAGATGGTGACTATAGCCATGAAATTAAAATATGCTTGCTCCTTGGAAGAAAAGTTATGACCAACCTAGACAGCATATTAAAAAGCAGAGATATTACTTTGCCAACAAAGGTCCATCTAGTCAAGGCTATGGTTTTTCCAGTAATTATGTATGGATGTGAGAGTTGGACTCTAAAGAAAGCTGAACACCAAAGAATTGATGCTTTTGAACTGTGGTGTTGGAGGAGACTCTTGACAGTCCCTTGGACTGCAAGGAGATCCAACCAGCCCGTCCTAAGGGAAATCAGTCCTGAATATTCATTGGAGGACTGATGCTGAAACTGAAACTCCAATACTTTGGCCACCTGATATGAAGAACTGAGTCATTTGAAAAGACCCTGATGCTGGGAAGGATTGAGTGTGGGAGGAGAAGGGGACAACAGAGGATGAGATGGTTGGATGGCATCACTGACTCAATGGACTTGAGTTTAAATAAACTTCAGGAGTTGGTGATGGACACGGAGGCCTGATGTGCTGAAGTCCATGAAGCTGCAGAGTCTGACACAACTGAATGACTGAACTGAACTGTGCAGCTCACCAGGTTCCTCTGTCCATGGGATTCTCTAGGCAAGAGTACTAGAGTGGGTTGCTGTGCCCTCCTCCGGATAATCTTCCTGACCCAGGGATTGAACTCGTGTCTCCTGCATTGCAGGCAGATTCTTTACTGTTGAACCACTAGGGAAGCCATTAGTCATGTATATTCATGGGTAAATCTGGGAACTAATACAGCAATGCCATCTAATAGTTACATGGTGAAAGCCAGTTGTGTGATTTTGAATGTTTTAGTAGCCACATTAAAGAGGTTAAAAACAGATGGAATTAATTTTAATTATGTATCTTATTTACTGTAATATTTTCAGAATATTATCATTTCTACATGTAATCAATATAAAATATGATATTCTAATTTTTGCAGTGATCATCAAAATCTATTACATATTTTATTTTTAGAAAGTTTTATTGGAGTATAGTTGTTTTACAGTGTTATGCTAGTTTCTACTGTACAACAAAGTCAATCAGCTATATGTTTACATATAGCCCCTTTTTCGGATTTCCTTCCCCTTTAGGTCACCACAGATCACAAGTAGAGTTTGCTAAGCTATGCAATAGGTTCTTATTAGTTGTATATTTTATTCATAGTATCAATAGTGTATATATGTCAATCCCAGTCTTCCAAATCATTCCTTCCCTTTTTCCCCCTTGGGGTCCATATGTTTGTTCTCGACATCTGTATCTCTATTTCTGCTTTGTAAATAAGATCATCTATGCCATTTTTTTTTCAGATTCCCATACATGTGTTAATATACAGTATTTGTTTCTCTCTTTCTGACTTCACTCTGGATAAAAGTCTCTAGGTCTATCTGGATATATTTTGTTCCTTTTTATGGCTAAGTAACATTCCATTGTGTGAGCGTACCATATCTTTTTTTATCCATTCTTCTGTTGATGGGCATCTAGGTGGCTTCCATGTCCTAGCTACTGTAAAGACCACTACAATGAATACTGGAGTGTATGTACCTTTTTGAATTATAGTTTTCTCTGGGTATATGCCCAGTAGTGTGCTTGCTGTGTCACGTGAGAGTTCTAGTTTTAGTTTTTTTGTGGAACCTCCATATTGTTCTCCATAATGGTTGTATCAATTGACATTCCCACCAACACCGTAAGAGGGTTCCCTTTACTCCACCTCCTCTCCATCATTTATTGTTTGTAGATTTTGTAATGGCCATTCTGACCTGTGTGAGATGATATCTCATTGTAGTTTTGATTTGCTTTTCTCTAATTATTAGTGATGCTGAGCATCTTTTTGTGTGCTTACTGGCTATCTGTATGTTTTCTTTTGAGAAATGTCTGCTTTCACCTATTTTTTGACTAGATTCTTTGTCATTTTGATATTGAACTGCATGAGCTATTTGTATATTTTGGAGATTAATCTTTTGTCAGTTGCTTTTTTTTTGCAAATATTTTGTCCCTTTCTGAGAGTTGTCTTTTCATTTTATTTATGGTTTCCTTTGCTCTGCAAAAGGTTTTAAGTTTAATTCATTCACACTTGTTTATTTTTGTTTTTATTTGCATTACTCTAGGAGGTGTGTCAAAAAGATTTTATACTTACAGAAAATCTCACTTTGAATGAGCCACATTTCCAGTGAACAGTGTGGCTAATGATCCCATATCAGAAAGCTCAAAACCTAGAACATTTGAGTATTTCTAAAAATATAAACTATTTTTCTTTTAAGTTATCACTTGCCTACTTATTTTCACTGCATAGGCAGGACAATGAATGTATAGGGTTTAATTTTAATTTTATACAATTTATCAAGTTGATTTGTCTATACAATTCAGTATCTTTAGAACTTGTTTTGCTAAGAGGTGACCTTGGGAAAAGTAGGAAGAAAATGGAAAGAAGAAGGTCAAATTCCTTTTCACAGCCATTTCTGAAAAAAGTATAAATTTATAAGCCCTTCCAAGAAAGTCACCAAGAGGTTTAAGAATGTTCATATATACTATTTGACATAATCCTACATCCAGAATTCAACCATCAGGAAACATTTGGAAATGCAAACTGAGATTGAAGCATCAAGATTTTCATTATCCTTTTGTTATATAAACTACTAACTGGAAATAATTTAGGGTCTAGCATTACTGGACAGTTAACCTATGGTATATATTTCTAATGAAGAATTGTGTTGCCACTAAAATTTTTGCATGGGGAAATTTTTGATGTGGCAAATTGTCTGATATATGGCTAAGCAAAAAGCATAGGAAACAAAATTGCATATGCAATATTAATCTGTGTGAAATGTACAGTGAAAGTTTAAAAAGTATAACAGTATCTCAATTGTAGAATTTTGCGTGACTCATATATTTTTTTCTTCTGTTTTGATGAGTTTTACAACTTTTCTCACAAGGAATGTATTCGAGGTCTATATACAGGCAAAAAGAAACCTGGATAATATTTAACCTTGTTCACAACCTTACTATTTAACCTTTCTCACAACCATTATAAGCTAGGAACACTTCCCCACACCTGCTCTTCCCTCCACATGCATATGATCCCTGTCTCCGGCTTTGGGTGAGGAGGGAGAGAGGAGTGACTGAAGAAGGGGCAGCTGGAGGCAGCTGAGTGACGGGGGAGCTTACTGGAAGAAAGCTGGAAGACCAGCCTTCTTGTCTTGGATTTCTGAGCTGACTGGGAAAAATTTAGTCATACCCCTGGATTCCAGTTCCTCATCTATAAAAGGTGATGAAAATCCTTGGGATGAATTCCCCTTAGGAAAGGAAAGGAAAGTGAAGTTGCTCAGTCGTATCCGACTCTTTGCAACCCCATGGACTGTGCCTACCAGGCTCCTCTGTCCATGGGATTTTCCAGACAAGAATACTGGCATGGGCTGCCATTTCTCTTCTCCATAGCCACATCTAATTGTCTATGACGAGTCTTCTGACCAAAAAAAACAAACAACAACAACAAAAAAAACAAAAACACTTACGCTTAGCATTTTTCTCTCCTCCCCACAACACATCTTTTCAGTTCTGGTTTCTCTGACTGTGTGTGTGTGTGTGTTTAACAAATTGTAACCAGCTGTATGCTTGACACCCCCCACCCCCAAATATCTAAAGTCTTTCTACTAGCCAATCCCCATGGTGCCCCAAATGGCACACACTTAATTTCAGGAAGCTTCTCTTATTTAACATATTTCTGGAACACCACCTGTCTCCCAGGTCAACAGCAAGAAAAAGAATCTTTGATCCATTTCAGAAACTGTTTCAAGTCACAACCTTACTTTGAAAAATAAACAGCCCTAATTTTGAGATTCTATTTTAAAACCTGAGAATATTTTCTGGATCTCTTCTCCAAGAGTCTTTTTTTGGTGCCATTGTGAAAGGTAACAATGTGGATGAATGGTGGCCTGTAGGTGGCCTAGTGATCTGTAGAGCATGACTCATCTCCTCTACAAAGGATTATACCAAAGTGACATCTGCAGAAAACAGCTCCAGAATGGGAGGTTGTCTAATTCTAACTAGGCATCATTCTTTAATGTCTCTCTCAGGAGACAGATTTTGCCTTTACATTACAGGATTAATGTCTACATTTTCTCTATGTGAATGAAATCCAAACACATGATTTGACAAATTAGTCTCTGAAATGCTCACAGCCTTATGATAGTTCTGTTACCTAGCAAGGTACCTGGTGTGGGGCAGATTCTTCATATGTGTATTTTGACCAGAAATGATCTTAGATCAATAAATCCCAACACATGATTGAACTTCTGGTCTTTCTTAGAACTTATGGGATGAAAGATTATGAAAACTCTATGCCATAGTAATACTTGGTATGTATATGGTAATACTACAGTATCTACGGAGAAGGCAGTGGCACCCCACTCCAGGACTCTTGCCTGGAAAATCCCATGGATGGAGGAGCCTGGAAAGCTGCGGTCTATGGGGTCGCTGAGGGTCGGACATGGCTGAGCAACTTCTCTTTCACTTTTCACTTTCATGCATTGGAGAAGGAAATGGCAACCCACTCCAGTGTTCTTGCCTGGAGAATCCCAGGGATGGGGGAGCCTGTGGGGTCGCACAGAGTCAGACACGACTAAAGTGACTTAGCAGCAGCACCAACAGTATACTACAGTATTCCTGAACTTTTGTTTAGTGTACCTTTATTTAATTATTTACTTATTATATTCATTCATTCACCAAATATTTTGGAGGTATTATACCAGTTACTACTTTTTGACACCCATCAATTAGCAGCAAGCTACAGAAAAAAAATTCTGGGCTTCGTACATTTGGGATTCAAAGTCAAATTCTGCTTCTTACCAGCTGCGTGAACTTGAGCTAGTTACTCTCTGACTCAATTCCTTTTTCTATAAAACGAGGATAACACATATGAAATCATTAATCAAGTTTCTTGGATGAACTTGAAATTATTTTTTTAAAGTATCTATATGACCTCTGGGAGTTGGTGATGGACAGGAAGGCCTGGCGTGCTGCGATTCATGGGGTCTCAAAGAGTCGGACACGACTGAGTGACTGAACTGAACTGAACTGATATGTACCCATATAACTGATTCACTTTGTTTTACAGCAGAAACTAACACAACATTGTAAAGCAATTATACTCTAATAAAAAACATATTTAAAGTATGTAGAAACTGTGAAACCGTTTTCACAAACGTTACCTCTTGTAATGGTTGTATCTCCTTTGTGAGAAGATGCATTATTTTTAGGTTTTGCATCTGGGGAATTGCATGAATGGTCTAGGGAGGAAGAAATTTGGGGCCATGGGACCAATAGAACACTGGTGTCATGAAATACAGTCTTGATGCAGTGATGATGTATGTGGCTATTAGTGAGGTGTGCAAGGGGTAACAGGTGAGGGGCCTTTTGCAAAGTGAAATTTCAGAAATAGCAGTACTCCACATATGGCCTGGTGAAGCAGGGAGTTGATATTTGAATGTTTACTTTGTGCTATTGCCTTCATTATCACCACCATAATCCTCCACCACTAGACACATTTACAAATAAGGGAACATAAGCTCAGAGATGTTTATTTGCACAAGATTTCCAAAGATCCCAAGTGGCAAAGCTGGGCTTTGAATGCAAGTGTGTGTGTAGCTGGGAGACTCAGCTCAAGCAGCATATCTGAAATAGCAAGTCACAGATGTTTTAATCCATGATCTACTGAGCACTTAATATCTTTCCCGAAATTTCTAAGACTTTATACATGTTAACTCATTTAATCTTCATCATACTTCATGAAACATATTTTTCATGTTATAGATAAGATAACTAAGGTGAAAGTTATTAACATACTTAACCAATATCACATGATTAGAAATAATGGTGATGAGATTCAATACAAGTGATTCTGGGATCCTCTGACTTAACCCTAATAGAATATTTTTAGAAATCAGTCCTCAAATAAGGGTTAAGATTTGTGAACTTATAACCTATTAGTAAATACTGGCTTAAAGAATCTATAATTTGAAATGTAATGGTTCACTATGGTTTTTCTTATTTGATTAGAAGTGAGAAAAGGGAAATTTGTGTTTTTGAACAATAAGTAAAACTAGACAACTATGAAAGTATGGTTTGATTTGAGTACCCATGTTCTGATCAGCTTTGTCTTCATCTAATTTTTATATATTTTTTGGAAAAGCAGTCATAGTTGCTGGCTGCAGCATGCTTGGCTGTGCATTTAGAAGTTTTAAAATATGTTCATTTTCCTCCATCTGATGATGGTCTTGGTCAGCAAGCTGTGGACAAGTCATCTTATTGATATTCTCTTATTTCATGTCTAGGTCACTACCTCATTTCTTAAAATTCCCCTTTTATTTTTCTTTTCATTTTGATTTTTTATGCTTGGTGAAAGGCAGCTTCAGAGAGAACAAGGAACCTAGAGTTATGACTTTTTGATTGGGTGAGTGAGCAAGGTTGCCATGTTTAGTTGTACAGGTTGAGTACTGCACAACTAAAGGGGTCCCCATTTGCGTGGTTTATGATGTGAATAACATTCCCTGGAGCTGTGCAATGTGTGTTCATGTACCTGAATGAATACTGATGTAAGTGTG
The DNA here is from genome assembly GCA_006408695.1 of Aepyceros melampus. NCBI lineage: Eukaryota > Metazoa > Chordata > Mammalia > Artiodactyla > Bovidae > Aepyceros > Aepyceros melampus. The sequence continues at coordinate 194,817 of SJXQ01006736.1, read as the reverse complement.
GTTAAGATGCCATTCATGTAGGAACATGTCTGCGTTATGTGACTAGTGTATCTAAGGATTCCTGTTGTAAGAGTTTGTATGTGTATTTGCATCTGTGTCTAAGTTTTTTTTAACATAAATTTATTTATTTTAATTGGAGGCCAATTACTTTACAATATTGTAGTGGTTTTGCCATGCATTGACATGACTCCACCACGGGTGTACATGTGTTCCGCATCCTGAACCCCGCTCCCACCTCCCTCCCCATCCCATCCCTCTGTGTCATCCTAGTGCACCAGCCCTGAGCACCCTGTCTCATGCATCGAACCTGAGTATAAGTTTTGATGATGGAGTGGGAGATATGGGTCAAGAGAGATGTAATATCTAAGTTTCCAATAAGACATATGAGTTTGCAGCAAGAGGAGTCATGTTTTGTTTTGAAGTACCATTTAAGCATGATACAGAGTAGGCTAAAGAGACAAAGTGCCAAATAAAACACTTGGTGATTATACAAAATTACTCTAATTTCCCACCCAAGGAATGCACCCCTGTTTAGCCTGAAGAGCATGATTTCATTTCCTTCAGTATGGGTGAATATTTAATAGGAGTTTCCATTCTGAGCTTTACAAACTTTTTTTTTTTTTTACAGCTTTACAAACGTAGCTTTATAAACTCTTTTTCTTAGACATGTCTTTCTTCCTCAACCGGTTTAAAAAAAGCGAACAAAAAACAAAACCACTCAAACATGTGCATGCACATATGTGTACATGAGTATGTGTTTGTATATGTAATTTTCTTGTATCTCAGAGAACTCTGTAAAATCAAATCATGAGATTTGATGCAAGAAGACTGGTCCAAAATTGGAAAAGAGTACAACAAGGCTGTATATTGTTGTAACCCTGCTTATTTTACTTCTAATCAGAGTATATCAGGCAAAATGTCAGGCTGGATGAATCACAAGCTGGAATCAAGATTGCTGGGAGAAATATCAAAACTTCAGATATGCAGATGACACCACCCTAAGGGTAGAAAGCAAAGAGGAACTATAGAGCTCCTCGGTGAAGGTGAAAGACGAGAGAGAAAAAGCTGAGTTGAAACTCAACATTCAGAAAACGAAAATAATGGAATCCAGCCCCATCACTTCATGGCAAATAGGGAAACAGTGGTAGATTTTATTTTCTTGGGCTCCAAAATCACTATGGATGGTGAATGTAGCCACAAAATTAAGAGACACTTGCTTCTTGGAAGAAAAACTGACAAACCTGGGCAGTGTATTAAAAAGCAGAGACAACACTTTGCCGACAAAGGTGCTTAGAGTCAAAGCTATGGTTTTTCCTGTGGTCATGTATGGATGTGAGAGTTGGACCATAAAGAAGGCTGAGCACCCAAGAATTGATGCTTTTGAACTGTGGTGTTGGAGAAGACTCTTGAGAATCCCCTGGACTGCAAAGAGATCAAACCAGTTAATCCTAAAGGAAATCAACCCTGACTATTCATTGGAAGGACTGATGCTGAAGCTCCAATATTTTGACCACCTGATGCAGGGCTGACTCACTGGAGAAACCTTGATGCTGGGAAAGATTGAGGGCAGGAGGAGAAGGGAACAATAGAGGATGAGATGGTTGGATGGTGTTATGGTCTCAATGGACATGAGTTTGAGCAAACTCCGGGAGATAGTAAAGGGCAGGGAAGCCTGGTGGGTTATAGTCCATATTGTTGCAAAGAAACAGACAAGAGTGAGTGAGCACGCACACACGTGCAAGTGGAGCTGTAATCATATATCCTAAAATTCACCCTTTTCAGGTATACAATTAAGTGCATTTTAAAGTTGACTTTATAAGAAATTGCCAATTTGTTTTCCAAAGAGGCTGCCCCATTTTACATTCTTGCCGTAATGTATAAGAGTTTCAATTTCTCGACTTCTTTGTCAACACTTGGTATTGTCAGTCTTTTGATTATAGTCATTCTTCTGTGGCTATACAGAAGTATTTGTATTATGGTTTTAATTTGTATTTCTTATTAACTAATGATATTTAGTGTCTTTTCAAGTGCCAGTGTCCATTTGTATGACATCTTTAGTAAAGTATCTATTTGTATATTTTACCCTTTAAAATTTTTGTGATGTTTTTCTACTTTTGAGTTGCAAGAGTTTTCTATGATATAATTTATCAGATATATTATTTGCAAATATATATGTATAACTTAGTTGCATTAAAAAATCTGTTTGGTATTATCTGGTAAATTTGAATATATTCTTATGTCTCATATCATCTAGCAATCCTACTCTTAGTTATATATGCAACAGAAATATGTGCAGAAATATGGGCTTCCCTTGTGGCTCAGCTGGTAAAGAATCCACTTGCAATGTGGGAGACCTGGGTTCGAGCCCTGGGTTGGGAAGATCCACTGGAGAAGGGAAAGGCTACCCACTCCAGTATTCTGGCCTGGAGAATTCCATGGACTATAGTCCATGGGGTTGCAAAGAGTCGGACAGGACTAAAGTGACTTTCGGAGAAGGCAATGGCACCCCACTCCAGTACTCTTGCCTGGAAAATCCCATGGACCGAGGAGCCTGGTCGGCTGCAGTCCATGGGGTCGCTGAGTTGGACACAACTGAGCGACTTCCCGTTCACTTTTCATTTCCATGCATTGGAGAAGGAAATGGCAACCCACTCCAGTGTTCTTGCCTGGAGAATCCCAGGGATGGGGGAGCCTGATGGGCTTCCATCTATGGGGTCACACAGAGTCGGACACGACTAAAGTGACTTAGCAGTAGCATGGACCAAAAGATTGGAAAATGTCTGTGACTGAACTATTTGTGTTAGATCCAAAGTGGAAACAGTGCAAATGTCCATCATGAGTAGGGTAGAATGCATTTTGCTACATTCATAAAAATTAAGCTGCACAGAGATGAATGTACTCCTGATAACTAAATCAATAAGTGGATAAATTTCACAGAAGTATTCTGAATAGAAGACTAGAGATAGAAGATATAAACTGTACCATTCAATTTATATAAAGTTCAAAACTGATACATGGTGTTAGAAGTCATATGATTGTTACATTTTAGGGAGGAGAATGCATAGTCATTCAAGGTGTGTGAGAAAGGGGCTTCTGGAATTGCTGGGAGTAACCTACTTTTTAACCAAATAGTGGTTATAAAAATGTATCAGTTTGTGAAAGTTGATTGTATTTTATGCTCATGATTTGTTAACTTTATCTCTATAGGTTATGCTTCAAAAAAAAGATTTTAGGGAGGAAAATGAACATGTGCTCTGGTACTAGATTGGGTACAGATCCTGGCTCTCTTCCTCCCTAGATGAAGAACCTTGCCTGAGTTATGTAGCTGTGCTCCAATTGCTTCATCTGTGAGAGGAAAATACTAATAGCATCTGTTTCCTAAGTTGTTGTGAGAAATACATTACTCAGTTGAAGCTCTAAGAGTGCTTATACCTGTGTGCTCAATAAATATTGGCTTATGTTGTTGTTCTGGAAAACGTCCCTTTTTTTCTTCTTTTTAAAAAATTGTTTCCATTATATCTCACCCCTCAAATTCAGGTTTTCTCTAGGATTCCATCCACTCATCTCACTCTGAACACCCTGTTGGGTCCTGTTGTTCGTCCTCGTGTCTCCCCACAAGTATTTACTGCTGGTTTCTCAGTCCTTCTCAGACATCTCCAAATATTCTGGCAACCTCAAATGAATCAACTGAATTCAGTACTTTGCTTTAAAGCCAGATCTTTTCCTTATTGTTTTGCATTCTTCTCACCATCCTTTGCCAGTCCCTTATAATAGCAATGGAGCAAAAATCAGAGAGATCTTGGGTCACATCCTAGCTTTACTTATGTTAGCTGTGAGACCTTGGGCGACTCACAAAGTCAAAGTGTTAGTCACTCAGTCATGTCCAACTCTTTGCAACCCCATGGACTGTAACCGCCAGGCTCCTCTGTCCATGGAATTCTCCAGGCAAGAATACTGGAGTGGGTAGCTATTTCCTTCTCCAGGAGATCTTCCTGACTCAGGGTCTCCTGCACTGCAGGCATATTCTTTACCATCTGAGCCACTAGGGATCCTTATACACTTCTGCTACTTCTTATTTAATATAAGGAATATAATATAACCTACCTAAGTTTGGCTGAGAGCACAAAATTTTTTTTCAGACTTAATATTGTGTTATGGTCTAATACATTACAGATAATTTAGTTAATGTTCACTATGATTATTTTTGTTATTATTCTATTATATTTTTCATCTCTATTCTTATAATTAAATCATGCTTATCCCTTTAACCATGTCTCTCTCCTGAAGAGGATGTACCATACTGCCCTGATGCAGGTGTTTGCACCATGTGACCTCATTAGCTGTCTTTTAGACTTGGAAGACTTGGTGGAGAGAAACATTTTCTTCTTTGCAAAGGAGGTCAGGGAAAGGGCAACGCAGTGTTTTCCACTAATAGCAGTTACAGTGGGAGAGCAAGTCTCTCAAGGAGACTGGCTCTTATTTTTAGCTCAGCTCAAAGAACTGTAGCCTATTTTAGGCAGTCCTGGGACTTCCCACAGCAGTGTCAGAGATGGATGGATGTTCTGGCTACAAATATGTGCAGATATTCCAAGTGAAAGAAAGCCATGTGTTCTAGAGTAGAGAGATGATACTCATCACCAATGAGAAGTATATTTTGACTAAAAATAATTTGGCCTTTTGGAGGAGTCTTTGGGCACAAGAAGTTCTTCTTTTTGTTCAGTCGCCAAGTCATATCCGACTCTTCATGACCCCATGAAGTGCAGCAAGCCAGGCTTCCCATCCCTCACCATCTCCTGGAGTTTGCTCAAGTTCATGTCCATTGCATTGATGATGCCATCTCATCCCTGTCACCCTCTTCTTCTGCCTTCAAGCTTTCCCAGCATCAGAGTCTTTTCTAATGGAGAGTTGGTGTCCACATCAGGTGGCCAAAGTATTGAGAAAAAGTTCTATGATACAATAAATAGAAAAATACATTTGATAATCAAACATGAGTTCCTGTTTTCCCACACCAGTTATTAGCTGTTTAATATTTAGTACACCAGTTTGTCTCTCTGAACCTCAGTTTCCTAATTGGTGAAATGGGAGAATCACATCACAGAGTATTATTGTGAAAATTAAATGAGATAAGGAAGATAAGATGCCCGTCACATAGCAGGTACTTAGGACATATGAGGTCCTTTCCTGCTGATGGTAAGTGGATTCTGGTGTGGCTACATGGGTTTTCACTGGCTGCTTTACTGCAGCCTTACCTTGGGCATACTGTGTAGCAGAAAGGGACTTGAATCAAAGCCAGTCCATTCTCTAGACAGGGCAATTGGAAATGTCCTAGGCTAGCAGCTCAGGGCCATGAATCTTCTGGCATCAATTCCTGCTCTGATTGCTGCTGCTACTGCTGCTAAGTCGCTTCAGTCGTGTCCGACTCTGTGTGACCCCATAGACGGCAGCCCATCAGGCTCCCCGTCCCTGGGATTCTCCAGGCAAGAACACTGGAGTGGGTTGCCATTTCCTTCTCCAATGCATGAAAGTGAAAAGTGAAAGTGAAAGTGAAGTTGCTCAGTTGTGTCTGACTCTTAGAGACGCCATGGACTGCAGCCCACCAGGCTCCTCTGTCCCTGGGATTCTCCAGGCAAGAGTGCTGGAGTAGGGTGCCATTGCCTTCTCCCCTGCTCTGGTTAAGTCTTCACAATTTGCTCCAGTCCTTGTAGAAGGGTCCCTGCCCCTCTGCATCTGGTTCCTGTTCATTTGGGCAGCTCACTGGAAAGAGCAGAGTGTTATTAAACAGGCTCAGATTCAGAATTTTGAATACTAAGTCCTGTTAAATCAAGTCTAAATTTTTACTTTGGGTCAGATTCTCTGCTTCTGGACATCATTTGTGTTGAATTCTTCTCATTAACTCAAATTTGTTTATTTGTGTTTCACTTAGTAAGTTCTACTTACTGAGGTGGCCCTAAGCTATCCAGAGTAATTGGTGATAGTCATTTAACTATAACATTTTCCTACAGATGAAGTGAATAGAAAATTAAAAAAAAAATTTGAAACCAAATATCTGGTTTTGAATATCTAAAGTTTTAAATACCATGTTGATTAAAAAGAAGCATGGATGAATCAAGCAATTAGTTGGGAACACTACAACATATTTGGCAGACAATGTCATAAGTGAGGTCTCTTACAAATTAATGAAAGGAAGATTATCAGTGAATAGAATAACACATGAGACATGAAGTTGTAATTATAAAAGGGAAATAAAACTAGCAAATGAACCTAAGAAAAACTGAGAAGACTCACTAGTAGTTAAAGAAATTTAAGTGAACCATAGCACACATCAGTAATTTTTGTTCTGGGGACCACATAGACTAGGGACTATGAGTTGGTGGTACCTTGATGGTCTTTGGAGCAATAGAGGTAGAGTTTGGGTTGGGAAGAATGGCAGTCTAACACAGGTCCTTTCATACAGTCCTAGGTCTCTTTCTGATTACAGTGTAATACCTTGTGTTTGGTTATAGACGCATGACAGGAGCGATTTCTTGCCAGAAGTAACTGTGCCTTCTTTTCTCCAGTGTTACCTGGCACATGCATATGTTTGGCTACTGCTAAGTCACTTCCATCGTGTCCGACTCTGTGCGACCCCATAGACGGCAGCCCACCAGGCTCCCCTGTCCCTGGGATTCTCCAGGCAAGAACAATGGAGTGAGTTGCCATTTCCTTCTCCAATGCATGAAAGTGAAAAGTGAAAGTGAAGTCGCTCAGTCGTGCCCGACTCTTAGTGACTCCATGGATTGCAGCCCACCAGGCTCCTCCATCCATGGGATTTTCCAGGCAAGAGTAGTAGAGTGGGGTGCCATTGCCTTCTCCAGCATATGTTTCGATGTCGAGCCAATTAGTAAAATGCCCTGTAAATCTCAGGTTCAGTTCAGTTCAGTCGCGCAGTCGTGTCCGACTCTTTGCGACCCCGTGAATCGCAGCACGCCAGGCCTCCCTGTNAGCATCGGATCTTGCTTCTATCACCAGTCACATCCATAACTGGGGATTGTTTTTGCTTTGGCTCTATCCCTTCATTCTTTCTGGAGTTATTTCTCCACTGATCTCCAGTAGCATATTGGGCACCTATTGACCTGGGGAGTTTCTCTTTTGCTATCCTATCATTTTGCCTTTTCATACTTCATACTGAAGAAGGGAATGGCAAGCCACTTCAGTAAATCTCAGGTTAGTAAAGTATTAACTCCTCTCATTACATGGATCAGCATGAAACAAAATGGGCTCAATGACAGAGAAATGGTTGGGCAAATAGAGAACAAATATTTATGGAGTTTATGCTATAAGTACAGGGTCTCTGCTAAGAAGCTTACATGTTTCCTTATCCTTAGGCATGGTTATCCTTATTTTAAAATGAGGAAATGAGACTCTGAGAGATTAAATCACTTGCGGAAGTTCTCAGGTAAGGAAGAGAAGATATAGGATTTCTAATACCTGGTTATGTTAAGCCCAACTTGCTATCAGAGAGAAGAGCTGAGCAGAAACCCATGCTTTATACTCAGCTTTAAATTATTCTTCAAGGATGACAAAAAAAAAAAAAAAAACAACTACTGTAATTTAAAGAAAAAATGTGTTAAATAAGTACTTTTGGAATATAACTAATGATTTTTAAAGTCACCTGGCAAAGAGACAGCTTTAAGCAGCAGAAACAGTCATCCCCTGCTCTCAGTAATATTTCTGCAAGCAGAGAATGTTTTCTGAGTGTAAAAAATGTTCTGACTTGAAGCTAGAATCTGCAGTTTCTTTTTCTAAGAGTGACAAAGATTCCACCCTGTGATAAGTAAATGTGCATTTGAAAAATCTGAATTTTAAAATAGGAGAACATTTTAAACTCTCATCTTGAAAAACAGTTCACAGTTTGGAGGATGTTCTCCATTTATTATAGCGTCTATTAGGTTACACTGTCCATATTGAGGTGTGTTCTGATAGAGAATTTTATGTTGAAGATTCTTCATTGCTATGATAAAAAGCCATCTGCAAGAATCCCAGTGAATAATGTAGTCATTGGGACCTTAATGGCAAAGAGAAGGACAGAACTGAGAAATGTCACTAATTCCTCAGAGAAGGGAGTTTGAATCAAGTAGACCTTTCTATAGTATGTTTTTCCTGGGGTCTCTGTCCAGCCAACAAGTGATATGTCATTTTCTAACAAATGCCATCTCTCAACAGGCATGAGCTTTGCTTTGTCCGCTATAATTTTACTATGTGACCCTATTTTCCCAGCACTTCCATACTGGTACAGAATCAAGAGTGGACATACAATCCTCCCAGAGGTTAAAGATATTCTCCCAATTCAGAATTTAAAATGGGAATGCAAGGTGTTAAGAGTCTGCTGGTCTCATATGAGAAGCATATGAACTTTGGAGGTATAAGATGACCATTCTGTGTTGACATCCAGGAAAGGAGAGAAAACTAGTTTGTAGAAAGAAAAAAATTAAAGGAATTGTACACAAAACATGGGCTGAAGCATGATGTCATTGAGAGAGGGGCTAAGGGATGTTGAGATTTGGTTTTTCTGGCAGATTTCAACTTCTAGGTTTTAATCTTTTCTGTGTTTCCTTTTCTTTGGGTTCCATAAAATATCTCTGTCTCCTTTTCTTAGATTCTACATTTCCTAGTTTTTTCTGCTTCAGCTTGTTTGTGCAGAATGTTTTTTATTTGTTTTACTTGCTACCCAAAGAGCCTTGATTAAAACCCCAGGCTGTCACTATTTATAGTAGCTAAGACATGAGAAGCAACCTAAATGTCCATTGACAGATGAACACAGAAAGAAGATATGGTACATATATACAATGAAATATTACTTAGCCATAAAAAGGAGTTAAATTGAGCCATTTGTAGGAAGTGGATGGACCTAGAGTCTGTCATATAGCAAAGTAAGTAAGAACGAGAAAAATATAGTATATTAATGCATATATATGGAGTCTGAAAAATGGTACAGATGAACCTATTTGCAGGGCAGGAATAGACACAAATGTAGAGAATGGACTTGTGGACACAGGGAAGGAGAGGGTGGGATGAACTGAGAGAGCAGCATTGAAACCTATATACACTACCATGTGTATAATTGATGGCTACTGAGAAGCTGCTGTTAGCACAGGGAGCTCAGCTCAGTGCTCTGTGATGACCTAGAGGGATGGGAAGGGTGGGGTGATGGGAGGGAGGCTTACGAGGGAGGGGACATACGTATACATATGGTTGATTCACTTTCTTGTGAAACTATCACAACATTGTAAAGCAATCATACTCCAATTAAAAGAAAACAACAAAACACTTAAGTTGTTGATCACATGGAAGCCAGCAGAAGCTGATGTTCAGGGATGGCCATGTGTTTTATAGTTCTAGAAATCAACCAGGAAGTTCAGTCTCCAACTTCAAGGCAGCACAACTGAATGCTGAAAGCCCTGGGCAGAGCTACGACTAAGATTTAGGGATAGCAAATCAAGCTGAAGCCCAAAGGGAAGAATGCCAGGGAATTTCTGAAGTGACTTATTTCCCAGGGTTTTGTGAAGTCATTGAGACAATGTACATATAAATGTTTTCTTTGTTGTAAAAGGCTAGATAGTTTAGTGGTTTGGGGCAAAGATTCTAAACTCCCTGAGTTTAAATCTTGGCTCTGTAGCTTTCTGGCTGGGTGAACTTGGGTGAATTAAACTTGGCCTCCATTCCTTTGATCTATAAATTGGAAATGAACCTTCATAGGGTTATTTTGTTGATTAAATGAGTTAGATTATGTAAAGCGCTTAGAAGAGTTCCTGGAGCTTGGTAATTGCTGTTAAGTCTGTTAGTGTGTGTTGTTATTAGTGTTTATGTAACTGTATGGTTGACCTTCTCTGTCTTATATGCTTGTCTTATAAATAACTATAGCATTCTACATTATAATCTAGAGAGAAGACCATATGTGACATAAATTACCCTTGAGCTAAGGTTTTATAGCATTAAAAAATAAGCCAGAAAGCAGTTATTAAGTTCTTACTTTATGCCAGGCACCGTGCATACACCATTTAGTTTGGCTTACACTCACAAGTCTCTGCTGCATTTTATCTCCATATTCCAGGTGAGGACATGGAGGAAGGGAAATGTTGAATAGGTTAGGCAGGGTCTCAAAGGTGAGTATGGCAGAGTCTACTCAGATCCAAAGCCAAGACAAACTGACTTCAGATGGGCAAGGCTAATGCCCAAATCTCAACACATGGCCATATGTAAAGTCATATAAAAACTTGATAGGGATCCTTTACTTTCTCAAAGTCAAAGGTATTTTTTTCCTGCAAGGACTCCTCTAAGTAAACCATGTTCCACAGCTGGCTACTCTTTTCTCTCTACCTGAGGATGAGCCAAAAATACAGAACAAAATGATTGTAAAGTACTGAGGAAATGTGGCTGAGCATAAAAGGGGGTTGTAGCAACATGAGAGGATCCAGGAGGGCTGGGTGATGCACAAGATGTAAGACAGACTGGGGAGCACTGAAGAGTTTCATAAAGCCTTGCTACAACTGGCTAGCTTTTTATAATTGCTAGAAAGGCTTATCTGATTAAGAGAGGAGCTGTGGGAGTTGGGAAGACATGTAATATGTAAGCTTTCATCTTCTCCAGGAGTGAACATTATGCAGGCCCACAATTCATAATGTAAAACATAACTGCATTCATACTGGAAAACAAATGCTGGTTGATGTAGCACCATTTGTAATTTTACAGACATGGGGCAATTGGTCCTAGACCATTTTCATCAGTAATATCACACCCTGTGTGTTACAATTTAATCATATATACTTAGAGAAGATTGGAGGTGTCCACCCTTGGGATACCCTTTGTATTGCCTTTTATGGGAAAAATTCTACTCCATCCCAAAGTGGACTTGTTGTGGTTCAAATGGTCAACCAAGTGAAGTCATAAAATCAAGGGATAGCTTTGGGAATTCTTCATATTCCTCACTACTTTTTTTTTTCTTTTAATTTTTATTTTTTAGTTTGTTTTGCTTTACAATACTGTATTTGTTTTGCTATACATTGACATGAATCAGCCACGAGTGTACATGAACTCCCAATCCCGACCCCCACCTCCCCCCTCCCGCCCCACACATTCTCTCTGGATTATCCCCATGCTTCAGTCCCAAGCATCCTGCATCCTGCATCAAACCTGGACTGGCGATTCGTTTCACTTATGATATCATACATGTTACACTGCCACTCTGCCAACCCATCCCACCCTCTCCCTCTCCTACAGAGTCCAAANGCCCCACACATTCTCTCTGGATTATCCCCATGCTTCAGTCCCAAGCATCCTGCATCCTGCATCGAACCATGTGTTGCCCAGAAAAGCACGTACTCAAAGGGAAAACAGTAGCTTTTCTACAAAAGTGAAAGTGAAAGTCGCTCAGTTGTGTCCGACTCTTTGCAACCCCCTGGACTCTACAGTCCATGGAAATCTCCAGGCCAGAATACTGGAGTGGGTGGCCTTTCTTCCGCCTGCAATGCAGGAGACCCCGGTTCAATCCCTGGGTCAGGAAGATCCCCTGGAGAAGGGATAGGCTACCCACTCCAGTATTCTTGGGCTTCCATTGTGGTTCAGCTGGTAAAGAATCCGCCTGCAATGCGGCAGACCTGGGATTGATCCCTGGGTTGGGAAGATCCCCTGGAGAAAGGAAAGGCCACTCACTCTAGTATTCTAGCCTGGAGAATTCCATGGAAATGGACTGTATAGTCCATGGGGTTGCAAAGAGTGGGACACAACTGAGCCACTTTCACTTTCTACAAAAAGGCAGCTTCTAATCAATTTTTCACTCAGGTGGTATGAACCAGTTCTCAGAAAACAAAAGCAACCCTGCTCTGGAGCTTTTGTTGATCTTTGTCATATGAATACTCCCATTAAGACTGATTTCAAGGATGGCAGTATTTAACAACTGGCTAGCAAAACCTCCAGATAGCAAAATTCCCAATACAAGCTGGCTCCAGGGCATCACCACCCTCCTAATCCATGCCAGGGTAGGAGATCTGGAGCTAATATCACCAAAGATGCACATGGAACTTCCTTTTTTCTGTATGTGCAGTTAGAGGATGTAGCCACAGAGTTGGTATTCGCCAGCCCAGCAGGATTCATTTGTAGATTTTTCTCTGAACTTAATGAGATACAATTGACAGATAAAAATTATAATATGTTTATAGAGCACAACTTTGTTATATGTAGGCACTGTGAAAGAATTTCCTCTGAATTAATGAACATATTCATAACATCCCATATTTATTTATTTAATGGTAAAAACATTATACTTTCTTAACAAATTTCAGTTAAACAGTACATTTTGGCTACAGTTACTATGTTATAGTTTAGGTCTTCAGATCTTATTCATCTTATAACTAAACGTTTGAACCCTTTTACATATCTCTCTGCATTTCTCCCAACACTGTAGCTTGACATTTCATTCAGCATAATACCCTCCAGGTTTATCTATGTTATCAGAAGTAGCAGGATTTCATTGTTTTTTTAAGGCTGAATAATATTCCATTGTATATATATGGCACATTGTTTTGACCTATTCACCCACTGATACGCACTTAAGCTGTGTCCATACTTTGGCATTTGTGAAAATCCGATAAACATGGAAGAGTGTGTGTGTGTGGCCTCCTTCTTGCCAATCTTTCTTGCTTCTCATTTGACATATTTATTTAGCATCTAATGGGAGTGAGGCACTCTTCAATGTTTTGAAATGCCTCAGTGGAAAAGATAGAGGAAGATTCCACATAGTCTACTGGCAATAGGTTCTACCAGCTCATCAAACCATCATTGAATACTTAGGTTTTTCCAAATATCATGCTCTATATAACTCCCTGCTTTCCTCTATAAACCCTTTTGGTCCCTTGTCTGTCTGATAAACACCTAATAATCCTTTGAGACCCAATTAAGTATCTTTTCCTTTATGAAGTCACTGTTGACTCCTTCCCTTCAAACAAAGCTAATTACTCTGTTCTTTATACTCTCATAGTGTCATCACAGGCTTTTTTATTTTCCACTTAAACTGTGGGCTCCATTTGGAAAGACGTGGTGGTGGTGGTTATACATATTGACATAGTATAGACAGTAATTTAGTTGTAACTAGCACATAGGACAGAATGAAGGTCTAATATTCCAAGTACCTAGTTAAGGCAACTTTTGACTTTAGATTGCTTTAAAACATTCTTGCTCACATCTAGCTACATTTTAGGAGTGCTTCAAAAGAGTATTAATCATGCTTAGATGCAGAGAGTATCTAAGAAATGCTGGCTAAATCCAACACCCTTTACTGTCACTTCAAGAAACCCTAAGGGATTTGCATTTGTTGAACTTGAAACAAAAGAATAAGCAGGCAAAGATATAGAGGTAGGTGGTAATCTTCAAATCTCTGCGGAATGCATTCCTTTACTAAGCATTTGTCCCCATCCTTCCTGGACTAGATTACACAGTGTCTTTTTCTTATTCAGAATGATCAGGACAATGTGTTATTCATCTCTACAGTATCACTGCCTACCATGGTGCTGGCACTCAATCAGTGTTTGATGAATAAATGATACATTAGTTAAATAACAGTTTCAATGGGCATTTATTAAACCTGCCAGCTATTTGAACAAAATGACCAAATTACCACAATGTCTTATTATCTAGGCACTACCATAGGCATTACAAACTGTTGTTGCAGACTGCAGTCAATTATTTGAGCAAATCTCAGATGCCAAAGAAAATGAGCTGCCATGGAGGAAATATGCTTACTACATGAAATATGAAATGAGAGGATATGTTTTATTTTATGTTTAAGGAAACCTTGACTATGATGAGGAGACATAATTTTTGTTGGACAAAAATCTTTCAATATAAAAACAAGAAGTTTATTGTCCAATAAAATATGTTTTTAAAAAAAAGCTTGGTTTTGTATCAAATGGCAAACCTAACACTGTAAAATACAGTTTCCACTACTGACTCAATGCATTCCAGCAAATATTTACTGAGTACTCACATGTCAGCTCATGTGATATAAAGATTAATAAAACAGTTCCTTCCCTGCAAAGAGACTTTTAGAATAACGCAGTTGCCCCTGGGGTTACGTATGTTTAATTGAGAGGCAGCTGGATGAGCAATAGATCTAGGTTTTAATTTTTAAAGCATGTGTAACCTTAGCCATGTTGTTTATGCTCTGCACCCAGAATACCTCTCCTGATCTTGTGCCAGACACCAGACTGGGCTTTAACATGAATATCTAGGCAATGCCTGGAGCATAGTAGATCCTCAATAAATATTTGCTGAAGGTGTGAATGAGTAAGTGAATGAATGAAGGTAAACATCAAACACTTCACTGTTACTGCCTATTTACAGTCAGGATTTGGTGGAAGAAGCATGATTAGAGAACAATGCAGAAAACATTATCCTGCTTGAATGAAAATCAAGGAAGACTTAAGAGAATTTTGGCCTGAACTCTGTTTCAAAAATGCAAAGTTTTCTAGGAAGGTCAGCCATCTCAGGCAGAGGGAACAAAGGCCTAAAAGTGAGAGATCATGGTGGTCTCTAAGACATGCAAATCCTTTGGTTTGGCTGGGCAATAGGGTAGGATATACGTAGAAGAGGGTAGGCTGAACCAGCAGACGGGTGGGGACCGGTGGCAGAAAAGGTGTGCATTCATTCAGATACCTGTGAGTAGTTCAGGCACTTTGGAAAAGAGTTAACAATTTATTATAAAATTAAGCCTATGCATACAGTGTGGCCTGTTCCTAAGTATTTAACCCTGGGTAAATAGACATATTTGTTCACACGAAACTTCATACGTAAATGTTTATAGCAGCTGTGCCTGTAATTGCCCCAAACTGTAAACAACCCAAATGTTCTTCATGGGAGAATAGGTAAACTGTAGTACCTCCATAGATTTCCCTGGTGGCTCAGATGGTAAAGCGTCTGCCTACAATGCGGGAGACCAGGGTTTAATCCCTGGGTTAGGAAGACCCCCTGGAGAAGGAAATGGCAACCCACTCCTGTTCTCTTGCCTGGAAAATCCCATGGATGGAGGAGCCTGGTAGGCTACAGTCCATGGGGTCGCAAAGAGTCAGACACGACTGAAAAGAAATTTTGATAAACATAAGCCCTTGAATAAATCCCAGAGGTGAATGAAAGAAGTTTCAAACATGGTGCCATGTAAACTGACAAACACATCAGGAGGTTGCTAGGGGTCATGTGTGGGGAAAGATGATGACTGTAAGTGAGTAGCGTGAGGGAGATATTGAGAGTGATGAGCCTGATGCTCCTGTGGCTTGGTGGTGACTGCACAGATCTATACTTTGTGTTAAAATGCACAGAGCTGTACTCACATAAAAAATTAATTTTACACTGTGTTAATTTAAAAATTAAAAAGTGCTTACAAATTAGATGAAGCCTATAAAAGGGCTCTTTTTAAAATGCAAAATTTCAAGATACAGTCATTTTTATTCCTGAATTCATACCATCTTGAATTTAAGTTTCAGCAAGTATTAGGAACATTAATCTTACTGCCAGATAATTTATTCTATTTCTTACATGATGTTTCATTTACACTACTCACACCCTCTCCTCTTTTTTGCCCTCTTTAATAGTGATACAAATTGTACCTTGTACTTTTAATTTATAAATGTGTGGATTTTAGACATCCTCTTGTGAAGAACTGATGGGGGTACAAAAGTATTCTATTTTGGTGGGAAATGTTAGAGTTGGGATATGCAAATATTAACACAAAAAAAGCCCTTTTTATGCACTTAAATTGGATGGGGATTCATAGGAAAACAGCCTGGAGATGAGAGTGGAATTTCCCCTCAATGATCCTTTGACACTTGACTGGGTTATGAATACCTTGTAGACTTGTTGGATACCTTTGACTATCTAACAATCATCTCTTGCATGAACCCTGACTTTCTACTCCAGAGATGACATGTACTCCTGTGCCTTGGAATAACCTTACGTACTTTACACATACTCTTTTCTTTTTTTAATTGGAGTATAACTGCTTTACAATGTTGTGTTAGTTTCTGCTGTACAACAACATGAGTCAGCTATACCTATACATATATCCCCTCCCTCTTGAAGCCCCCTCCCACCTCTTCCATCCCACCCATTTGAGTCATCACAGAGCACTGAACTGAGCTCCCTGTGCTATCCCTAGCTAGCTTCCCACTAGCTATCTTTTTTACATGTGGTAGTTTATACATATTCTTAATTAGAAACTTTCAGAAAGGCAGAGCCACCAAAGACATTAGAGCTCACCTTCTTATGGAGGAAGAAACCAAAGTCTAGAGGAACCGTGTTTCTTGCCCAAGGCTACACGTAGAATAGTATTAAAACTCAGTTTATTCAGATGGCTTCTGAGTACTCTTTTGTTTTGTACTCTGCTGGTTGACACTTGAACTGTTTGCTTGTATTTTTGAGAAACTGTCCCAATACTCTGGGGGTAATCTTTTTGCTACCAGACCACCTAACCTGCCTCTTGAGAAATCTGTATGCAGGTCAGGAAGCAACAGTTAGAACTGGACATGGAACAACAGACTGGTTCCAAATAGGAAAAGGAGTACGTCAAGGCTGTATATTGTCACCCTGCTTATTTAACTTCTATGCAGAGTACATCATGAGAAATGCTGGACTGGAAGAAACACAAGCTGGAATCAAGATTGCTGGGAGAAATATCAATAACCTCAGATATGCAGATGACACCACCCTTATGGCAGAAAGTGAGGAGGAGCTAAAAAGCCTCTTGTTGAAAGTGAAAGAGGAGAGTGAAAAAGTTGGCTTAAAGCTCAACATTCAGAAAACGAAGATCATGGCATCTGGCCCCATCACTTCATGGGAAATAGATGGGGAAACAGTAGAAACAGTGTCAGACTTTGTTTTTTTGGGCTCCAAAATCACTGCAGATGGTGACTGCAGCCATGAAATTAAAAGGCGCTTACTCCTTGGAAGAAAAGTTATGACCAACCTAGATAGTATATTCAAAAGCAGAGACATTACTTTGCCGACTAAGGTCCGTCTAGTCAAGGCTATGGTTTTTCCTGTGGTCATGTATGGATGTGAGAGTTGGACTGTGAAGAAGGCTGAGCGCAGAAGAATTGATGCTTTTGAACTGTGGTGTTGGAGAAGACTCTTGAGAGTCCCTTGGACTGCAAGGAGATCCAACCAGTCCATTCTGAAGGAGATCAACCCTGGGATTTCTTTGGAAGGAATGATGCTAAAACTGAAGCTCCAGTACTTTGGGCACCTTATGCGAAGAGTTGACTCATTGGAAAAGACCCTGATGCTGGGAGGGATTGGGGGCAGGAGGAGAAAGGGACGACCGAGGATGAGATGGCTGGATGGCATCACAGACTCAATGGACGTGAGTCTGAGTGAACTCCGGAGTTGGTGATGGACAGGGAGGCCTGGTGTGCTGCGATTCATCAGGTCACAAAGAGTCGGACACGACTGAGTGACTGAACTGAACTGAAAACACCCTTAAGGAATGGATAGAAAGTGCACAATTCATCAAGCCCATGCTTCATAGAAACAAAATAAATCTAAGTAGCTTTAGTTTCTTTTTGTGGGTGATGGTGAGAGTTGCTGGATGTGAGAGCTTACATGTGAGGGAGAAAAGCAACTTGATACTGATTTAATTATCACAATTTCTTGCACACAGAGAAAATGCTGTTTCTCCTTTAATGGGACAAGCCTAGGCTCTGGCTTGCTCTTCTGAAAGTAGACATGATTTGCATTGAGTCATGCATATTCTTTTGTCTGGCTTTGTTATGTGATGGGCCATTCCCCAACTATCTTTCCTGAGTAGTGGTCAGTGGAGGATTTAACTCAGTTTCAGCCTTTAAAGGGGCAGCTGACCCAAGGGTCAGTCTGAGCTCTGACACAGGTAGCTTAGCACGTTGAAATGCCATTGAGCCTAGGAGTCCAACAATGTGGTATAGATTGTGGCTTTGATCCTAGCTTATACTATGTGACCTTGAGCTGGTTATTCCCTTTGCATGGCTTCCCTTTTCCACTTTTCCTATATGGTAAACAAAAGATCTGGACTTAGATCAGAACAGCCTATGGGCTACTCTTTCCCAGCCTTGGGCCTCTGTGTGCAGCAGGATGGCTGTAGGCTGGATCATCCTTTCTGCATCCCAGCATCTCTGTCCGTGGTAATATAATAGTACTATATCTATAAAGGCTAATTGTAATTACTTACTGATATATCATATATTTGATTTCAAAATATTTTTTGTTGGGTGAAAGATTAAACAATAAATTGAAATAAACAAATTGAACTAAGAATACTCTCTGGCATCTTGTTGGCTTTTACACCTGGAGACGACTGAATCCTCTTTCCTCTGTCCTCACCTGGAACCATGACATCAGCCCCACTCACTGCAGATCTCCCTGCCAGGTCCCTCAGCTTCCCTGAGAGTATACTGACCAGAGCCAGCTGAGAGTTTTTGTATGGCTCTTTAGACAAAGCCATTTGGACATTTATGTGAATAAAACAGGCTGTTACCAGCATTAAAGGACATTGTGTACAGGATGTCCCTCAAACCGGAACTGGAACATGGTTCACAGGCTATTATCATCGTATCATTGCAATTATTATTATTAATTTAGAAAATGGCTCTGCTTATCTACTTGGGACTATGATTAAATATGTATTCTTCAGCTTCTCTGTCTTCTTGACAACAACCAAATCTCTTGTAGCTTCCAGGTCTGTCTGAATAATCATTCCGTGCGCTCTGAGGATGGGTGAGACAAGCCCAATTTCGCTAGGACTATTATTTCTTTATTTTTGAATTATGCTGTTGGGAAGTCATAGGTGAAGCCTTGTTGTCTAGATTTTTTTTTTAAATGGGTCATTTTCATGTTTTATCTTTCATAACCAAAATGAAAAAGAAAAAAAAAAAAAAGGAAAGGAGAGAGGAAAGGAGGAGAAGAGAAATGAAGAACAGAACACATGTTGGCTATTAGAAAGTAAGCTGTTGGTTTCTAGGAAACATAATCATTATTAGAGGCTTTCTCTGTGCCTCCACTCTCATATAAAATAGATCTTCCTGTTATTTTTTTTACAGCCCCATGTACACTCATTTCATGGTTGCAGTATGTTATTTGGTGTGAATGTGTTTTCCTACATTAAAGTATAATCTACATGAGAGCAGAGACTAACTTCTCTCTTATCATCTTTCTTTTTTTCCTTACTGTTACCTCACAAGAGAGTGGGTGCTTAAAAAATATTTGTTAAATCAGTGATTCCAAACAGCAGGTGAGAAGGGAAAATTATTTGAAGAAGCCCAGTTTCATATCTCCCACCCAGAGTAAGAAGAAATTGTGTCAATGTCATTATGAGAAATAGAGGTACAAGTACCTACCCAAAGTCCATTACTCTTCACAAATTCCCAGTGTAAGCCTTTGGAGACTATAATGGTTATTTTATGCACCAGTTTGACTGGGCCTTTGGCTACCCAGATAATAGTTGAACACCGTTTCTAAGTGTGTCTGTGAGGGATTTCCTAACGAGATTAGCATTTGCTTTGGTGGATTAAGACTATCAGATGGCCTTCTTCAAAGAGATAGGCCACATTAATCCAAACATTTATCACTTATTTATTTGATTCATAGAGAGCCTGAATAGAACAAAAAGATGGAAGAAGGTTGAATTCACTCTCTGCCTAACTACCATGCTGGAAATAATCTTCTATTTTCATGTTCCTAGTTCTTAAGACTTCAGACCCAGACTAGAGTCTATACCATCAGTTCTCAGGTCTTTGAACTCTGTCACTGGCCTTGCTCGTCTTTCAGATGGCAGACCATGGGATTTAGTTTCTAAAATCTCATGAAGCAGTACCTTAACGTAAATCTATGTACATACAGGGGTGTGTGTGTTAAGTCACTTCAGTTGTGTCCAACTCTTTGCAACTCCATGGAATGTAGTCCACCAGGCTCCTCAGTCCATGGGATTCTCCAGGCAAGAATACTGGAGTGGGTTGCCATGCTCTCTTCCAGGGGCTCTTCTTGACCCAGGAATTGAACCTGCATCTCTTAAGTCTCGTGAATTGGCAGGCAGGTTCTTGACTAGCACCACCTGGGAAGCCATACACACACACACATTTTTTTTTCTAAAGAACCCTAACTAATAGAGACAGATCTTTAAAAATAATTGCTATTAAAAAGTCACTTTTCACTTGATATTTTTGTTTATAAATGTAATATCCTCTTCTCTCTTCACTCAGAATATAATTAAGCTATGAGATGGCAGAGCTGAAAAGTTCCTGTTGGAAGGTGAATGTTGCTAAGTAAAAGGAACCATATCCTTTGATTCCCCCAGAAAACTATCAGCAAATGCCACATTTTCAAGTATTGGTTTTAGAATCTATCATTAGGCTGTCTATCTATCTATTAATATCTATCTTCTCTTTGAAATATGTAGTAATATGCTAACCATTAATTTCAGGTGGAGGGGCAGGGCTGGTTTGCAGAGACCTAAGCACATTGGAGTTACTTCTGCCAAATTCTGCGTGGCTGTTACATATATGTTCTGACCCCACATGGTAGGATTTTGCTCCTAATTTGCATATAACTTAGGATTAGAAAGGACAAGCCTTATGCCCTAGGATCTGGGTTTAGTCTTTGCTGCCTCCTAAGGATGTTTGATGTTATCAAAGTGGAAAATGGAACAGATTTTTTTTTTTTAAGTTGAAGGATCTACAAGAAGCAAGGCATGAAAATGTGGAAGGGCATGATGTGTCTAGGGAACTTAGAATTTTAGAATTTACATGGTAAAGTGTATCAGGAAATGAAGTGGTACCGTCTGGGTCCAAGCACTGATGTGTTAAGTCTGAGTAGTATAATAGTGATGGGAAACTGCTAGCTATTAATACCACTGTTCTATTTGAGAACAAGAGGGTAAATCTGCTTATTCCCAAGAAAATACAGCCTTCCCTTTCAACCTTCAGCTGTGTAATTGATGATAGAAATAATTATCAAAGGGTTTAGAACTGGCTAAGATTCATAGGAGCCTCTCTTTAAAAAAGAGAATTCCATGGTAATCCATGTTATATCCAATCCCCGAGTGGATGTGATGCCAATTACTGCCACCTGCCCTGTCTTGTCTCGGTTACAACACCCCAGGGAGAGCTGCACTTCAGGCCCTGTCAGATATGTCAGCTCAGCTTCTGGGGCCAGATGCAATAACTTCCCTTGAAGACCGCTGGGGCTGGGTCCCACATGAAAGGCAACATTAAATCTTCCCCTAGGCACACCATAGACTGCCAGTCTAGCTCGCTTTTGTCAACATACCTAGGGAGGCTGAACATTCCCCTCCAAAAGGAATGGGCCAGATGCTGCACCAGATGCCTTATACAGGTTATTTCATTTAATCCCCAACACCTGAAAGCCTATTTATCATCATTCCCGATTTACACATGAGAGTACTGAGGCTCCATGGTCATTGGTTTTGTGAGAATAAATAGAATTCTGCATAATTATGCTCACCCCAACATCTATTCTCCACCTCTCCCATTATGAATGGTAAGAATTTAGATTTGTTTTGTATTCTTTGATCGGAAACCTGCAATCATTTTCTTTCCACTTTCTTCAGAATTCTTTGTTTCCATCCCCTGCTCCCACCAGAAATCGAATGTCAAGTCTGACTAACTTGAAAATGCACTACCATCTTGGTTTTTCACAGAGCTACCCATGGAAACAATATGGACACTGGAAGGTCTCTGTTGAGAAGCCCCGACTGACAAATATAAAAACAAAAATGTTACTGGCCATATTTGCAAGTTTTTAGCTGAAGATGAAAGCAAATGATTGTTACTGGTTTCTGAAAATGATGGAATTCATGTCCATAAGCCCCATATACTTGATAAACTCTTAACAATTTAACTTGAAATTGTTAAGAGTAACAAGTAACTTGACTTTCATAGGCAATATGTCATTAGATATTCACAATAGCCCCATTAGGCAAATAGATTAGGAAATATATCTGTCCATCTGTAAAATTCCTTGTTCAGTGTCTCAAAGATGTAGGTGACAGACACAAAGTTTAGTTCTAAATATTTCAAATATATTCACTGCTGTTTTCATAGCTATACAGTTGCCTCCCAAAGCTTGCTTAAAGCTTGATTACTTAATATTCATTCATGTATTTATTCATCCACGTTAAAGAAGTTGGCTTGCTTTTCTTTACAAAATAGCTCACAATTTTAAAAGAAAAGCTAGCATGTAACTAATAATCATACTTAAGTAAATTAAATACGGCAACTGAAGATTGAGATCATCATGGGGAGCTACAAAGGAGAGATGGAGTTTTGTTTAAATGCTTCACAGAAGTTTCTTGATGTGGCTTTTGACAGATAAGATTTTGCCAGGTGGCTAAACATTTGAAAAACGTGTCATGTTAATTTTGCCTAAAAGTCTATTACATTTAATTAAAAGAACAATGGCTTGAAAACATGATACCCATGTCTTAATTTAACAGGTTATGCTTTTGTTTTCTGTATCTCAGGAAAACCTTTCATTACATTAGGTCTTCCTTAAATCTGGATGCTTTTCCTGTTGCTGGGTAAAATTTTTATAGATTTTTCACATAGACACCACACTTTATTTAAGGGACTATCTTCTTTGTTAATCATTTAACACAAGGGTTTCTTTTCTGATTATTAATATTAGGAAACATGAGTATTCTTTGCACATTGCAGGAGTAGTTGAATTTTACCCCAGGGAGCTAAGTAGTTCACATATAATTTCTTGCATTAATCACATCAATAGATAAATTCTTCCGACAGGCTTTGATTTATGTTGGAAATAAAAGACTTTACACAATGAAAATAGAAACATAAACACATATGATGTTTGTTCAACACTTGCTGCCTGATTTAGCCATGGTTCAATCATTTGCTCTGACATAGTTATCACTTAGCAAATAGCCATACAAATATGTAGGAGAGAAGTCTGTGAAAATTAGGTTTCATTCTTCCCAGTGCTCTAAGTCTGTTCAAAAACAAATCCAGACTGGGGCCAGACAAATACCTTGAGGGAAAGAGGCCACAAGCATAGGGTAAGGAATGTCCCATCTCAGTGGTGTAGCTTCTAGTAAACTAGAGTGAGTTGTTGACAGGCACAGTGCAGAAAAGGGGGCTGTTGTTGCCAGGCCTTCTGATTTCACAGGAAATTGGAAAACCAGATTTTTATGGAAATCTCTGAATATTTTAGTGTAGAATTTGTTCATCATTCATTCATTTAAAACAGTGAGTTAAGCAAAAACACATTATAGGACTGGCTGTGGTCCACTCGCCACTGCTGAAGAATTCAGCTCTAAATGGTGATGAGAAATCATGAAGATGTTAAGTCATTCATTACCCCGCCTGGGAGAGTCATCCTAAGGCCATTCTGAGGGGAAGACCACCACTGACCGTTCTGATTCAACTTCTGATTGTTCACTCTAATGCTATTTTCATCTACATGGTGTCAAACTGCATATTCTCTAGACAAGGATTTGAGCATCACAGACTGATTTGATTGAATTGTTGGTGCTGGGGTGGCCGGGAGATGGCTGAAGGGGGAGCTGGGAGGGCTAATCTAGTCTCATTGCCATACCTACTGGACATGCTCTTCTTTTCTACCTAGATAATGTAAAGAAGGTTTAAACAATCTTTGAGATTGTAACTAAAAGATGCATTTTTACTTAAGTCATGATTATAGAGACCTTGCTAAATACCAGATCATTGTAATCTGCATCTTAGTTTGAAGAAAGCAAAAATCCCACTC
Source organism: Aepyceros melampus (assembly GCA_006408695.1). Classification (NCBI taxonomy): domain Eukaryota; kingdom Metazoa; phylum Chordata; class Mammalia; order Artiodactyla; family Bovidae; genus Aepyceros; species Aepyceros melampus. Next base: position 171,027 of record SJXQ01006736.1, on the reverse strand, counting down.
TTATCTTGGAGTGAGTGGAGGAGAAAAAGAGACCAAATCAATGGGATCATATATTGTTTACCTGACTATGCAAGCATAGCCTGTTTAACCAAGAAAAAAATAACATAATGATGTTATAACTCAGTGTGAACTACATTGTGTCTACCCTAAAAGCCGTAAAATCTAAGTCTATCTACTCTTCTCTGATCATTTTCATTCTTCTGTGTTCCCTTCCAGGTTAATCTGGGAGATGAACTGTCAGTGTTGTGTTATTCTAGGCCAGAGCTGTGGTTTCTTTTCCTAATTCCAGGAAACTCAAGTTAGGATGGTATTTAATATTCAGTAGGACAGCTCTGGAGTCTGGCTACCTAAGTTTGAATCTCAAGTTCACTATTTTGTGTCCAAGAGTTTTGGATAATGTCTCTGATAGCTCTGGGCCTCAGTTTCCAAAGCTGGAAAAAGAAGATGTTGTAAGGATTGTGTGGATGAAATAAGTAAAAATGGATAGAATGCTTTCTGGCACATGAGTGTTCTGTGAATGTCATATGTCATGATTTATGTTCCTTATTGCATAGATAGTACAGACTTCCCTGGTGGCTCAGAGGTTAAAGCGTCTGCCTCCAATGCGGGAGACCCGGGTTCGATCCCTGGGTCGGGAAGATCCCCTGGAGAAGGAAATGGCAACCCACTCCAGTATTCTTGCTTGGAGAATCTCATGGACTGAGGAGCCTGGTGGGCTGCAGTCCATGGGGTCGCAAAGAGTCGGACACGACTGAGCGACTTTACTTCTTATTGCATAGATGCCCACATGATATCCAACTGATGGTTTTTCTCACACCCAATCAGTGGTTGAGCATCCGATTAGCATATGTTGATTAAGAAGAGGGATTTAAGTAGGCTTAATGCCTTCAGTGAAGACCCACCTTCAGAGGGAAAAGGGCTATAAAATAGGGGCTTCTCTGATGATCTTACCCTACACACACTATGGGCTCCAATCCCTTGAAGTTCACCTAGGAACCATGCCTTCCCAAACTGATAGACTGCTATTCAACCTTCAGAGATCAGCTCAATGCCATCAACTGTCAAGCCTTTGTGAAGGACCCGGGTAGCATTCCTTGCTCCTTCACGCTCTCACAGGGGTTCCCGGGTGGTGCTCGTGGTGAAGAATCTGCTTGTGAATGTAAGGGTTCAAGAGATGCAGGTTCTTTCCCTGGGTAAGGAAGATCCCTTGGAGAAGGGAATGGCAACCCACTACAGTACTCTTGCCTGGAGAATCCCATGCACAGAGAAGCTTGGCAGGCTACAGTCCATGGGCTAGCAGAGAGTCAGACACGACTGAGTGTGCACAAGCTTATGCTTTCTCTTGTGCTCTGATGGTTAACATTTCCTGTGTGACAGCAGTCAGTTTCTTCAATTGTGCTGTTTTCCCCTCCTCTATACTGTGAACATTTGTGGAGCAGGAATCAGGCTGCTTCCTTTGACCCCTAGTACTTTGTAAAGTGCTTGGTACCTCATGGAGACACAGAAACTATTTGTTCAGTGAAAAAGTAGAAAGATAACTAGTGGCTAAAATTCTGATGGAATGGCAATGGGCAAGGGAACATAGGGATGAATTATGCGAATTGTTGCTACCGGTTCAAATTGTATTTTCTTCTTGGTTTTCTCTAGATCAATGGTTGGCTTAATCTAATCTGTTAAAGAATAGTCAAATTCTGTTGCAAAATGATTGTAAACGTAAAAAGTCAGATTAACTGCTCACTGTCAGCTGTCACATCCCATGGTTAATTTCATCTCCTGTTCAACTCAGCACGTTCAGCTTGGTGTCCTTGCTGCTGTTACATGTCCTGATGTTCAGTAATTCCTCTCAGCATTTGTGTCCTTTGTCCTCCATTCCATCTTATCAAATTCTACTTACTCTCTGAAGCTCAACTTCATTCTCACTCTTCCCCCAGATTGCCCTATCCATCTGGCCTTCATTAATATTTCACAATTGCTAGAATTACCATAACACACTTTTTCATATTTTTATTATCTCCCTAACAGTATATACATTCCTATGAGGAAGATCCACATATTCTGTTTTCCTTTATATATCTTATGTTAACAGTGCCTACAAATTTCTAAGCAACTGGGGCACATTTTGGAGCAAAGGAGTTTTTTCCTTTTTCTTTGTAAGGGAAATCATAACAAATGTAAGTATTAAATATTGTTTGTCTTTCATTTTACTAAAGGTATGGGGCTTCTTTGGTGGCTCAGATGGTAAAGAATCCACCTGCAATGCAGGAGACTTGAGTTTGATCCCTGGATTAGGAAGATCCCCTGGAGAAGGAAATGGCTACCCACTCTAGTATTCTTGCCTGGGAAATCCCGTGGACAGAGGAGCCAGGTGGGCTACAGATCATGGGGTCACAAAAAGTCAGACACGACTGAGTGACGAGCACTTTCACTTATGAAAAAATGCTTTCTGACTCCTATTACACACCAAAAAAATAAGCTTTATATATATCAATTGTTTAAGCAAAAATCATGAAATTATAAAAATATAACAAATGCTAAAAGTAGACCTATTTAAGACACTGGTGTTGGTCAGAAAAAGAAAAGAAAGAGATGGATAATATAAATATTTTGAAAATAGTATTTTTGCATATCATACTACTTAGTGGTAAATGGTACCCAGTAACATATGTGTCAGAAAAAATAATATTGTGAATATGTCAATAAGAAAAATGAGCCTATCAAAAAATAAACTGAGTAAATACATGATAAAAAATGAATACAATAATCAGATAAAGTTCATACTTCCTAGTGATCCAATAGAAAAATAAGTGAACATGAGATAAAACTCAAGACTGGAGAAAAATCACCACGATGTTTCCAGGGGATGATTCATGGATATGTATCCAAAAGCCTCAGAGAGTCTCCATGCGCTCACCAAAAATTCTGCTTACAGAGTAAAATGGGTGGGACGTAGGGGGAAGGGTATCGCCAGCATTGTTGTACCTGCTTCCTTTTCTTTATGCTTTTTCTTTCTTAAATAACATATTTTCTATCTTTCCTAAGAAGAATCTATTAGATATTTGTAACGTAAATATACTCAACTAAAAATCCAATGTGCTATTTAAAAAAAGATACAGAAGCTAATACTGGAACACATCTTCTTCATTTATGGTTCAGGGTGAACATAGAAGCTTTGTACTTTTTTTTTTTCCAGTTTATATAAAATATAATTATGAACATGTTAAAAGGAAGAACAGGTTTTGTACAAAAAACCAGGGATTTTATTTTTTCTAATTATGGGCTTGAATTATGGCTTCAGTTCTCAGCTCTCTGGCTTGGAGGCAGTTTCCGTAGGCCCCTGGAGCCTTGATTTTTCTCATCAGTGTCAAAGATTTCTATTATAATACCTACATTCAGGTTTGTTGTGAGGTTAAATTAAATAAACAAGGTAGAGAATCTGGCCAGGTTCCTGGTTCTCAATAAATGGCCATCATTCCATACAGTGAAACCCTTAGAGAAAAGAACCAGTTCATTTTAAATTGAGAAATCATTTAGTCAATATCAAGGTAGACACAAGTGTTAATGTAACTTGAACAGGAGACTGTTTTATGAACGTGTCAATCTATGGGCCTTGCACATGATGAGTGCTTGAAGTCACTTTCTTTGGCTGTAGAAGCTGAGGTCTGAATTTCCAGAGGCTGGGCCGACTCTCTGATCTTGTTACACTCCCAGCATTGCACCAGCATCTTTGGCTAACGTTCTGCTTGGTGTGTTTCTTTACTGTTTCCTTATCGAGGTCTCTAACTCGGGACAGGCTTTGCTTGGAATGTCAGTATGTCTGATGTCAGCTCTTAGGTTGCACTAATAGATCACTTTTAAGAACAGGGGGAGGAAAGCGAAGCTTCAATACCTGCTTGCCAAATGCTTGCTCATAAGCTTTCCCAATGCAGAAGACCTCTCTAAAGCCATTTGTACATTTTCTCTCTTTTTAAACATGGTCTGACATTTATTCTCCTTCACATCACCTTCTCTGGCTGATCTTCCAATAAAGAGCCTCTTGCTCTATCTCCAGTATACATGCCTCAATCCCTTCTTTATCTGGCAGGGGGTTTCTCAGATATGCACAATAGATGCTGAGAGATTTGCTAACAGGTGGGGTGAAGATCACCCCCAGGCTCCAGGGGGATCTCACGTGACAAAGGCAATGGCTCTGGAAGTTATTGCCTGGACTGCTTGTGTGTTGAGGACAAGGGAAGGGGACCAGTGGAGGACATTCAACATACTATTTGCAGCATGTGACACAGAAGTGTTCAGGACATATTTGCTGATGTAAAGATGAGTCTTACCTATGCCATCTGCCAGATAGTATCAGTTCAGTTGCTGTCATGTCCATCTCTTTGTTACCCCATTAGACTGCAGCACAACAGGCTCCCCTGTCCATTGCCAACTCATGGTGTTTACTCAAACTCATGTCCACCGAGTCGGCGATGCCATCCAACCATATTATCCTCTGTTGTCCCCTTCTACTCCCATCTTCAATTTTCCCAGAATCAGGGTCTCTTCCAGTGAGTCAGTTCTTCACATCAGGTGCCAAGTATTGGAACTTCAGCTTTAGCATCAGTCCTTCCAATGAATATTCAGGACTGATTTGCTTTAGGGTGGACTGGTTGGATCTCCGTGCAGTCCAAGGGACTCTCAAGAGTCTTTTCCAACACCACAGTTCAAAAGTATCAATTCTTAAGTGCTCAGCTTTCTTTATCATCCAACTCTCACATCTATACATGACTACTAGAGAATTGTAGCTTTGACTAGACAGACCTTTGTCAGCAAAGTAATATCTCTGCTTTTTAATATGCTGTCTAGATTGGTTATAGCTTTTTTCCAAGGAGCAAGCATCTTTAATTTCAAGGCTATAGTCACAATCTGCAGTGATTTTGGTGCCCAAGAAAATAAAGCCTTGCATTATTTCCCCATCTATTTGCCATGAAGTGATGGGACCAGATGCCCCATCTTAGTTTTCTGAATGTTGAGTTTTAAGCCAGTTTTTCACTCTCCTCTTTCACTGTCATCAAGAGGCTCTTCAGTTTCTTTTCACTTTCTGCCATAAGGGGGTATCATCTGTATATTTGAGGTTATTGATATTTCTCCCTGCAATCATGATTCCAGCTTGTGCTTCATCCAGCCCAGCATTTCGCCTGATGTACTCTGCATATAAGTTAAATAAGCAGGGTGACAATCTACAGCCTTGATGTACTCCTTTCCCAATTTGGAACCAGTCTGCTGTTCCATGCCTGGTTCTAACTGTTGCTTCCTGATCTGCACCAGATTTCTCAGGAGGCAGGTAAGGTGTTCAGCCAGATAGATGCTGATGGTCAATGGTCTGGTAAGAGGCTGTGCTCTTACTAAGACAGTGTGTAAATCCAATCCCTCCTCCTCGGTCATGTAATATTCCTGCCAAGGTTCTTACAGCCCTCCTCAAATACCCCCAGGGGAGCCCCACAGAGATAAGTATTTATGTGAGTTTGAAAAAGACTGATTTTGTACATGAGCTGAAGTGGGTTCAAGCTATCTAGGCTAGATTAGCATATGCACGTAAAATGGGCTTCCCTGGTGGCTCAGGCAGTAAAGAATCTGCCTGCAATGTGGGAAACCCAGGTTTGATCCCTGGCTCAGGAAGATCCCCTGGAAAAGGGAATGGCAACCCACTCCAGTATTCTTGCATGGAGAATCCTATAGACAGAGGACCCTGGTTGGCTACAGTCCATGGGATCACAAAGAGTGAGACATGACTGAGCGACTAACATTTCACATTCATACAAAATAGATTAGCTTATTTAGATAAAATACTATAAAATAACATATGGGAGGCCATAAAGGGGCATTACATCTCAGTGGGAATCTCTCACAGCTCCACTGCTGCTTCCTCTGGGAAGCCAACCCTGATTTTCCCAGGCAGCTTTTTTACCCCTTGTCTAGCTACAGGGCTCCCTTGTACAGACATTTGTCCCTTCATCCCCTTTCATTAAGTTAGGTTCCCCAGTAACTTACTTATTCTAGGCCTGTCTCAGGGCAAGTGCTCAAGGAACAAAAGTTTCCCTTTTGTGAGTATTCTTGCCTGGAGAATTCCATGGACAGAGGAGCCTGACGGGCTATAGTCCATGGGGTTGCAAAGACTGGAACACAACTGAACGACTAACACTTGCACTTTTTGGAGTTTGGATTTGAGATAGGAGGTGTGCTCCTTGACTTCCCCTCCTCTACAGCCCCTCGAGCTGAGGGATAATAGGGTTGTCTGGGCCCTCAGTCTGAGTAGTGGTCACAGGCTCCAAAGTTGGGAGGGGTGAGGAGGAGCAGGCATGGTGAGTCGGGGGCCTGGACAGGAAGCATTGGTGGCGGGTGGAGTGCTCATTCCTGGAACACATGTGGTACTTGCTTGTCTACAGTCTGTGTTTCTTTTCTTCCAAGAGCTTCAAGGACCATTCTGCCTTCTCACCACTACGGTTCCCTCCTCATTACTTTGACTTTGCTCTTTCCAAAGTAGGACAGAATTGTTTTGACTAAACCATTGCGTGCATCACATGTAGTTCAGAGATGTACCAAAAGGATGGTTCCAGAAGTCCCCTGGAAGGTCACATAAAGGATAAAGCACATCCCAAGGTATTGCTGATGATTCCCGTCTCCGGGCACAGGAGGAGGTGGGGGGAGAGAGAGGATGGAAGCGGGGCTCAGCTGCTCCCAGCCCTCCTCCACCTACATGGGCTCATCCCCAAAGCAAAACAATCATCAGTGACTTGTGGGGTGCATAGTGGGGACTGGAGCTGGTTCTAGAAGTTGAAATAGGGAGAGAAACATGAGCAGCAGGGGACAGCCATCCACTGAACATCAACAGAAAGGGAGAGAGGCCCTTTGTCTCAGTCACCACTCATGGTGGTTCAGATTAAGTCCAGAGCCTATTGAAAAAGTAATAATAACCATGAAAATAATAACTGTTAACATAAATTGAGCTACTGCAAACATTGCTTAGTTGAATATGCTCATGCACGTACAGAAGATAAGCAGTATTCTTTCCTACTTACTAATAAGGAATCTGGAACTTGGGGAAGTAAGTAACATTGTCTGAGGTTCTATAGTTTGAAAGTGTGGTGTTATAATCTGAACCCAAGTGACCTGACTCCAGAGCACCCCAGAACCATTATACTATGCATTCTATGCCTTTTTTTTGCTTCAGATTTTCAAAGCACACACACACACACATATACATGCACAGTTATAATGCAAACCCTTTTTATGACTAAAATGTTCACACACATCTATCATTTAATGTGATGAGAGCAATGATGGGGACTGAGCAATTGGATGCCCCACCAGTCTTTGTTTTAAATAACAACTTCATTGAGGTATATTTTACCTTCCATAAAATTTGCCCATTTAAAGTGTACACTTTAGTGCTTTTTGGTATATTCAGATATACTTGGTATATTCATATATATATATATAATATATTTGGTTGCAGTCATCAACTCTACTTAATTAAACTTCATCACTCCTGAAAGAAGGCCCACACCCATTAGTAATCACACCCTATTTCCTTTTCCCCCCAGCCTCTAGTAATTATTAATCCACTGTCTGTTTCTATGGAACTGGCTATTCTGGGCATGGCATATAAATGGCATCATATGTATGCTGTCTTTTGCAAAGAATTTCTTTCACTTAGCATGTGTTCAAGCTTCATCCACCTTGTAACCTGTACCAGTAATTTATTTTTTTATGGTTTAATAATATTCTGTTGTAGGGAAGTACCCTAATTTGTTATAAATTCATCTGTTGATGGTTATGCTGGCTGCCTGTTTGGTTTTTCGCTTTACATTTTCTATTAGAGTATAATCGGTTAACAATGTTGTGTTAGTTTCAGGTGTACAGCAAAGTAATTCAGTTATACATATACTATATCCATTCTTTTTTCAACTTTCAATTCTTTCCCATTTAGGTTGTTTACATAATGTTGAGCGCTATACAGCAGTTCCTTATTGCTTATCCGTTTTAAGTAGAGTAGCATGTACATGTCAATCCCAAACTCCTAATGTGAATAATGCTGCTGTGAATATTCTTTTTCTGTAGACATATGTTTTCATTTCGGAGTGTATGCCTAAGAGTGGAACTGCCAAACTGTTTTCCTCGGTGGCTGCACCATTTTACAGTTCCACCAGCAAAGTACCAAGGTTCCAGTTTCTCCAAATCTTTGCCAACACTTGTTGTCTGCTTTTTGTTTCTTTAAATAGCCATGCTGGTGGGAAAGAAGTGGTATTTCACTATGGTTAGGATTTACATATTTCTAGTGATTAATATTGACCACCTTTTCATGTGTGTTTACTGGTCATATGCATGTCTTCTTTGAAGGAATGTCTGTTCAAATTCTTTATCCATTTAAAAAATTGCTCTCAGAGAAAGAAGAAAACACAAATTTTAAAAATGACCTAAAATGTGAGCTCTCTTTATATCTTCTGAATACAAGTTTATCATCAGGCATATGATTTGCAAGTATTTTCCTCCATTTGGTGGGTTACTTTTTCACTTTCTTGATGCATTATTTGAAGCACAAAAGATTTGACTTTTGATGAGGTCTAATTAATCAATATTTCTTCATTGCTAATGCTTTTGGTGATAGATGTAAGAATACTGGAGTGGGTTGCCATTCTCTTCTCCAGGGCACCCTCCCAACCCAGGAATCAAACTCAGGTCTCTTGCACTGCAGGTGGATTCTTTACATTCTGAGCTACCTGGGAAGCCCATATGTAGGAAAACCATCACCTAAAGTCATGAAGATTACCTCCTGTGTTTTTTCTATAAGTTTTATATTTTCAGCTTTATCGAGTTAGGTCTATTATCCATTAAGTTAATTACTATATATGGTGTGAGGGTGAGGTTCTGCTTTAGTCTTTGCATAAGGACATCTAGTTGTCCCAGCACATTTGTGGAAAATCCATCAGTTAATTTTTAAAGTCAAAATTATCTTACAGATATTGTATATAGCATATTTGAGTACATTTTAAAAACGTTTTTTCACTTGCTTAAGATAAAAGCCAGAATGTATCAGCTTATTCACAATGAGTAGGACACTGTCAGAAACATATTATATACTCAAATATTTAATGACTGGGCTTTTACATTATGCGAGGCTGCTAACAGATGGGGCTTCCCTGGTGGCTCAAATGGTAAAGAATCTACCTGTAATGCTGGAGACCAGGGTTCAATCCTTGGGTCAAGAAGATCCCCTGAAGGGCATGGCAACCCACTCCAGTATTCTTGCTGGGAGAATTCCACAGATAAAGGAGCCTGGTGGGGTTGCAAAGAGTTGAATACAACTGAGCAACTAACACTTTCCTTATTTAGGATGTTACATCCAATCTGCTGCTAGATATACTCATCTATCACATCTAAAAACAGCAACAAAGATGTTGTTACATGTAGGGGAAAAGAAAAAGAATAAACTAGAGCTTTAGGAAGAAAAATGGGATAGAAATATATGTTCATGGGCCTGCGTAATTTTGAGGTTCTCAGTCAGGGTAGTATTTTTGTGGTTGTTTCAGGGATGCCTGTGAGATAGCATCCTTGCTGAGAAGTGCTCTTTAAAACATGGTCCAAACTCTAAGGTTCTGCTCTCTCTTTTACAATGATATGACTTTGGGCAATGGTGCCTTTATTTCCTGAAAAGTAGGACAAAAATAACTTCACGCAGGATAACAGTAAGAATTAAGAGGTATTGCCTTAGTCTGTTCAGCTGCTATAATAAAACACTATACACTGGATAGCTTAACAGGCAACAGAAATTTATTTCTTGACATTCTGAAGGTTGGGAAGTCCAAGATCAATGTGCTTGCAGGTTGGTTGTCTTGTGAAGGCCCATTTTCTTATTCATAGACAGTGCCTTCTTATTTGTGTATTCGTATAGTGAAAGGGGCAGAGTTGTTCTCTGGGTCATTTTGTGTAAGTCCTAATCCCCTTTATGAGGGCAGAGCCAAAGGCCCCACCTCCTAATTCCATCACATAAGTTTTGGGGAACACACATTCAATCTATATCAGATACCATACACTACAAAATCCCATTGTCAGTAATATATAAATACATGCTCTTTATCCAGTTACTCTCAGAAGAGAGAGCAAGCAGTGAAAAATGTGAGAAAGAGCCCTATATGAGAAAGGTCCTCTGAAAATGACCATAGACTCATACACTGATAGTTTTTCTTCAGGAGGGCATACACTATATCAAATAGAATTCTATTGGTCATGGAAACTTTCTAAATTGATCTTTATTTTGTTTACTTCTCTGTATCTGGGCACTGGGCAGACATTTTCCATGAGCTTACTCAGTTTTTAATAGCAAGATTCATTTTTTCAAGTCTTTGTCTGCATAGGTCTTGAACTCCTAAGTCTTGCCTTCCTATAAGCAGTGTTTTATATTGGAAACAAACCTAAATTTGAATCCCATGATTCCTAATTACTAGCTGTGTGACTTTGGATATGTTGCTACAATGCTCTGAGCTTTAATTTCTTCAGTGATAGCTTCCTTTTCAATTGAATGTGGATGGATCAAAAAACTTAAGGAAACACTGAATAACCAGGACTTAAAAAAAAAAAATTAAAAAGAATAGAAAACCAGTGTGTAGCTCTTGGAATCTAAGGAACCAATAGACCTTTTCATTGGTGATGGTGAGGAGGCTCAAACACGGGCATCAGTCAGTTCCAACTCTTTCTCCATCTCTATCGCCAGGCTTCCCAAGAGAAAAAGAACAAATTCATCGGCCTAGTTTAGATCATGTGCCTATCACACACCCCTCAATTGACAGTCTTACTAAGACGTCAATAGATAATAGAGAAGATGGACCATGATCATTTGCTCCATGAATATTGCTTGATAGGGCCTGACTACTGGAAAAGGGGCTCAACCAACCTATGGGATCTAATAGAAAGAAGACTGGAGTATTAAGTAGTTTGACCAAACTTCTTTGCAGCCTTCTGATCTCTTTACTGGTGTCTCCAACTGGCCAAAGTCATCTGGTAGCTTGATGGCAACAGAGCCCACTGATATAGTATATATGATGTCAGCCTCCTAGGTAACACAGTAGAGAAGAGAAGGCTGGAAAGTGGATCTGTAGGGGCTATTGAAAAATATGTGTGTCTGTGATGTCCCTAACACTTTCACGGTAGCGAATTCTTTTTTCCCTCTTATTTAGAGAAAGGCCTCATGATTTCTCTTATCCCAGAAAAAAAATAAGTGTATGTGCAATCCCTGGTTCAGGAAATTCCTAATCATTTGGAGGTGGCCAAAGACATGAGTCAGCATGTTTCTCTCCTCTTCTTCCCTGGCGCAGCCTGGTCTCAGCAAGGCCTGGCTCCAGCTTGCCCCCTTCTTGAGGAGCCTCATGGAGGCTGTGGGTGGCATTTCCTCCTACGCTGGTGGCTCTCTGAGCTCCTGCCAAGACTGAAGGAAGCCACTTCAAAAGACACCACCACACCACTGATAAATGGAATCAGAAGGACTCTGCTTCAGCCCAGACTGTCTCTAAGCTCTTTTCACCAGGCCCCGTTCTCGAGGGTGCATTCCTTTTTTTAACTGGATTTGGGTAATGATGGGGGGGGGGGTCTCTCTACCAGGCAGCCATTTGTCAAGTACAGACTCATCCCTCAGTGTTAGGAATGTGGGGAGATGAGGGGGTTCAACTTGAAGATTAAAAAAAAGGGGTTTCTGCCATGGCCTGCCTTCATGTTCTCCCTAGTTCCTATTTGCTAAATAAAGTTGGAATTCTTTTCAGGATACTCGAAGAAAAAAGCTCATTTGTAATCTCTGAATACCTTAAGAATAGACTGACTCAAGTAAATTTACATTTTCTGCCATAGTTTTCAAGTGAATGCAATCACTGTGATTCCATGGTTTAGGAAAATAGACAAAAATAGATACTTGTAGTGAGTGAGTATTGCATGTCTTTTAAGGACAGCATGATATGGTGAGGACAGAAATGAGGCTCCCAAATCTGGTACTGTACTAGCATCAGATAAACTTGGAAATGTTGTTTCTCCTCTTCGAACCTCAGTTTCAACATTCGTAGTGAGAGTTATATTTTTTAATACAGACCCCTAAGAAACTTGATCAGCATTCACAGGCTTGGAAGTCAAATTCCCTACTGACTAGTTATTAATGAACTCATATCGCTTGGGGCGCCCCTGCCTATTAGAGATTTTGTTAGCTTGGTCTTAATATACTAGGACTCAAACATTAGGCAGAGTGTTGAGTTCTTCCCCTTACTACTGACCATGTCTGATATTGTAACGGGGTAGGAAACGGGATAGAGTACCTTTTTCTGTCATGTAAAAGGAGGTCGTACAGTTCAGTATAAGATGGTGACCGTCTGGTAAGTGGCAACTCTGTCTGTTTGGATCCACTTCATGCCTTCCATTCCTATAGTCACTTTCTATTCCCAGAATGCTAGTGGTGAAACTCCAGGCTTCAACTCCTAGTTGTAGGCCAAAGAAAGACTTCTTAAAAGGTGAAAGAAAAAAAAACAAAAACAAAACCTTACTGACTCTTTTAAAGGAAACTTGGAAGAAATTCTAGAAAATAATTCTGCCTTAATCACATTGGCCAGAATTAGCACATACCTCAGCTACCTATTAGGATCAAAAATAGTCTTTTAGGTGAACACATTGTCAGAGGATAGATATTCAGTTCAGTTCAGTTGCTCAGTAGTGTCCGACTCTTTGCGACTCCATGAATTGCAGCACGCCAGGCCTCCATCATTCCTTCCAAAGAAATCCCAGGGTTGATCTCCTTCAGAATGGACTGGTTGGATCTCCTCGCAATCCAAGGGACTCTCAACAGTCTTCTCCAACACCACAGTTCAAAAGCATTAATTCTTCTGTGCTCAGCCTTCTTCACAGTCCAACTCTCACATCCATACATGACTACTGGAAAAACCATAGCCTTGACTAGATGGACCTTAGTCGGCAAAGTAATGTCTCTGCTTTTGAATATGCTATCTAGGTTGGTCATAACTTTTCTTCAAGGAGTAAGTGTCTTTTAATTTCATGGCTGCAACCACCATCTGCAGTGATTTTGGAGCCCCCCCCCCAAATAAAGTCTGACACTGTTTCCACTGTTTCCCCATCTATTTCCCATGGAGTGATGGGATAGATATTCGGAGGTAATTTTTCAAGGTTTTACATGTACTTGTCACTCTTCCCAAATATCTCAGACCCATGTATGGACATTGGTGTATACTTTCTCACTAGTTCTTTATAAGTCTTTCCTATAATATTTTTAATTAATTAATTAATTTTAATTGGAGGCTATTTTAAAATATTGTGGTGGTTTTTGCCATACACTGACATGAATCAGCCATGGTTGTACATGTGTCCCCATCCTGAACCCCCCTCCCACCTCCCTCCCCATCCCATCCCTGAGTCATCCCAGTGCACCAGCCCTGAGTGCCCTGTCTCATGCATTGAACCTGGACTGGCGATCTGTTTCACATATGATAATATAGATGTTTCAATGCCATTCTCTCAAATCATCCCACTCTTGCCTTCTCCCACAGAGTCAAAAAGTCTGTTCTTTACATCTGTGTCTCTTTTGCTCTCTTGCATATAGGGTCATTGTTACCATCTTTCTAAATTCCACATATGTGTTAATATACTGTATTGGTGTTTTTCTTTCTGACTTACTTCACTCTGTATAATAGGCTCTAGTTTCATCCACCTCACTAGAACTGATTCAGATGCATTCTTTTCAATAGACGAGTAATACTCCATTGTGTATATGTACCACAGCTTTCTTATCCATTCATCTGCTGATGAACATCTAGGTTGCTTCCATGTCCTAGCTATTGTAAACCATGCTGTGATGAACTTTGGGGTACGTGTGTTTCTTTCAATTCTGGTTTCCTTGGTGTGTGTGCCCAGTAGTGGGATTGCTGGGTCATATGGCAGTTCTATTTCCAGTTTTTAAAGGAATCTCCACACTGTTCTCCATAGTGGCTGTACTAGTTTGCATTCCCACCAACAGTGTAAGAAAGAGGGTTCCTTTTCTCCACACCCTCTCCATCATTTATTGTTTGTAAACTTTTTAATAGCAGCCATTCTGACTGGCATGAGACGGCACCTCATTGTGGTTTTGATTTGCATTTTTCTGATAATGAGTGATATTGAGCATCTTTTCATGTGTTTGTTAGCCATCTGTATATCTTCTCTGGAGAAATGTCTGCTTAGTTCTTTGGCCCATTTTTTGATTGGGTAATTTGTTTTTCTGGAATTGAGCTGCATGAGCTGCTTGTATATTTTTGAGATTAATTCTTTCTCAGTTATTTTTTGCTAAAAATAATACTTTGCTATTATTTTCTCCCATTCTGAAGGCTATCTTTTCACCTTATTTATAGTTTCCTTCGTTGTGCAAAAGCTTTTAAGTTTAATTAGGTCCCATTTGTTTATTTTTGCTTTTATTTTCATTATTCTGGGAGGTGGGTCACAGAGGATCCTGCTGTGATTTATGTCAGAGAGTGTTTTGCCTATGTTTTCCTCTAGGAATTTTATAGTTTCTGGCCTTACATTTAGATCTTTAATCCATTTTGAGGTGTGTGTGTGTGTGTGTGTGGTGTTAGAAAGTGTTCTAGTTTCGTTCTTTTACAAGTGATTGACTAGTTTTCCCAGCATCACTTGTTAAAGAGATTGTCTTTTCTCCATTGTATATTCTTGCCTCCTTTGTCAAAGATAAAGTGTCCATAGGTGCGTGGATTTATCTCTGGACTTTCTATCTTATTCCATTGGTCTATATTACTTTGTGCCAGTACCATACTATCTTGATGAGTGTAGCTTTATAGTATAGTCTGAAGTCAGGCAGTTTGATTCCTCCAGTTCTATTCTTCTTTCTCAAGATTGCTTTGGCTAGTCAAGATTTTTTGCATTTCCATACAAATTGTGAAATTATTTGAGTCTGATTGAAATTCATTATAGGTTTAAAGATGTAGGAATCACATTAGGCTGTTTAAGCTTATGTCATTTGCACCAACAATACTTTTCTATGAATCCCCCATATTCCTTCCAGAATCTTTAAAAGCCCAAGCTTCCAGTATATGACTTACTCTGCTGAAAGCAGATCCCTGGAACATACTGTCCAGCTCTTGCCCTGTTTCCCCTCAGTTCTTTGAGGGACTCAAGTGATTGATCAGTTAGTTAGAAAGTTAGAAAGCTGGAGAACAAGAATAAGGATAATAACCATTTATCAAGTGTATGTCATGTGCCAAGTGTTTCTGTTATATAACTAATTTTTATAACAACTTGTTGAAGAGGTTACTGTCATCCCATATCACCAATGAGGAAATTCAGGGTCAAGAGCCTATAGTAAACAGCCCAATTTCATTTATGCAGTGCTTATATTATATGTGGCTCATAATCTATTCACTTATGCATTCTCTCATTCAATATTTCATTATACTTTCACAAAAGCCCAATGAGAACACAAAGGGCAAGTTGGGATTACAGCAAGGGTCAAATAGTCAAATAAGCTGTTTTATGTGATTTTGCATCTAATTCTTTTCAAATCTCCTCTCCTCCAGGACAAACAGGCCCTCTTCCTTTAGCTCTCTCTGGAAGTACAAGAGTTTCTAGAACCCTTATCACAAAAACCTCCTCGTGACACACTCTGTTTGTTAATGTTATTCTTGAAATGCTGCTCAGATCTGAACCTATTAATAATTCTGATGTAGATCAAAAGCAAAACCAAACAAACCTTCATTCAAGATACTTTTAATTGTAGATGGTCAAAGAGGAAAACCGCTCCAGTTAGAAGTTTTATTACTAGCACCAAGTGCTAAGCCTAGCACAAGTTGAATATTGAGATTTTGAAAGAACTTGGGTTGTGCAGTTGAGTAATATTTATTTAGTGGAATGTGAGAACTGTCTACAGGTATCTGAAAGGTTGTCATGTGGATTCAAGTTGCCTTCATTGCACATAGTAACCTTCTGCTACTAATAATTATTACTGGAGAAGGAATGGCAACCCACTCCAGTATTCTTGCCTGGAAAATCCCATGGACAGAGGAGCCTGATTGGCTACAATCCATGAGATCTCAAAGATTGGACATGACTTAGTGACTAAAAAATAACAAATGATAACTATTAATAATGAAGCACTTTCTAAATATCAGCTAAGTATGTGACCTGGAATACTTTATTCCCTATAAGTTTATTATTTTGGAATTATTAACATTTTGAAACTATTATTTCTATAAAATACAGAAAGGCAGCTGAGGTTTGGAGAATCAAACTACTTAGGAGTAAGCAGTAATAAGAATCAAATCCATAGTTCTGCTCACTAAACCTAAAGTAGTGAAATTACTGAAATTTGGACCATTTTTATTTCTTCCTAGGGCCTCAGTTTCTCATCTGTAAAATGAGAAGTTTGAATCCTAGGGTTTATATATGCAGTTATGTGTTGGAGCCCTTGTGGAATTTGAGAGATGATGTTTTATTTTCAGAAATTTAGGGAACTTATCTTAAACAGCATCATTTTTGATAATTATGAGAAACTACGACATAGCTCAGGGAACTCTACTGAATGCTCTGTGGTGACCTAAATGAGAGGGAAATCCAAAATCAGGAGATATATGTGTATACATGGCTGATTCAATTTGCTGTATAGTAGAAACTAACACAACATTTTAAAGCAACTGTACTCCAATAAAAAAAAAAATTAAAAAGAAACACAGCACCATTGACAAACTATATAGACTGCACATTTAACATGTTACATTAAAATAAAGTACTCAAAATCATTATTTTCTAATATTTGACTTCATTTGACTATGATCTATTCTCTTTAGGATAGTGATATTATTAGATATTGCACCTCCATGGTGGAAATATAAAATAGCTGTGCTACTGACATCTTTTCCCATTCAGTGGGATCATTTTATAGCTTAATATCTGCCAGATGTGAGTATTTACATGATGAAAATCGGCAAATACCACTAATCAAAGTTTGGTTTATTGGGTTTTTTGGGGTTTACTCTTTTGTTGATTGTATTGCTTTATGAAAGTGATAGAACACATAATACAGACTAAAGGTAAAATGTCACATCTGTAGGCATTTCATCTGGTTGCACAAAAAGTAAAGAAATATTCTCCCAATATTTGAAAACTACGATACAGTTCATAACAGAAAGCTCTCAATGTCTTTAAATGAGAGAAGTTCCAACCAAGTTTTTTTCTTTTTCTATTTATTAACATAAATGAACATTAGTTGGTAGTTTTCATTTGTCAGTTGTGATAGGTTAGCTATAATGAAGAATTCAGTGCAGTCACTGAAAATATTTAGTGAGAGTCACTTGGCTTTATAGAATTTATAAGTTATTTTTATGTAACTTGAGCTACATATCCCTTTTAGAAATATATATGTTGTTTGGTTGTTATGTTGTGTCCAACTCTTTTGTGACAGGACCATAGCCTGCCAGGCTCCTCTATCCATGGGCTTCTCCAGGCAAGAATACTGGAGTGGGTTGTCATTTCCTTCTCCAGGGCATCTTCCCAACCCAGGGATCGAACCCACCTCTCCAGCATTGGCAGGCGGATTCTTTACCAGTGAGCCACCAGGGAAGCCCCAAAGTATATCTGTTTATATATAAATGTAAATATTAACACAGCCCCACTGGAGCTGGTTGGGAAATGCTTACTTGTACCTAGTTAGACTGCATATAGGCCTTTCTCATCTTTGATAGTTCAGGAGCCCAGCAAGAACCAGCAGGTAGAGCCCACAAGAAGCCAAGCACTGTGAAGATCTGGAGAGGTAGTGAGGCCCCTGTCACTATGCTGAGGACAAAGCCACTTCACGGGGGAGAGAGGACACACATGATGTTGGGTCTTCTTCCTCTCCAATCAGAATGCTTCCCAGTAGCCATGGAGGAGGACACCAGTGTGAAAGATGGGGGCAGCGTATCAAGGAGGCAGCAGCTGAAGGCTTGTGAGACTTTCAAGAGTCTTATTTGTTGATATTCCTTCATAAATTGAAACTTTCTGTGTGGCCAGGATCAGAATACATGACTCCTTGAGCCAGCTTTCTCCACTTCTATGTACACTTGCTCAATAGCTGTGCATCTTAGGTGTTATGTGTTAGTCTCTCTCTGAGAGTTTAAGCCTCTTGGGTCTGAAGACTGTGTCCAGCTATAAGAGTTGCTCAAGAAAATCATTGTTTTTCTCTTTGATCTGAGTGGATTTGGAGGGAAATCAATATAGATGCAATTTGTTCTCTGTTTTAGTTCCTCAAACTCTAGAAGTGCACAGAGATTGTAGAAAACCTCTCTATTAATAAGTTCTCCCTACTGCCCCATTCTGAAGGAGATCAGCCCTGGGATTTCTTTGGAAGGAATGATGCTAAAGCTGAAACTCTGGTACTTTGGCCACCTCATGCGAAGAGTTGACTCATTGGAAAAAACTCTGATGCTGGGAGGGATTGGGGGCAGGAGAAGAAGTGGATGACAGAGAATGAGATGGCTGGATGGCATCACTGATTCGATGGGCATGAGTCTGAGTGAACTCCAGGAGATGGTGATGGACAGGGAGGCCTGGCGTGCTGCGACTCATGGGGTCGCAAAGAGTTGGACATGACTGAGCAATTGAACTGAACTGAACTGCCCCATTTATAAAAACAGTGGCTTTCTCTTCATCAATAGACAACATCCTTGTATGTTAACTGTAGATTACAATGTTTAACCTTCATGGTTTCTTAGAACTTCAGGACCACATTCAACTGAACCAACCAGTAAGTATATTTTCTTTTTATTGACTTTTTATTGATACTTAACATCCATGAAAAGCCAGGTAGAGAGAACTTGAATGTAAAAAAGCTAATTTCAATTGCATGCCCACTGGGTTTCAGGATTATTCTAAACACATTATGTTTGTGCATATTCAGTTTAAATCTTCACCCTTCTAAAAGAGAATCAACAGGCTAAGAGGTTATGATGGCTTGCTGCTGCTGCTGCTAAGTCACGTCAGTCATGTCCGACTCTATAGACGGCAGCCCACCAGGCTCCCCCGTCCCTGGGATTCTCCAGGCAAGAACACTGGAGTGGGTTGCCATTTCCTTCTCCAATGCAGGAAAGTGAAAAGTGAAAGTGAAGTCGCTCAGTCATGCCCGACTCTTACGACCCCATGGACTGCAGCCTACCAGGCTCCTCCGTCCATGGGATTTTCCAGGCAAGAGTACTGGAGTGGGGTGCCATTGCCTTGTGCATGATGGCTTACCTGACACCAAACCAAACACCTTATAGGTAGCAGACCTAGGATTTGAGCCCCAAGGCTTCCTTTGTGGCTTAGCTGGTAAAGAATCAACCTGCAATGCAGGAGACCTGGGTTCCAACTGAGGGTTGGGAAGATCCCTGGAGAAGGGAAAGTATTCTGGCCTGGAGAATTCCATGGACTGTATAGTCCATGGGGTCGAAAAGAGTTGGACACGACTGAGCTTCTTTCACTTTCACCTTCATTATAAATACCATTGTTTTTCATATAAATCCTACTAACTCTTTGTAGAAAGCTTCTATTTGCAAATAGATGTTTTAACATATATTGATAGGATAAATATTCAACTGTTATTTCATAATTATATATACATTTACATATTTTGTAGCTTATGCAAGTTTATTACATCTCCTCAAACAACTGTCTTTTTTTATACTACTGATTAAAATAGGCTACAATATTTATCACAATTTGGCTAGTTCCCAAATATCTGGATTCCACACTCTGATATGTGCTATATTTTTCTTATTGTATTTTTTATGGCCCTCTAAGGTATGTGGTCCCACAGGTTGAAAAATTCAATTATTTTTGTCAATAGCTTTTAGCTAGAAATTTCTTTATCATAATTACATATTATAGGAAGATTATCATAGTGATGAAACAGAAAAGAGAGTATTTGAAAAAAAATGTAGAGATTACTTTGGCTGTTTTCAACTGACTCAAAGACATAAAGAAGAAACCAAAAATGGAGGAAAAAATAGGCCCATTCTGGACTTGAGCCGTTTAGCCTATTAAACCCAGGTGCACACTATATATTCTACAGTCAAAGATTTCTCGAAACATTATAATCCACAGCCTCCTTGCACACAATTAAGTTCGGTTCCCTTTATTCACTGTCTGCTTTCTCTAAACTCCTCATCTTCATCTTCCAGAAGAAAACTTGCTACCAGTTCTAGCCCTCAAGACCCTAACCTTAGCACCAGTGGCCCTAGAAGTGACCACTAAGGCACTAGGTGCAACAAGGTTTTTCTTATTTATTTTGAGCCACTGTGTCTAGAGTTGTTGATACCACTGAGGGTATGACATGGATACTCTGCCACAATTCATGTCAATCAGGACCTCACAAGAACCTGAAGAGACATCACGTGTAAAGCCATTCAAATGGTTCAAATCTCGGTATCCCTTGTAACTTCCTTACTTATAGACAGCTGCTGAATTTGTCCTATGTAGCCTTAGCTCTTAACATCTTGTGTGTGTGTGTGTGTGTGTGTGTGTGTGTGTGTGTGTGTGAGAGAGAGAGAGAGAGAGAGAGAGAGAGTCGCTAAGTCATGTCCAAATTTTTGTGACCCCGTGGACTGTAGTCTGCCAGGCTCCTTTGTCCATGGAATTCTCCAGGCAAGAATACTGGAGTGGGTAGCCATTCCCTTCTCCAGGGGATCTTCCCAACCCAGGGTTTGAACTTGGGTCTCCTGCAGTGCAGACAGATGTTTTACCATCTGAGCCACCAGGGAATAGAGGGGTATATGTGAAACTGTCATTAACTGAAGTCTCCAGAAAAAAAGAGAAACTTTTAAAAAAAACTTATACTTTTAAAGTATTACTGGAGGTCAGGACCCAGAACTGCTGAAATGACTTTGCACATACACTCTTGGGAATTCAGTAATGGAGTAAACATAATTTGATCTTAGTCTCAAAGATTATACCTCAGCGGTCCCCAAACTTTTTGGCACCAGGACCGGTTTTGTGGAAGATAATTTTTTCCATGGACTCTGGGGGCTAGGAGATGATCTGGGGATGATTCAAGCGCATTGCATTGATGGTGCCCTTTATTTCTATTATTGTTATTACATCAGCTTCACCTCAGAGCCTCAGGCATTAGACCCCTGAGTTTTGGGAACCCTGATACACATTATTCTGGTCTAACTTACAAATCCCCCTAAAGCTGTATTCGGCAATTCTCCACATGCATAGGTTTGAGGACACTTTCCTAAGAGGATTGAGAAACCAGTAACTATCTTTTAGAAGGAGAGTGATAACCCTGATGCTTTAAAGTCTTGTAAATGATGGAAACAAGAATAATTCTGAATAATATTCAGAAAGTATATGTCTAATAAACTTTAAAAAAGTGGTTTCTAAGCCAAACTGGTGAGTTTTTCTTAAGGTACTTTTTAAAAGTTTTGAGAGACACAAAAGAAAAAAATAGAAAAGAAAATCTCCTCAAAGCAGTTTATACTTTGTTGTTTCCCTTGAGCATTTCAAAGAAGCTATTCAAAGCTAGTACATTTTAACATATAAACCAGGACTATGCAACCAGCCCAACTATCAATTTATGTTCTTTTTTTGAAACAACTTGTATTTTACAATTCACTCTCCCTTTTAATTATTACAACAATGACTTAGAATAATATTTCTCTTAACTCAGAGGCTGTATTCTCATTACTCACTGCATGGTTGGTTATTTTTTCCCCTACCAGTGTTTGGCACTCTACAGCAGGTATGGGGTTTGTGTTTTCACAGGCTAGTCTGTCTAGTAAGGGCTTTAAGGCAGCACTAGTGAATATGTTCTCCTCTCTGTCTCTACTAAGTGGCCACTTCCTCAATTTCCACATCTACAAAGCTGGAGTAATGTCACCTTCTCTGGTGCATGCTAGGAGGAACAGATGAACTAGCTCTTGGCATATGCTTTCTGCTTTGTAACAATTATTAATTACTAACCCTATCCTCTTCTCCATAGTCCTTTCCTATCTGTCCTTACTGCCCCTTAGCTGTGGTGACTTCTGGGAAGTCACCAAAATCCACTGTTTCTGGATTTTGATTAAGAAGGGCTTATTCTCCTCCCACTTCCTGGGCCTGTTTTCTCAATTGCAAAAAGGCTTCTGAGTTATGATTCAGTCTGATTATCTTAGCATTGCTTTGTAGTTTTTATGTAGTCTAGCTTTGATTATTTTCAATGTACTGGGCTGTGATCTAAAAAATATTTCTCACATTTACCTATTTTTAAGGTGATATTTTAAAATTTAAAAGTCAAGGTAAATACAGTATTATCCCAGATGGCAGATGAGGAAGTGGAAGCACTCAGCAGATAACCACTTTTCCCAAAGCTGCACAGCTATTAAGAAGGAAACCAGGAAATTGGACTTTAGATGACAAATCTCCACCAATTCAACCCACTGCAGTGGCCTCTTGGGGCATCATCATTTCTAGGATCAATTTCCCTGGCTGAGTGGTGTTGACCATTCAGCACAGGTGCAGCATTTCCATGGTCCTTGCTGACTCGATTTCACTCACTTCTACAGATACTGCTTTCCTGTATTTATTCTCTTCTTTACCCCCTTCCTCTCCTTCTTTTTCTTTCCAGCAAAAATTATGTTCTAGGAGATATATTCAGGATTGAGGATTCAGAAAGAATAATAAATTGCTGCTGGTCTGAGACATGACACAGTGTAACTGAGCAGGAGGGCAAAGGTAGATTGGATACAGGAAGACTATAACATCATGCATTATATTCCCATGAGAGAACAAGAGAGTTGGAGACATGGAACACACACCAGGAGAGTCACACGGCCAAGCAGGGCCATAGAGACAAGAAACAGAGGGGACAGAACCGGAAACTCTCCTTGGGGAGCCTTGGGGGAGGTTTCCCAGAGGTTCATATTTGAGCTGAATTTTGAAGTAGAGGAGGGGGAGTTTCATGTAAAAATATGGGACATCCTAGACAAAGAGAGGAGAAGGCAATGGCACCCAACTCCAGTACTCTTGCCTGGAAAATCCCATGGATGGAGGAGCCTGGTAGGCTGCAGTCCATGGGGTCGCCAAGAGTCGGACACGACTGAGCGACTTCACTTTCACTTTTCACTTTCACGCATTGGAGAAGGAAATGGCAACCCACTCCAATGTTCTTGCCTGGAGAATCCCAGGGAGATGGGAGCCTGGTGTGCTGCCGTCTATGGGCACAGAGTCATATTTGAGCTGTCGCACAGAGTTGGACACAACTAAGTGACTTAGCAGCAGCAGCAGACAAAGAGAAGACTAAGGAAGGGGCTATGTTTTGTGTCAGGAACAGAGCATTTACTGGGACAATCCTTGGGGAAGGAGAGAAGGATTTAAGGTTAGAAAGGGGACTTTCAAGCAACATCTAAAAGGTCTGTGTGTCCATACTTAAGATATTTTGATCATTTCTGGTGGACACTATAAAGTCACTAAAGGATGATTGGATTCATCATCTTTTGCAAGCTTACCTTGCACATACTCTGGAGAAGAAACTGGAGTGGAAAGCTCTTTCGAGGAGTTGATAAACCTTTAGCTATAATCATCAAGGTGAAAACGGAGAGGGCTCAAATCAATAAAATTAAAAATGAAAGAGGAAAAATTACACAGAAATACAAAAGATCATAAGAGACTACTATGAACAACTATATGCCCACAAAATGGGCAACCTAGAAGAAATGGATAAAAACTTAGAAAGGGACAACCTTCAAGACTGAAGAAAAATAGAAAATAGAAAATATAAACAGACATATCACAAGTACTAAAATTGAAAGTGATTTATATCTTCTAACAAGCAAAAGTCCAAGACCAGATGTCTTCACAGGTGAATTTTAACAAACATTTAGAAAAAGATAACACCTATCCTAAAACTCTTCCAACAATTGCAAAGGAAGGAACACTTCTATGCTTATTCTATGAGGCCACTTATCACTTTGATATCAAAACCAGACAAGGATACCATAAAAAATGAAAATTACAGATTAATATCACTGATGAACAGAGGCAAAAATACAGTGCTAGCAAACCAAATCCAACAATATATTAAATGAATTACACACCATAATTAAGCAGTATTTATCCCAGGGATACAGGATTCTTCAATATCTGCAAGTCAGTGTGATACACCACATTAACAAACTAAAGAAAAGAACCATATTATCATCTCAACAGATGCAGAAAAAGCTTTTGACAAAGTTTAACACTGATTTATGATAGAACTTTTCCCAGGTCTACCTGCATTGAAAGCAGTGCTTTACCTTCTGAGCCACTAGGGAAGCTCAGAGGAAACTTACTTCAACATAATAAAGGCCATATATGACAAACCCATAGCTAACATCATGCTCAACAGTGAAAATCTGAAATCATTCCCCCTAAGATCAGGAACAAGACAAGAATGTCCACTCTCACCACATTTATTTAACATACGGAATAACCAACAAGGACCTACTGTATAGCACAGACTATACTCCATATACTTTAATAGCCTATATGGGAAAAGAATCTAAGAAAGAGTGTGTGTATGTATATATATACACACATACATATACACAAATGATTCACTTTGCTGTACACTTGAAACTTACATTGTAAATCAAACACACTCCACTGATAATTTAAAAAAATATATTCTTAGCTTGCAGGCTTACAAAAACAGACAGTGGTCTGTACTTGATCTACAAGTTATAGTTTGGGGACCCTTACTGTTCAGCAAGGTGATTAAAAGTGCAAACTTTGAAAAAATATTCAATCTCTTAAGTAGACTATTGCATTTGTTTCCAAACTGCTCCTGTTGCCAGTGGTACATTTATATGTCCAGGTCAAAGAAACATTTACTTTGATCCTGCTTTGTTCTCTTATCTTTCTATCCTTTTCTTAGACAAGCTTCTTAAAAGAGTAATCTGTATTCCTTCTCTGTAGCAAACTGTGTTTTACAGGAATGGCTTCAATAATGCTACTAGTCTCTGATGCTCTTCCAGAATCATGCAGCCTCCCTTAAGCCCTATCAAGAAGTGGTATTGGTGTTCCCTCCCCTTGAAACTGGACAGACCTCTGTGAGTGCAACTAATAGAATGGTATGTAAGTGATGCTATGAGATGTACAACTGGGATCACAAAAGGTAACATAGCTTCCACTCTTCTCTTTTAGGATCTGTGCCTGCAGATCCTGGGACTGCCATGCATGGGATGACTATTATTTCCTCTTAAAGGCTTTCATTAAACTTCTCCAAAGCAGATGTAGACACAGGCAAAGAAAGAGCTGTCCATAAGGTAATGGGGCAGAGAATTAAAAGCTTAGGCCAGTGATGTCAGCAGAAGCAATTTCATGGAAGATTTAAATAATAGGTTTTGGATCTCAGGCTAGACCTTGAGGGCAGTGTTTGGCCATAGGAGAGTTTTATGGGTAGGAGGACAATGGACAGGTTATTTTTCCAAAGGGACTACTCTGATTGCAATAATAAGGCTGCATTAGAAGGAGCAACAGTGGTTTGGAGACATCATCTGCTGAGAAGCAAGCCTCTAGTGTGGTCTGAATAGGACTTAAAGAAGGGCAGTGGTCATGGACATCCATATGGGAATTAGGATCGAGAGAGATTCCAGAGACCAACTAGGAGGAAGAATGCTGCTTATTTAGTTAATTGGACAATTGATATTTTAGTATCTTCTACGACAGACATGTTAATAGAATAGATCCCTCTTTTATATAACTAAGGCCCCTAGCCTTTCTCATTCATGACTTTTTTCTCCTGTCAATATGCAGTGAGGTTCCCATGTTGGTGGTTTATCTCTGTTCTCTTAAGCAGACAATGGGGAACCGTTCCTTGAAAGAAAGATGCCACAGATAAGCTCCCAGCTGGCCCGATGTGGTGAAAGGGCTTCTGGGCTCCTCTTGCGTAGCACCTGCCCCTGTTAGCTACAGACCTGGTCCCCTGAAAACACCATGGGAACTCCGTCCTGAGGCATCTTCCCACTGTTATCTTGACCCCATCACTGTGTTCTGGGTTTTTACTCTGGGAGATTAAATCTTTACATGCCCAAGTGGAAAGATTGTATCCTTGTAATTTTTCACCTATATAATTTCTCAGCTGCTTTAGTTTTAACCTGTTGTATTTATGGCCCAACTGTAATTTAGAATACATAGAGAATGCCAATTTCAAAGGACAGCTCTTTCAAATTGCCACTCAGAGCAGCTTTCTGAACAAGTGTAGTGAACTGTGGTAAAACTGATCATTTCAGTCAATTAGATTTTTAGGTTACTCATTTTTTACTGCTCTGAAAGAGCAAATGAAACATTTAAAGCTAGCATCAATCAATTACAGTCTAAATGTAGATCAAGGAGAAAGATACACAAAAAGTCATATTTATACTTTTCTTTGTAGACATGAACCTTGTAGAGGTCACTGAAGTTCTATTATAGAATGTTCATTTTACATGAAGTGGAAGTCACTACTAAAAAATAAACAAACAAAAAATTCCTAACAAGATCCTTGGAATAGAAATTGGTGACAATGAATTAAAAGGTTGATATGAGACAACAGAAATACTCCACTCAGGAAAGGGAAATGAAGTGAAAGGCGCTCAGTTGTGTCTGACTCTTTGAGACTCCTCGAACTATACAGTCCATGGAATTCTCCAGGCCAGAATACTGGAGTGGGCAGCTGTTCCCTTCTCCATGGGATCTTCCCAACCCAGGGATTGAACCCAGGTTTTCCTTATTGCAGGTGGATTCTTTACCAGCTGAGCCACCAGAGAAGCCCAGGGATACTGGAGTGGGTAGCCTATTTCTTCTCCAGAGGATCTTCTGGACCCAGGAATTGAACCGGGGTCTCCTGCATTGCAGACTGATTCTTTACCAACTGAGCTATCAGGGGGCTTTGTGAAATGAATACCTAAGCAGACCCAATCAAGTAGTGCTTTTTAAATAAAATCATTATTAATCACTGATTCAGAAAGTTCTAAATCTTACTTAGTAGATATTCTGTGATTTTTCATTTCTTTTATTCATACCCAAGAATAGATTATAATGTTTAGAGATTATAAAAACATTTAGTAAAAGATCATGTTTTCTCCTTCAGTTCTGTTCAGTTGCACAGTTGTGTCCAACTGTTTGCAACCCCATGGACTGCAGCATGCCAGGCTTCCTTGTCCATCACCAGCTCCCAGAGCTTGCTCAAACTCATGCTCATCGAGTCGGTGATGCCATCCAGCCATCTCATCCTCTGTCGTCCCCTTCTCCTCCTGCCTTCAATCTTTCCCAGCATCAGGGTCTTTTCCAATGAGTCAGCTCTTCACATCAAGTGGCCAAAGGATTGGAGTTCAGCTTCAGCATCAGTCTTTCCAATGAATATTCAGGATTGAGTTACTTTAGGATGGACTGGTTGGATCTCCTTGTGGTCCAAGGGGCTCTCAAGACTCTTCTCCAACACCACACTTCAGAAGCATCAATTCTCCAGTGCTCACCTTGCTTTATGATCCAACTCTGACATCCGTACATGACTACTGGAATAAACCAGAGCTTTGACTAGATGGACTTTAGTTGGCAAAGTCATGTTTCTGCTTTTTAATATGCTGTCTAGGTTGGTCATAACTTTTCTTCCAAGGAGCAAGCATCTTTTAATTTCATGTCTGCAGTCACCATCTGCAGTGATTTTGGAGCCCAAGAAAATAGTCTCACTGTTTCCATTGTTTCCCCATCTATATGCAATGAATTTATGGGACTGTATGTTATGATGTTAGTTTACTGAATGTTGAGCTTTACGCCAGCTTTTTCACTTTCATTAAGAGGCTCTTTAGTGCTTCTTTGCTTTATGCCATTCCTTAGATACCTGAAGAAATCAAAGCACCACTAACAGTAAAGTAAGGTTAAGAGTAAAGTAGGATTAGAGTATTTCTGATATTTATCTTTAATCTTCTAATATGTACTTTGCAATTTCAAATTTAAAATCTTTCAAAATTTTTTCTCACATTAAAAAATTTTTTTCCTAGGGGCAGTAAAAAAGAGGATGTAGGTCGGAATTTGATTGGGGATATCCAGCAGTAGTTATGATGGTATTTTTAACTGCCCAAGAATGGTCTGCTTTTAGGCACACTCTTGAGACATTGTCTAGCTGACACCTTTTCCACACAGCCATCTGTGACCAGTTCAGGCCATAGCTTCCCACTCTGGCCTGCCACAGCAGTTGTCTACACTGGTCACTTAAAGCCCTCTTTTAAATATGAAGGCTTCTTTCATGATTCAGCAGAAGGAGCACCAGACGTCAGTTAGCAGGTCTAGATCCTGCTTCTCATGTCACCACTCTTAGACAAGCATATTTCAGTTAAGTGTGTTAGCCAGGGGGAATTGGGAAAACAGCGTCCACACTACGGAGATTCACAGAGGCAATTTAATGCACAAGTAGAAGTTGTTAAGGCAAACTGAAGACGGTGAGACAGCCAAAGAGTAACAACAGCAGAAGGCCACTGGCAGCAGAGGGGTTGAAGGAACACGGGGAGACGCTAGTGTACCAAAGAGCAGAAGATGAAACAGGAGGCGCTGAACTGTGATGGGGCTACCACGTGGGAGCCTGAGCCAGCGAGGGAGGGTCTGTCTGGAAAGGGTTTGGAACTAACTTCAGAAGAGATGCGGCTACCATCAGAAACACTGGCAGAAGCATATAGCAAGAGGGGAGAAATCTCCTGCTTTCTCTCTGCTGCTGACTCTACACTTTTCCACCAGCGTCACCCAGTGGGCACATCTACCTGGAAGCCAGCTGACAAGAACACCTGGAAGACGCAATCCCCAGTGCTCCATCCAGAGCAATGGGTGGAGTTAGGGGATGACAGGAAAATCCTGGCCCAGCAAGTCACTGACCTTGTGAACTGTTGAAACTTCCTCAAATTGCTAAGCAATGCCTTTTTAACTTGCTTCTTAAGAGCATCTGAAAGTATTTTAACAACTTATTGACCAGAGACATATTAATATGTCTTTTGTTGTTGTTTAGTCACCAAGTCATGTTCAACTCTTTGTGACCCCATGGATTATATAGCCCACCAGGCCTCTTCTACCCAAACCTTGTTGACCAGGGTGTTTCAATATTCACTTACATAACAAATCGCCAGCCACAGATGTTAGTTTCTGTAAAAATCCCCTGGTCAATAATGTGTTAATTTGTTGATGGGGGGTAAAAATGGAAACTTTGAGAATACTTTGGATAAATATGTTAAAGATTTAAGATATTCGATAATGGAATTTCAACTTCTAGGGAAATAGAATGTCACAAATAAACAAGCAGACATAGGGACAAACATGGAGAACTCAATGTTCATAACACTGGAAGTTAGGAGCAACCTAAGACAGATGTGCGGAGAAGGCAGTGGCACCCACTCCAGTGCTCTTGCCTGGAGAATCCCAGGGACGGAGGAGCCTGGTGGGCTGCAGCCCATGGGGTCTCTAACAGTCGGACATGACTGAGCGGCTTCACTTTCACTTTCATGCATTGGAGAAGGAAATGGCAACCCACTCCAGTGTTCTTGCCTGGAGAATCCCAGGGACGGGGGAGCCTGCTGGGCTGCCGTCTATGGGGTCGCACAGAGCCAGGCACGACTAAAGTGACTTAGCAGCAGTAGCAAGATAGATGTGATATTTTCTGAGCTCTGAAGTAGAAGGGACAGTTTCTGCCTCTTGAGAGTATTGTATTCATTATAATCAGTCTGCACTAAAGGACCATAAAAGTAGGATGAAGTGCTATGGAGATCCAGCGGTGAGAAGATGGTAAATATTTGCCTTGCTTCAGCTTCTAGATAAGCATGCACAGTGTGCACGTTATATGAAACCCAGAAAAGAGCTAGGAGGATTTTTAAAATATCTGTATCTAAATCGGAAAATTCTTCCAGATGAAAGCAATAAATTAATCTGCTTTCAAAATTTCAAAGCTCACACAGGAAAGAAATACTGAGGTTAGGAGGTCAGGAACCTAGGTGGAGGAGCAAGAGGTGACATGCGCGTAATTAGCATCCAAGTGCCCTGAGAGTTCATTCCAGTTCTGGTTCTGATTCCAGTGGTGACCCTGTCCAGGCCTCCACCCCAATTTTCTGCTGCTAATAATGAAAACCAGAGCCAGTCCACATACACTGGCTGGGCATTTTGCAAATGAATGAACCAGCTTTCCCAGGATCTGAGGCCCTGTGTGTAACTCACTCCCCAGCCTGTCCACCCCACTGACAACAGTTAGCATAGTCAGACTCCATCATATTGGAATCATGCTTCAAACTTCCTGTAACACTTAAATTAGCTGCCTAGCTTTGCGCTTAAGACATCCCCTTGTCTATCCTGATGTGTCCTAAATGTTTTATCTTTCATGCTCCAAAATGCACTGCCCTTGTAAAAAAAAAAAAACTCACATAGTTCATGGGTTCGGTTTGATCTTTTACAATAAGCTTAAACTCTGTAACTAAGGAACATGAGTAACATGAGTGAGGAGCTTAGCATATGTTTTAGGCCATAGTAGGTGTTTAATACATTTTTGTTTCTTAACCTTGTTCCTATCCCTTCAATATGCCCTTGGACCCCAAAGGAAGGTATGATTTACCTTTCCTACTAAATATCTCATTTGTTCACCCCTTATGTCTTTGCTCATATGTTTTTGCCAGGAATATTCATCCCTGTCCTTCACGTACAGTTCTGTTGTGACTTTAACTGAAATGGGAAAGATATTTAAAAAAAAAAATCCAAGACCATGTTTTCTGTATCGCAAGTCACCAAAACCTTTTGACTTTGAACTGTATCTTTTTAACTTGTGTTTGTCTTACCCTCCATCTTCAGTGTTTTACCTATCTCTCTAAGACCAAATGTAAAACAATGCTTATGTAAAATGAGAATAGATCTTACAATTAGACAGGCATACCTAGGAAGTGCTTGAGACATTTTTGCTACATACTGTTGAAAGGAATGTTTCCTTTACAGCAGGTTGGGACCATTAGCAGGAATGAAAGAAATATCCTAGACAAAGGAAGAACTATTCCAACGCCAGCTTCAAGCTGGAATGTGTTCTAGTTGATTCCCTTTTCTTGCTTAGCAAGCACTGAGCTTCCTGTTTCTGGTTTGGACCTGAAGCGGAGGTTCCCAAATACCAACAGGAAGGTCATACTTGTGGTCTCCCTCCTTTGCTGAAACCCTGCTGAAGCCTGAAGCCCTAGAATTCCATGTGGGTGTCATTTTCTCAAGAGACTTCCAGCTGCAGTTCCCAGACCAGAGGTGGGTCACTGTATGCTCTTAGATCCATAACCTTTCTTCCTCTTTTACTTTTCTGAGATTCCATTATTATCTTGCCAAGTATGGGTTCAATAATTAAGAAGAGTTCTTGTGGGGAGGGGGTGGGATTGTTAAACAGAGGATAGAATCTCAGTAAGTGAGTTGTGTTAGGTTTCGCATAAATCTGTCCACTTATACACAAATATTGAATACTCGTGATATACTAGTTATTGTCTTCAAAGAAGGGTGTCCTTTCTAATTTTGAGAATCCACTTCTGTGAGCTGTAGAGAGGCAGACTTCATACGTGTAAATCAGATTATTATATAAATTCATTCGTTCCACACATTTATAAGACCCTGTGCATACTAAGTAACTATGTTAGTCACTGGTGTTCCAAAAAGTACTAACACTTTATCAAGTGCTAACCATATTCTAGATGCTTTTGTATATGTGATCTTAGTTAATTTTCACAACAATTCTGGATAGAATCACCTCTATTTTATAGTTAATAAAAGTACACTTTGGAGAGGTTTTCCAACTTTCACAGAAAACACAGTCAGATCTAAGATTTAAATCATTACATGAACATTTATCTACTGATGGACATTTGGATGGCTTCCACTTTGGGTCTGTTCTAAAAATATTTTTGTTCTTTTGTTGCACATGCAACATTTCTATTTTGGATATACCTAGGAGTAGAATTGCTGGGTTATATGATATGCATATATTAAGCTATAGTACACATACTAGTTGATAGTTTTTCTCTACATCATTTTTTACAGTATGAATTAATTGATGTGAAGTGAAAATCACTCAGTTGTGTCCAACTCTTTGTGACCCCATGGGCTATACAGTCCATAGAATTCTCTAGGCCAGAATATTGGAGTGGGTCACTGTTCTCTTCTCCAGGGGATCTTATAAACCCAGAGATCGAACCCAGGCCTACCTGCATTGCAGATGGATTCTTTACCAGCTGAGCCACCAAGGAAGCCCAAGAATACTGGAGTGGGTACCCTATCACTTCTCCAGGGGATTTTCCTGACCCAGGAATTGAACTGGGGTCTCCTGTATTGCAAGTGAATTCTTTTACCAGCTGAGCTACCAAGGAAGTCCAACTGATGTAGCAAATTGTTTTTCACAAGGACAGACACAACAATATGTCCCATCCCAAACACTTCTTATATTACAACCTTGATGTTCCTCCAGCAAGTGGTGTATTCTAGCTCCTTCTGCTTGAAACTGAATGGGTCCCTGTGGCTTCCTTATCAAGGTCTTGTTCAACAGAACAGTCTGCAGTTATTGAAATGTGCTGCCTATACAATATCCCATCACTTCATGGCAAATAGTGGGGAAACAGTGGAAACAGTGTCAGACTTTATTTTTGGGGGCTCCAAAATCACTTCAGATGGTGATTGCAGCCATGAAATTAAAAGACACTTACTCCTTGGAAAAAAAGTTATGACCAACCTAGATAGCATATTCAAAAGCAGAGACATTACTTTGCCAACTAAGGTCTGTCTAGTCAAGGCTATGGTTTTTCCTGTGGTCATGTATGGATGTGAGAGTTGGACTGTGAAGAAGGCTGAGCACCGAGGAATTGATGCTTTTGAACTGTGATGTTGGAGAAGACTCTTGAGAGTCCCTTGGACTGCAAGGAGATCCAACCAGTCCATTCTGAAGGAGATCAACCCTGGGATTTCTTTGGAAGGAATGATGCTAAAGCTGAAACTCCAGTACTTTGGCCACCTCATGCGAAGAGTTGACTCACTGGAAAAGACCCTGATGCTGGGAGGGATTGGGGGCAGGAGGAGAAGGGGACGACAGAGGATGAGATGGCTGGATGGCATCGCCAACTCAATGGATGTGAGTTTCAGTAAACTCCAGGAGTTGGTGATGGACAGGGAGGCCTGGTGTGCTGCGATTCATGGGGTCGCAAAGAGTCAGACTTGACTGAGTGACTGAACTGAACTGAACTGATACAATACCCACTAGCCATATTGCATACTTGTAAGGTAGC
Source organism: Aepyceros melampus (assembly GCA_006408695.1). NCBI lineage: Eukaryota > Metazoa > Chordata > Mammalia > Artiodactyla > Bovidae > Aepyceros > Aepyceros melampus. The sequence continues at coordinate 137,758 of SJXQ01006736.1, read as the reverse complement.
TAGTATAATTGTAGAACTGAACTACAGTTTTACATTTAAATAGACATATATGTTCCCTGGCTGTTGCACTGGATGGTGTAGGCTTAGACCAACAGAATATCGTGGAGTTGTTGCTATGTGATTAATGCCATACGATGTATTCTTTTGGAACACAGCCACTTTATTGTACAAAAAATCCTGATTAATTGGGAGTTTCAAGCTGCTATGGGAAGTATCACATAGAGAAAAACCTAGGATTATGGATCATAGGCACAGCTGAACTCCCAGTAGCAATCAAACCCAGCTCATCATCCTGAAAATGGGATCTGCAGCTCCCTGAGGAGCTGCTCTGGCTGATGCTGAACAGCGCACACAAGCCATCCTTTCTGGTCCCTGCCTGAATTGCAGATAAGGCAATGGCCCGCCACTCCAGTACTCTTGCCTGGAAAATCTCATGGACAGAGGAGCCTGGTTGACTGAAGTCCATGGGGTCGCTAAGAGTTGGGCACGACTGAGTGACTTCACTTTCGCTTTTCACTTTCATGCATTGGAGAAGGAAATGGCAACCCACTCCAGTGTTCTTGCCTGGAGAATCCCAGGGACAGGGGAGCCTGGTGGGATGCCGTCGGTAGGATGCCATCTATGGGATGGCACAGAGTCGGACACGACTGAAGCAACTTAGCAGCAGCAGCAGCAGCAGCAGCAGCAAGCAAATACATGGTTTTGATCCTTTTAAGCCTCAACTACAATCAGCTTATTAAGCTGTATGTCCGGTTAGACTGGGACTCTGGTTATATGCATTTCAGATCTTTGTATTAGATTCTCCACATTTCTCCTCTTTTTCGATTCTCTTTACAATATTCAGTATTTTGGAGTGGTAGTATCAGAACTTACCCCTAGACAATGGAATCTTTAGCTGTTTCTTATAATGTACAGCTCTTACTGACATTTGATCATTTTGCTATCTTCTGTGAGTTCGGCAATGACCTAGAAATGATGCTTGATCGAGGACCTATTTTTATAAAGCAGAGGAGCACTTTCAGTGACCTTGCCTTTTATAACTCCAAAGCAAGACATGACAACAACCGAAAGAAAAAGCAAACAAGGAAAAAACCAAAGACATAAAATATAATTTCCTGAGCTGAAAAAAGAAAACCAAAAAACAGAATACAGAGGCTGAAATACACCATATACTGTATTCTAGGTAAAAATTAAGAAACTAGGAAACCATCTGAACATATTCTGGAAATTTTAGAAAGGTAAAGATGATGAAAATAATTGTCAATGTAAGGTTGTGATTAGTGACTTAGAAAGAAACAGTTCATCTCCAGAGGAATGTAAGTAAGCCTGACCAGGACTTTTCCAGAAAATCATGGAATCATGAAGAATGAACTTTATGATTGAACAATTCTATTTTCAAACCATTATCGTAGACGGAGCGTGTATGTGCACGTATATTAGAGCAACAGCAAGACATTCTGAGATATCTACAGATTCAGAAAGTAGTTGTTAAGGAATATGTCTAAAAATATACTAGATGATATATCACTAAATACATAGGATTAACCTTGATGTCCTAAAGACCCACATTTAAGAACTTGCTCTGCTTCATTCTAGTTGAGAGACCATGCTGTTACTGTTACTGTTAAGTCACTTCAGTCGTGCCCGACTCTGTGCGACCCCATAGACGGCAGTCTTTACATTTTCCCATCAATTTCCAGGTTGATGCTACTCTTATGCTCTAGCTCAGTGTGCCAGAACATGACTAACTAAAGGCTTTGACAGTAAAGGGAACCTTGGATGCCTTCTTGTATTCTACAGCATGTGCTTAGTGTCTAGGACATCATAAATGGTGAATGAATGTAAGATAAATGACAGATTATATGAACGATTACCAATACAACTACCTGCTTAAAACATATGCCAGCACTCAGAACAAGTTAAGAAAAATGATCAAGTCTATGAAAAATATATTGAAATACATATAACACTGAATCAAAGAAACAGGCAGAAATAGAAAAATAAGATATTAGAATAAACAACCAGGTATATCGAGGCGATAAATATGAGGATCACTTTGCTTAATCTCATGCAAATGAATTTGAAATTTTGACTATAAAGCATAATGTTCTACAAAATATATGTAATGAAACAAGAGACTAAGAAATTTGTCAAAAGCCATCTCAAAAAGCATCAGCATCAATTTATTTCAAAAGTAAATTTTACAAAATATCTAAGGAATGCAATTAAATTGTTGGAAAGCATAAGGAAGTGAAAGTTTCTAAAGGGTTTTTAAGATATAGGAAATTTTTGGTAGAAAATGTAATAAAGGCAGAATAATAAAATAAAACTACAGATGGATTTGCCTAATGGATATTGATGTAAAACTTCTAAAATGAGCTAGCAAATCAAATTCAGCAGCTTATTTAAAGATTGAGAGATACTCTTCAGGAATAATTCTTTTAATAAATTTAATATATCAATATGTTTTCCATATTAATATAGGTCAAGGCAGAGAAACATGTTTGATGCTAACAAAGTGCTTGGTAAAAATGCCAATATCATTATAGATTAACAAATTTGATAAGTAGAAATATATAATACTTAATTAGCAATGTGCCTAATAGTGAAACATAAAAATGTTTACATTAAATAAAGAAATAAGACAGGGATGTTGATTATCACTCCTATTACCTAAAATTCTGTGGGCAGGAAATACTTTCCAATGATTTGAGAATGATAAATATGAGATTATAAAAGTTCTAACATAGAAGTAAAAATTTAATTTACAAATACCTGGATAACTGCATAAACTTGTAAAACCCAAAATCAACTGGGAAAACTGTTGTGAATGATGGAATAATTTAATAAGAAAAATTTTTTAATTGATATTGAAAACGCTGTTGGCTTTATTTTGTTCAAATAAAATGTACTTATGTTAAAAAAAAAATCAGTTAGTAAGTAAATACCCAGAGATAGGGGTAAGTAGGAATGTACTAGATTTATGTGAATAAACTTTCAAGTGCTCCAATAAAAAGGACACCAAAAATGAAAAAAAAAAATTAAGTGATCTAAGAAAGATTAAAATACAGTTTGAATGGGAATTAATGCCCAGTTCTATTTAAAATAATACAATAATACTGTAAAGCTTCTAATTTACCCTGTGTTAATGTATAAATTGCATGTGATCCCAATAAAATTACCAATAGAATTGTTTTTTATAAAACTGGGCACGATAGGTAATGATTAGGCAGAAAATTTTATAGAATATAAAGGAACAAACTACATTTTTACATTTTACAAAGCTTCTGTAAGTAAGAGCTTGGTACTTTTACATTGTATATAAATGAAGGAACAAGACAGAGTCTTGACAAAGATTCAAATAATGTGGATATTTAGATTATGGTAATATCAGCACTTTATAAAAAAAAAATTAAAGTGATCTAAGAAAGATTAAAATACAGTTTGAATGGGAATTAATGCCCAGTTCTATTTAAAATAATACAATAATACTGTAAAGCTTCTAATTTACCCTGTGTTAATGTATAAATTGCATGTGATCCCAATAAAATTACCAATAGAATTGTTTTTTATAAAACTGGGCACGATAGGTAATGATTAGGCAGAAAATTTTATAGAATATAAAGGAACAAACTACATTTTTACATTTTACAAAGCTTCTGTAAGTAAGAGCTTGGTACTTTTACATTGTATATAAATGAAGGAACAAGACAGAGTCTTGACAAAGATTCAAATAATGTGGATATTTAGATTATGGTAATATCAGCACTTTAAATCAGTGTGTTAAAGGCAGAATAATCAATAAATGATGTTGGGACAATGTACAGAGAAAAGAACAAATTATCACGTACAAAATTTAGCACTTTCCTGAGAAAGAAAAGTGAAAAATAAAGGGATCAGAACCCTTGACTTCAGACTATACTACAAAGCTACAGTAATCAAAGGCAGTATGGTTCAGGCACAAAAGCAGAAATATAGATCAATGGTACAGTATAAAAAGTCCAGAAATGAACCCATATACCTACGGTCAATTAATCCATGACAAAGGAGACAAGACTATACAATGGAGATAAGACGTCTCTTCAATAAGTGGTGCTGGGAAAACTGGACAGTTACATGTATTAATAGAAGAATGAAACGAGAACATTCTAACATCATACACAAACTCAAAATGGATCAAAAGCCTAAACGAAGGCTGAATACTATAAAACTCTTAAAAGAAAACAGAACACTCTGTGACATAAATCACAACAATGTCTTTTTGGATGTACCTCATAGCTTAATGAAACTAAAAACAAAAATAATCAAATGGGACCAAATTAAACTTAAAAGCTTTTCACAGCAAAGGAAACCACCAACAAAATGGAAAGACAACTAATAGAATGGGAGAAAATATTTGCAAACAAAGCAACCAACAGAGGATTAGTCCCCAAAATCAGCTCATGAAGCTCTATGTCAAAAAACAAACAAGCAAACAAAACCCAGTAAAGAATGGGCAGAAATTTAAATAGACATTTCTCCAAAGAAGATATACAGATGGCTAAAAAGCACATGAAAAGATGTTCAACACTGCTGATTATTAGAGAAATGCAAATCAAAACTACAATGAGATATCATTTCACACCAGTTCAGGATGGTCATCATCAAAAAGTCTCCAACAATAAGTAACTGGAAATGGTATGGAGAAAAGGGAACCCTGCTGCATTGTTGGTGGGACTGAAAATTGCTACAGCCATTATGGAGAACAGTATGGAAGTTTCTTAAAAAACTAAAAAATAGAACTACTATATAATTCAGCCGTCCCACTCCTAGGCATATATCTGGAGAAAATCATAATTTGAAAACATACATGTACTCCAGTGTTCATAGCAGCATCGTTCACAATAGCCAGGACATGGAAGCAACCTAAATGTCCACTGACAGAGGAATGGATAGGGAAGATACGGTATATATATGCAATGCAATATTACTTGGCCATCAAAAAGAAATATTTCCCTTTGCCACAACAAGGATAGACTTAGAGGTGATTATACTAAAAAAGTTAATTAAGTCAGACAGAGAAAGATAAATATTGTATAATATCTTATACACTACTGTATATAAAATAATAATCAACAGGGACCTATGGTATAGCAAAGGAAATACTATTCAATATTTTCTAGTAATCCATATGGGAAAAATTTTGAAAAAAGAATGGATATATATATATAACTGAATCACTTGGCTGTACACTGAAACTAACACATCATTGTAAATCAACTACAGTATACAATAAAACTTAAAAAATCCCAAATTTATCAATTATAGAAATTTACCAATAATTTAGTATACAGATTTTTATATACTTACAGCAGTCACATTTTTCTAAGCAAAGTATTTAATTCAGAAGTCACAAGACACTGATGAATATAACTTCATAAAAATTTGAAATTCTACTTGCCAAGAATACTAAATAAAATTAGTATAATATAAACAATTTGGGAAATAACTTGTAGCAAATATGATAGGTGCAAATGCATAAATTTCTTACATAAAATTCTTACAATACAAAGGAGGCAAGAATATACAGTGGATTAAAGACAATCTTTTTAACAAGTGGTGCTGGGAAAACTGGTCAACCACTTGTAAAAGAATGAAATTAGATCACTTTCTAACACCATACACAAAAATAAACTCAAAATGGATTAAAGATCTAAATGTAAGACAAGAAACTATAAAACTCTTAGAGGAGAACATAGGCAAAACACTCTCTGACATAAATCACAGCAGGATCCTCTATGATCCACCTCCCAGAATACTGGAAATAAAAGCAAAAATAAACAAATGGGATCTAATTAAAATTAAAAGCTTCTGCACAACAAAGGAAACTATAAGCAAGGTGAAAAGACAGCCTTCTGAATGGGAGAAAATAATAGCAAATGAAGCAACTGACAAACAACTAATCTCAAAAATATACAAGCAGCTTATGCAGCTCAACTCCAGAAAAATCAATATATATATATTTTAATTTGTATTTATTTTTCTAAAGATGTTAACTTCCCTCAAATCAGAGAGGTATAAAGAAACACAAATTATATTTTTTTACAAAGTAGATATAATAAAATATTTTTGGTTCTTGTGAGACTATATTAAACAACATTCTCTCTCTCAAACTATTGTTGGGAACATTAATGAGCATAATCTTCTTGGAGGGCAACTTGAAAGTATTTCCTAATATTCTTAAAACACAATTTATTTTAAAGTGCACCCATCATTTAACAACTTCACTTCCATCCTGCAGGCAATCAGCATATGTCAAAGGAACACACGTGAATCAGTTCTAATGAAGTGGATGAACCTAGAGCCTATTAACAGAGTGAAGTAAGTCAGAAAAACAAATATTGTATATTAATGCATATGTATGGAATCTAGAAAGATGGTATTGATGAACCTATTTGCAGGGCAGCAATGGAAAAGTAGACATCGAGAACAAATTTGTGGATACAATGGAGGAAGGAAAGGGTGGGCTAAATTGAGAGAGTAATATGGAAACACATTACCATATGTAAAATAGGCCATGGGAATTTATGTATGAAGCAGGGAGCTCAAACTGGTGCTCTGTGACGATGGGATGTCATAGAAGGATGGGATGGGGTGGGAGGTGGGAGGGAGGTTCAAGTGGGAGAGGACATAAATATACCTGTGGCTAATTCATGTTGATAAATGACAGAAACCAGCAAAACACTATAAAACAATTATCTTCCAAATAAAAATAAATTTTAAAAATGTGTATAAATATACATAATACAGTTGAAAAGAATATTTTTTGATAGACACAAACAACTGCTAACTATGATTACTCTAGAAAGGGACTGAGTGCTGGATGCAAAATTCATTATCATCTACAGGCATTTTTACTCCTTGACATGTTTGCCACCATACACGTTCCTCACTTTTTTTTACTTCAAAACAAAAACTAGTTATTAAAGATAAAAAGTTCCACCTCCTCAAAAAGATCTCCCCACTTAGACTGACAGAGTATCAGAAATTCTCCCTATGAATCAGACTTTGCGGAAATTCCACTATCTGCTTCAAAGGCACTGTTAGAAAAAAATCCACGAAATCCAAGACTCAGCACCCACTGATGAACTTCACATAGTAGCCACTTGTTTTTTCCTGCTCTGTGTCCAAAACTAACCAGGTCTGTCAGGAACACTCCCCATAGTGAGCCTTCTCTGTGCTTCCCTTTATGGAGCTTATCCCTTTATATGCCGTAAAGATGCTTTGTGAGTCTCTAATCCACTTCATATCTGATTTATCTCCCCAGCCCCCACAGAAAATCTCTTAATATTTTTTTTACATTGTAAACATTCCATAAATATCTTAATCAAAATGTAAATTAAAATTTTATTTTTAAAATTAAATTCAATGTAAGGCATGAAAAGTACTCTTGTACCACTGCCTAGCACTTACCATGATCTATGCAGTGTTCTAAGCACTTTACATATATCTGTTATATGTAACATACATTGTTATTCTATATATTATATGTGATAATATAGATATTTACCCAGGTGGTATAGATAGAGATAGGATTTGAATCCATGCAATTGGCTCTATCATGCACATGTTCTTAACCAGTGTCCATCACCCCTTCCTGTCTTCAACGCCCTTTAAGCAACCTAGATTCCACGATCCATAATTACATTCCTTTCCTCATGAAGAGGTTCATCTTTCTGGCCTCTCTTGCTCTCCAGTTCTCTCTGGACAAAACCCTACTCTGGTCAAGCCCAACTCGACTGTCTTCTCAACATCTACCCAGAAAAGATACAAAGGGGCAGGATACATACACACAGCCTTGCTCATGGATCACATTTTCCATTTATAACCCAGAACTCCAAGAGGGCACTTTTTTCCCACCCTGCAATCCTATGTGTCCAGGTCTTATCACTCTTTTGTTGTCCTAGAGGGCTGTATACTCCATTTTGTTCCTTACGCCCTTCTGGCCCCACCCTCCCTGGGAGCTGATGACTTTGCTTCTTATTCTCTAAGAAAAATGTTCACAGGGGCTAGGTTGTTAACATAATACTATGCAGAACTAGGAGTCGTGCATAACAGGGAATGATGGGGACTAAAGCTGCCGGCCAAATCCTAAGCAATGGGAATGGTTAAATGCTCTCAGATCCAGGCTAGTGTAGTCAGAAAGTGTGGCCTTTTCAAAAGAATTTGAAAATTCATACTTTGATGTAAATTTTCCTGATTTTAAATATCTAGTGAAAAAAAAAATTCAGCAAGCTAGGCAATACCTTATAAACACCCCCTTCTCCCAAGTTCTTAACTCTGTAAAGAAACATGAATCAAGAAGAATCGGTCAGTATTTTAAGATAATTTCAAGGAAGACAACCAGATTTCTAAGAACAGTTTCAATTCGAGCTACCATTCAATCTCAAGAACTTTCTCTTTAAACTTCTATGATCAGTTCATGGTCCCGGAAGGAATTTAGGTCTATCTGAAACTTGAAAAAAGATTATTTTTAATGTTGTGAGTATAGAGAAACCATGGGAGATAGTGTAGAAGCCTGGAGCTAGTAGCAGGATTGTTCCCACTGATGGGGTACATTACAGAGCACCTATAATTTATAATTTTGTGAGCTGATACTTTTCTTCCAGGAATAAAGCCAGTCTTGAAACTTAGGAGCAAGTTAAGAGAATAAATTTTCCTTAGCTCATTTTTCTCCCTCCCACATTAGCAAAGCCCAGTTGGAATTCAGAGGGCAAGGCACATCTCTAATGGGATCCTTACATGCTGGCCTACCAGGGCAGCGAACAGGGTGCATAAGAGTAGGGGTGGGCTTGGGGAGGAAAATGGAAGTTCAGGCAAAACTCCACCATAAGTCTTTTACAATAGCTATGATTCCTATTCTCTTTTTATGTTGAGAAAACAGACAGGTTTAATGACTTACTCAAAATCACAAACACTAATTGATAGAACCGGCTGAGGTTCACAACTCTAAAGCCTAAAAGCATTTTTTCTGTACTGTTTCCTCACCATGAAATTCTCTACTATATGTAAAATTTGAAAAAAAAATCACTTAAAGAATTCAATATGGTCTACATGTTAAATGAATTATTTAGAAGAACTGATTTAGCAGAAAGCTGCAGATTTACACATTCAATACATATTTACTGAGTGTCTGTGATGCTGTGTTCAAGGGTGAACAGGATATAATGTCCCTTCTTTTAGAGATAAAACTTAGAGTCTAGCACAAGACAGTAAAGAAACAATATAAATACATAAGTAGAATCTTTTAATTAAATAATAAGTGATGTAAAAAAAAACATCCTAAATAAAACACCATTGCAGAACAAGAGGTCAGACTATAGTCCCCCAGCACAATCTAGCCTACCACCTGGTTTTGTATGGTCTGTGATTGAAGAAAGGCTTTTACATTTTTTTCAATTGTTGGAAAAATATCAAAAATAGGGTAATAATTTTTGACACAAAAAAACTATAGGAAATTCAAATTTCAGTATCTATAAATAAAGTTTTATTGGATCACAACCCTGCTCATTTGTTTATGTGTTGTCTGCAGCTGTTTTCATGCAGCTGTGGTACAGTTCAGCAGTTACAACAGAGACCATATGGCCCACAAAGCTAAAATGTTTACTTTCTGGCCTGTTCCAGAAAGTGACTGTTTGGGGTACAACTACTTTAATTTGGGTGGTCAGGAAAGATATCTTGAAATGAATATGCCTTGTGACATGGATGACAGAGAAAGGGGCTTTATTCCACATTAACTTGGGTTGTCCTACAAATTTTCCTGTAAGAAATAGTCTAACAACCATTCTTCCTGTTCTAATACACCCTGAAAGGAAAATAAATGGCAGACTTGAGCCATCATCTGTCCATTGGCCAAGTTTCCAAAATATAGAAATGTTGGCTCCAACAGAAATATTTCCAAAAGGTTATATATGAAAACAAGGAGAGGAATTATTGTTATAACACCACGGGTGAGCTTTTTCAGCCAAAGATTGCATATGTTATTTGGATTTCAGACCATTGGATAGATTAATCAGAACTCTCTATAGAAGTGTTTGAACCAAAGGAAACTTGTCCTTTCTGCCAAAAGTCCACTGAGTCATTAACAGAATATAATAAAGATTTGAGGAAAAGTTTTGGAAAAGTTGTCACAAATTCTCCACAGGAGGAACACCCATCCAGAAATGTTTCCAAATTCCACCCATATTTTAGGTGGAGACTGGGTTTTGCTGCTGTGTGATTTGAGGAAGCCTAAGGAAACCTGGCGGAGAAGGCAATCGCACCCCACTCCAGTGCTCTTGCCTGGAGAATCCCACAACTGAGCTACTTTGCTTTCACTTTTGACTTTCATGCATTGGAGAAGGAAATGGCAACCCTCTCCAGTGTTCTTGCCTAGAGAATCCCAGGGATGGCGGAGCCTGGTGGGCTGCCATCTATGGGGTCATGCAGAGTCGGACACGACTGAAGTGACTTAGCAGCAGCAAGGAAACCTCGTGGCTCAGATGGTAAAGAATCTGCCTGCAATGTGGGAGACCTGGGTTCAATCCCTGGGTTGGGAAGATCCCCTGGAGAAAGGAATGGTCACTCCAGTATTCCTGCCTGGAGAATTTCATGGACAGAGGAGCCTGATGGGCTACATCCACGGAATTACAAAGAGTCAGACGTGACTGACACACACACAAGGAAACTTTCTTCTCTGTCATGTGGCTAATGCTTAGGAACTGCCTCTCAGACTAAACAGAGAGAAAAGAGAACAGGCCTCCTGAACTCTGAAGGACTGCCACTTCTCATTTAATTCTCATGTGAGAGGAGAACACATGTAATTTTTACGTTTTGGCTGTATGAAAACTATACAAATGTGAAAAATTAGGTAATATGTAAGTATTATCATATAAGCTTTACAGGTGAAGAAAGTGATACATACAAAGTTTAAATACCTTGCTGAAATTTGTAGGGAATATTTAACAGGAGGATTCCTGCATGCTGTTTTCTATTTCTCAAGGATTCTCTGTTCCTTATCAGTTCCTATTCCAAGAATGAGTAAAGCTGCTTGCAGTTTTCAAGACTGAGGTCATGGGATGAGACATGCAGTGACACTTTTCAGCATCAGTGACCTTGTGTGTTTTAGAATATCCATATTGTGGCTATTGATAAAATTTCATCCTGTATAATAGCTGAGTAATGATCTTACTAAAGATATATAAGCCTGTATTTCTGCTAATAAAGCACCTTTGGTCCATTAGAGCTTGGGTCCTTGTGTCTTTCTTTCTTTCTCTCTCTCTCCTAGGCTGATTCTCTGGAGTGCAGAGACCCATCTTGCTCACTCTCCTGCCTGGGCTTCTAAGACTTTCTCGAGAAAGACACCCTGTGCCTTCACCCACCTCGAGAGGGTGCCTGGGGCCTTCGTCAGAGATGCAAGTCCTGTGTCAAGGACTTGATTGGTTCTTTGTGTAAACCAGGGAGTATCAGCCTCTTTCTTTCACTTTTCTTATCGTCACATCCGGACCGCCAGGTCCTGGTCCATTAAAGGACTCCAACAGAAATTCATATGACTAATATTGCATAGGAACCTGGAATGTCAGGTCCATGAATCAAGGCAAATTGGAAGTGGTCAAACAAGAGATGGCAAGAGTGAATGTCAACATTCTAGGAATCAGCGAACTAAAATGGACTGGAATGGGTGAATTTAACTCAGATGACCATTATATCTACTACTCTGGACAGGAATGGCTCAGAAGAAATGGAGTAGCCATCATGGTCAACAAGAGAGTCCGAAATGCAGTACTTGGATGCAATCTCAAAAACAACAGAATGATCTCTGTTCATCTCCAAGGCAAACCATTCAATATCACAGTTATCCAAGTCTATGCCCCAACCAGTAATCCTGAAGAAGCTGAAGTTGAATGATTCTATGAAGACCTACAAGACCTTTTAGAACTAACACCCAAAAAAGCTGTCCCTTTCATTATAGGGGACTGGAATGCAAAAGTAGAAAGTCAAGAAACACCTGGAGTAACAGGCAAATTTGGCCTTGGAATACGGAATGAAGCAGGGCAAAGACTAATAAAGTTTTGCCAAGAAAATGCACTGGTCATAGCAAACACCCTCTTCCAACAACACAAGAGAAGACTCTACACATGGACATCACCAGATGGTCAACACCAAAATCAGACTGATTATATTCTTTGCAGCCAAAGATGGAGAAACTCTATACAGTCAACAAAGACAAGACCGGGAGCTGACTGTGGCTCAGATCATGAACTCCTGATTGCCAAATTCAGACTTAAATTGAAGAAAGTGGGCAACACCACTAGACCATTCAGGTATGACCTAAATCAAATCCCTTATGATTATACAGTGGAAGTGAGAAATAGATTTAAGGGTCTAGATCTGATAGATAGAGTGCCTNAAAGAGATGGATCAAAAAAATGTTTCTATGACTTATTTCAAAGAATGTTCTGCCTATGTTTTTATCTGGAAGTTTTATAGTACCTGGTTTTACACTTAGGTCTTTAATCCATTTTGGGTTTATTTTTGTGTATGGTGTGAAAATGTCCTAATACCATTCTTTTATGTGTAGCTGTCCAGTTTTCCTAGCACCACTTATTGAATAGACTGTATTCTTCTTTGTCAGAGATTAATTGACCATAAGTGAGTGGGTTTATTTCTGGTCTTTTAATCCTGTTCCACTGATCTATATGTTTTTATGTCAGTACCATCCTATTTTGATTACTGTAGCTTTATAGTGTAGTCTGAAGTCAGGGAGCCTGATTGCTCCAGTTCTGTTTTTCTTTTCCAGACTTTTTTTTTTTTTTTTTTTTACTATTCAGGGTCTTTTGTGTTTCCATACAACATTTAAAATTATTTGTACTAGTTCTATGAAAAATACCATTGGTATTTGATAGGGGTTGCAGTGAATCTATACATTGACTTGGGTAATATGGTCATTTTAAAAATATTAATTCTTTAAAAAAATAAAAATATTAATTCTTCTAGTCTAAGAATATAATTTATCTTTCCATCTGTTTGTCTGTCTTCAATTTCTTTCACCAGTGTCTAATAGTTTTCCAAGAACAGGTCCTTTACCTCCTTAGGTAGATTTATTCCTAGTTATTTGAATTATATAAATTGTAAAATGAAAATACTCTTGAGTTTTAAAAAAATATAATTTACACTTTAACCTACTTTAAACTTAAAATTGAAGGTAAAGCTTTCTCAACTGGAATACTTTTCTGATTTGTAAGAATAAGTTTCTATCCAGTTAACCTTTAATAAAAGTAAAGTTTCCTAGGATGAGTCTTTTTGTAAGTTGAGCAGATTGGAAACCAAGATACACAGGGGTAGGCTACTTGTATATATAGCTTTTTCATGACTGCTGATTTCTGATATGTTTTCCACTTGAAAATCTAAATTTCTTTTCACTTTAGAAGTTCACAGCTCAGCAGGAACACTGAATCTATTTAAACCAAATTACATATGAAATATGAAATTCAAAAGTTATACAGAGTAGGGTCTGACTTAAGCTAACACTTTAAGCTTGGTCCAAATCCTGAAAGATGATGCTGTGAAAGTGCTGGACTCAATATGCCAGCAAATTTGGAAAGCTCAGCAGTGGCCACAGGACTGGAAAAGGTCAGTTTTCATTCCAATCCCAAAGAAAGGTAATGCCAAAGAATGCTCAAACTACCACACAATTGCACTCATCTCACATGCTAGTAAATTAATGCTCAAAATTCTCCAAGTCAGGCTTCAGCAATACGTGAACTGTGGACTTCCTGATGTTCAAGCTGGATATAGAAAAGGCAGAGGAACCAGAGATCAAATTGCCAACATCCACTGGATCATGGAAAAAGCAAGAGAGTTCCAGAAAAACATCTATTTCTGCTTTATTGACTATGCCAAAGCCTTTGACTGTGTGGATCACAACAAAGTGTGGAAAATTCTGAAAGAGATGGGAATACAAGACCACCCCTAACCTGCCTCTTGAGAAATCTGTATGCAGATCAGGAAGCAACAGTTAGACCTGGACATGGAACAACAGACTGGTTCCAAATAGGAAAAGGATNTGGATCATGGAAAAAGCAAAAGAGTTCCAGAAAAACATCTATTTCTGCTTTATTGACTATGCCAAAGCCTTTGACTGTGTGGATCACAATAAACTGTGGAAAATTCTGAAAGAGATGGGAATACCAGACCACCTGACCTGCCTCTTGAGAAATCTGTATGCAGGTCAGGAAGCAACAGTTAGAACTGGACATGGAGCAACAGACTGGATCCAAATAGGAAAAGGAGTATGTCAAGGCTGTATATTGTCACCCTGCTTATTTAACTTCTATGCAGAGTACATCATGAGAAACGCTGGACTGGAAGAAACACAAGCTGGAATCAAGATTTCCAGGAAAAATATCAATAACCTCAGATATGCAGATGACACCACCCTTATGGCAGAAAGTGAAGAGGAACTAAAGAGCCTCTTGATGAAAGTGAAAAAGGAGAGTGAAAAAGTTGGCTTAAAGCTCAACATTCAGAAAATGAAGATCATGGCATCTGGTCCCATCACTTCATGGGAAATAGTGGGGAAACAGTGGAAACAGTGTCAGACTTTGTTTTTTGGGGCTCCAAAATCACTGCAGATGGTGACTGCAGCCATGAAATTAAAAGACGCTTACTCCTTGGAAGAAAAGTTATGACCAACCTTGATAGCATATTGAAAAGCAGAGACATTACTTTGCCAACAAAGGTCTGTCTAGTCAAGGCTATAGTTTTGCCAGTGGTCATGTATGGATGTGAGAGTTGGGCTGTGAAGAAGGCTGAGTGCTGAAGAATTGATGCTTTTGAACTGTGGTGTTGGAGAAGACTCTTGAGAGTCCCTTGGACTGCAAGGAGATCCAACCAGTCCATTCTGAGGGAGATCAACCCTGAGATTTCTTTGGAAGGAATGATGCTAAAGCTGAAACTCCAGTACTTTGGCCACCTCATGCGAAGAGTTGATGCATTGGAAAAGACTCTGATGCTGGGAGGGATTGGGGGCAGGAGGAGAAGGGGACGACAGAGGATGAGATGGCTGGATGGCATCACTGACTCGATGGACGTGAGTCTGAGTGAATTCCGGGAGTTGGTGATGGACAGGGAGGCCTGGTGTGCTGCAATTCATGCGGTCGCAAAGAGTTGGACACGACTGAGCTACTGAACTGAACTGAATATGTGAATGGATGAAATACGAATCCTGCATAAACAATAATTCAGAGATTGTGGTAGTGATCATAAACACATACACATACACATATGACACTGCCAATGCCGATGTGTGTTTCTTGACACATGGGAAATAAGTTTAATCTTTCAAAGCATAGACTTTTTAGTGAACCAAGCCTGGATTGAAATTTCAGCTAACTAACCAATGTGAAAATTCATTTAATATCTTAAGTAACTTTTAGCAACTTCATCTGTAACAACTATTTTTAGCATGATTTGTCATTTATCATTTATCCACCTTTACTGAGTTACTTTATTTGCCTTTTCATAATCTACTGAACACATTCAAGCTAATTTCCTTAAGACACAGTAAGTGTAACAAATCAAATAGTAAAAGACCAACACCAAAATAGATAAAAAATAGACAAAAGAAAAATGCAGTTCCCAGGAGAAGAGAAAAGGTGAATATACTATTATAAAGAAGAAGAGGAGAGGAGATTAAGATGACAGAGTAGGAAGTTGACAAATTCCCCTCCCTCCCCACAAACATTAAAAATACATCAACATGTGGAACAATTCTCACTGAAAACTAATGAGACTGGCTGGAAGACTCCTATATGACCAAGGTTGTAAGAAAGACACACACAGAATTGGGTAGAAAGAAAAGATAAGTGGTCAGATCTGGAACTGCCTCTGAGGGGGCTCAGATCAAAAGGGCTATAACATAGGGAGAGACCTTCTCTGAGGACTGAGCTTTGCCAGGCACATACTGGGATCCTCCAGAAGACAGATCCCCTTGTCCACCAGGACTAACATCAGCGCTGGAGGAAACCGGAACTCCACTCATGAAGAATGTGTATGCTTGCTCCTGAAACAGGGTAGGGCGGGTGGATGGAGAATTCCCCAGTGGCCGCCTGGTTTTCCCTGCCTGACATGGCACATGCCCCAACCTGAGCTCACTGACCCCTCTAGCCCTGCTTGCATCACAGCACAGTCCCACACTGGGGCAAAGGCTTCCACGTCCTAGGTGAAAACCTGGCCTTGAGACAAAGAGGTGGCTCAGACCCAAAGCCACATCTGTGTGAGCAGGGCAGGGACAGTAGTAAGCATGCTTACACACGCAGCACATCAGAAAAAGCCCTGATCTCTTTCTGTGGCTGGACCCCCTCAGCCCCTGTCCTGACTTGCGCCAAGAGCCCATGCAGGCACCAATGCCCTGGGGTACAGTTCCACTCCAGAGTGAGGGCAGCAAAGGCTGAAGGGGGAGGTCAGCTGTGAGGGACAAAGGAAGCTCAGATCTGCAGTGGTATCTTCAGGGGCAAGTTGGGCGCAGCCATTACTGGTGCTTAGACAAGCAGGGTGTTGAAGCAGTCTGGGTCTCTGACCCTAGCTGAACTGCTGCAGCCAATGTCCCAACTCCCCATGTTGCATGCCCACACCACCCATTGCTTCAGAACTGTTCCCATTTGGGGTGAGGATGTAGGCACTTAGAGGGAACAGAGCCAGCTCAGCCTCACCTCTTTACGGCTTCTGCTTTGGCAACATGGGACCTGTCTCCATCCCTCACAGGGTGATGATGTCTGTTGAGCAGAGGGGAAACCTCCACTCACATCTGTCTCTGAATCCAGACCCTCCATTTCCAGCCCCACTTTCTACCAAGGTCATAGCTACCAGCACACATTGAGGAAAGATTTGACCCATGTTCATTCGAAGTCAGCTCTTCCACCAAAGCTGCTGGGCACACACATATTCTATGGACACATATTCTATGGGGTCTAAAGACTCCCCTTCAAGACCACAATAAGAAAGCATTTCACCTAATTTCATAGACACAGGGGAGTTTGTCTCAATTGAAGAGCCACAGAAAGTCCTACAAAAACAACTAATCAAACAGAAATAAGCAATTTACCAGGTAAAGAATTCAAGCTTTCATAGTAAGAGTGCTAACTGAATTAAAGAACAGATGAACACAGTGAGAATGTCAACATGGAACTGCTGCTGCTGCTGCTGCTGCTGCTAAGTCGCTTCAGTCGTGTCTGACTCTGTGCGACCCCATAAACGGCAGCCCAGCAGGCTCCGCCGTCCCTGGGATTCTCCAGGCAAGAACACTGGAGTGGTTTGCCATTTCCTTCTCCAATGCATGAAAGTGAAAGTGAAAGTCAAGTTGCAAAGTCATGTCCAACTGTTAGCGATCCCATGGACTGCAGCCCACCAGGCTCCTTCATCCATGGGATTTTCCAGGCAAGAGAACTGGAGTGGGTTGCCATTGCCTTCTCCGAACATGGAACTAGATAATATAAAAAAGAACAAGCCAGAACTGAATATAACTGAAGTGAAAAACACTTGAAAGAATTAACAGCAGAGTAGGTGATAGAGAAGAATGCTAAAGTGGCCTGGAAGATTGAATAGAAATCATCCAATCAGAATAGTAAACAGAAAAACACATTTTAAAAAATGAGAACAGTTTAAGGGACATCTAGGAAAGGTCAGTCTAGTCAAGGCTATGGTTTCTCCAGTAGTCATGTATGGACGTGAGAGTTGGACTGTGAAGAAAGCTGAGCACTGAAGAATTGATGCTTTAGAACTGTGGTGTTGGAGAAGACTCTTGAGAGTCCCTTGGAATGCAAGGAGATCCAACCAGTCCATTCTGAGGGAGATCAGTCCTGGGTGTTTTTTGGAAGGAATGATGCTAAAGTAGAAACTCCAGTACTTTGGCCACCTTGTGCAAAGAGTTGATTCATTGGAAAAGACTCTGAAGCTGGGAGGGATTGGGGACAGGAGGAGAAGGGGACGACAGAGGATGAGATGGCTGGATGGCATCACCGACTCGAAGGACTTAAGTTTGAGAGAACTGGGATTTGGTGATGGATAGGGAGGCCTGATGTGCTGCAATTCATGGGTTTGCAAAGAGTTGGACACAACCGAGTGACTGAACTGAACTGAGGACATATCAAGCATACAGACATTCACATTATAGTGGTCCCAGAAGCAGAAGAGAAAGAGAAGGGAGTCAAACATGTATCTGAACAAATCATGGCTGAAAACTTCCCAAATGTGAAGAAGGGAACAGATATCCATGTGCAGGAAGCACAGAGGGTCTGAACCATGATGAACCCAAATATAACCACACCAAAAATAAGGCAATTAAAATGTCAAAAGTTAAAGAGAGAATTCTAAAAGAAGCAAGAGAAAAACAAAGTCATATACAAGGGAACCCTTCTAAGGCTACCAACTAATTATTCTGCAGAAACTTTAAAGGTCAGAAGGGAGGGGCATAATATCCTCAAGGTGCTGAAAGGGGAAAACCTGCAAAACTAAGATACTGTACCCAGCAAGATTATCATTTATAGTTGAAGGAGAAAGAATTTCTCAGATAAGCAAAACCTGATAGTTCATCATTACTAGACTGACCCTAAAAGAAATGTTAAAAGTTCTTCTCTGAGTAGAAATTAACAGCTATAACAAGATGGAGCTATAGCAAAGGAAAAATTCCACAAAGTGAAAATATAGTAAACGCTGAGAACCAACCATTTAAATAAGCTAGTACAACCCACTCCAGTGTTCTTGCCTGGAGAATCCCAGGGATGGGGGAGCCTGATGGGCTGCCATCTATGGGGTCACACAGAGTCGGACACAACTGAAGTGACTTAGCAACAGCAGCAGCAGCAGCAGTACAAAGACTAAAAGCAGACAATTGACTATTATGACAATAATCAGTAGAGGAATAAACATGAAGATGTAAAACCAGAAAGAAGACAAGGATGCCCCTCTCACCACTTCTATTTATTGTAGTATCGGAAGTTTTGTAGTCTTAACCACAACAATAAGATAAGGAAAAGAAATAAAAGACATAGAAATCAGAAGGGAAGAAGTAAACTGTCATTATTTGCAGATGACACAATACTGTTTATAGAAAACGGAAACATCTTCATCCAAAAACTACTAGAACAAACAAACCTGGTTAGCGTGAATATACAAGATTAGCATACAGGAATCTCTTGCTTTTCTATACACTGATAATTAACCATCAGAGAAAGCAAGAAAACAATCCCATTTATAGTCACCTAGGGAAGAATGACAGAGAAGGCAATGGCACCCCACTCCACTACTCTTGCCTGGAAAATCCTGTGGAACAGAGGACCCTGGTAGGCTGTAGTACATGGGGTCACTAAGAGTCGGATGCAACTGAGCAGCTTCACTTTCATTTTTCAGTTTCATGCATTGGAGAAGGAAATGGCAACCCACTCCAGTGTTCTTGCCTGGAGAACCCCAGGGACAGGGGAGCCTGGTGGGCTGCCGTCTATGGCAGTCGGACACGACTGAAGTGACTTAGCAGCAGCAGCAGCAGGGAAAAATGAAATACCTAGGAATGAACTTAATCAAGTAAGTGAAAGGAATCTCTACTCTGAATCCTACAAACCATTGATAAAGGAATTTGAAAATAATGTAGAGAAATGAAAAGATATCACATATCCTTGGAGTGAGAGAATGTTGCTAAAATATCTATATTACCCAAAGCAATCTACAGATTTAATGCAATTCCTATCGAAATATCCATGGTATTTTTCACAGAATGAGAACAAATGACCCTATATCTTTTATGGACTACAAAAGACTCTGAATTGCCAAACCATTCTTGAGAAAAAAAGAAGTAAAGCTAGAGGTATCATGCTCCCTGATTTAATATTATACAAAGCTGTAATCATCAAAACAGCATGGTACAGACACAAAAACAGACACACATTGATCAAGAGAATTAAAGAGATCCTAGAAATCCAAGAAATAAGCTCACACATTTACATTCAATTAATCTATGAAAAGGAATCTAGAGTATATAATGGTGAAAAGAGAACTCTCTTCATTAAGTAATGCTGGGAAAACTGGACAGCTACATGTGAAACAATGAAATTAGAACATTTCCTCACAATACATACAAAAATAAACTAAAAAAATGTATCAAGGACCCAAATCTAAGACTAGAAACCATAAAATCCTTGAAGAAAATATAGGCAGAACAGTCTTTGACATAAAAGAATATTTTTTTTTGATCTATCTCGTAAGGCAAAAGAAAGAGCAGTGAGAAACAAATGGGACAAAACTAAAAGCTTTTGCACAACAAAGGAATAATAGATGAAATAAAAAGACAACCTTCTGAATGAGAAAAAATATTTAATATTTCAAAATGATATGACTTGTATAGTTAATATCTTCAATATATAGACAACTCATACAACTCAATGTGAAATAAAAACGAACAACCCAAACCAAAAATAGGCATTAAAGAGGACATGCAGATGCCTGACAGACACACGAAAAACTGTTCAACACTGCTAATCATTAGAGAAAAGGAAATGAAAACCACATGAAATATCACTTCACATTGACACCTTTCAGAGTGACTATCTCCGAGAAGTCTGCAAACAACAAACTTTGATACGATGTGCAGAATGCAGAAAAGAGAACCCTAGTGGCACCTCACTCCAATACTCTTGCCTGGAAAATCCCATGGACGGAGGAGCCTGGTAGGCTGCAGTTCGTGGGGTTGCTGAGAGTCGACACAACTGAAGCGACTTAGCAGTAGTAGCAGCAGCAGTATATTGTGGGTAGGACTGTAAATTGGTGAATCCACTGTAGAAAACACTATAGAGGTTCCCCCCAAGACTAAAAACAGAACCACCATGTGATCCAGCAATTCTATTGCTGGGTATATCCTAAGACACTAATTAGTGAAAACACTAATTGGAAAAGATGTAGACAACCTAATGTCCATAGCAGCATTTTTTATGATAAGCAATACAGGTATAGAAGCAATGTAATCTATCAACAGATAACTGGAAAAAGATACAGCGCGCACACACACACACACACACACACACACACAGAGGAAGATTATTTGGCCATAATAAAAAATGAAATTCTGCCATCTGCAATAAGGGGTATGGAGCTTGAAAGTATTATGCCTGGTGAAATAATGCAGTGAAAGACAAATGCTGTATGTTATCACTTACATGTGAATATAAAAAGTAAAATGTTTATAACAAAGCAGAGAAAGGCTCATAGATACAGAGAAATAACTAGTGGTTACTCATGGGAAGAGGGACATGATCTTATGGAGTTAAGAGATACAAACTACTATGTATAAAAGAAATAAGTAAAAAGACTATTTTTCACATAACATGGAAATATAGCCATATTTTGCAATAATTTTAAGTGGAGTATAATCGATAAAGATGCGGAATCACTATATTGTATGCCTGAAACTAATATAAATTAACTATGCTTCAATAAAACAAATAAGTGAAACCAAAGAAACCCTGAACCAAAAAACCTAAAGAAGATCAACTGCACTTGTAATTAAGGAAATAGACACTAAAGCAAATATAATTTGGGGGTTATAAGTGAAATTTGCTTAGCACACAATTTAGTTCATTAACAAATATACCTTTACCATCTGAGGACCTCTTTTATCTACAGTACCAAAAGATTACTTGGAAAAAAATTATATATTTATATAAAAATATAAATTTCTAGTATAAGTATCACTTTTTCCCTAAACATGCTTCATGCCTCTGTATGCAGCTGTGTACAAGAGAGCCAAAACTTGACTGTGCGAGAATTCTTTCCAGGTACAGCTGAAGTCAATGCAATCTGAGTGCATGAAGTGGTAAGTGGATACTTAAATTTACCGCAGATACTTTTACCTGACCGATTTTACCCTAAGGCAGACCCTAGTAAAAACTATTGTGGCTTGTTATCAGAAGTACTTGCTTTCCCATTAGGATAAAAGTCCTACCTGTGGAAGTCGAGCTCTTCATCAGAGCACTGATGAAGTGGAAGGCATCAAGTTAACAGACTTAACTTCAATCTTATATGGCTTGGTGATCACAGATGATTTTAGGACATTTTATATTTTTCTTTCTTATGTACCTCAAAGTTTTGTTAAACAGATCATGCTTGTATTTATCTTTCATTTTATATAATTAACCAAATTCACTCAGAAAGGCAACTATGGAATCCTTTATCTTTTGGTCTTTTACTACCATTATGGATTATTTCACATGAATGAATATCATAATGTGAATGAGTATTTTCACCTGAATGGATACTATAATTAAGGGAGCCTTGTTTCAGAGTTATTTCAAATAGGTGCAACAAAAGATTTCTCTTTTTCCTTTAAGGGTAAAGACAAGAATATCAGGCATACTGTACAGGTGCCATTCAATCGCAATGAATAAAACCAATGTTACATAAACTAATCTGTTGAAGTAGGTGTGTTCCAACCTGTTGTCACTTATTTTCTGAGACAACCTTAGAAATTTTAATTATTTTGATTATTGAAAAATTCAATGTCCTTGAATTATTTAGGTCATTAGCAGTTGTCTTGCTTCTACCATGTGCTGCTGCTGCTAAGTCACTTCAGTCGTGTCTGACTCTGTGCGACCCCATAGACGGCAGCCCACCAGACTCCCCCGTCCCTGGGATTCTCCAGGCAAGAACACTGAAGTGGGTTGCCATTCCCTTCTCCAACACATGAAAGTGAAAAGTGAAAGTGAAGTTGCTCAGTTGTGTCTGACCCTCAGCGACCCCATGGGCTGCAGCCTTCCAGGCTCCCCCATCCATGGGATTTTCCAGCCAAGAGTACTGGAGTGGGGTGCCATTGCCTTCTCTGACTTCTACCATGTAGTTTCACTTAATTTTCTTTCAGATAATGATACCTGCCTGATTTTCCAAATATTTATTTACTGCAGTTAATACTTCATTAGATTATATTAAATTTTTAAAACTTACTTAAAATTACAGAATTACTCTCATATTTTTTGTGTTTAATAAAACAGTGATCTTTTTTAACCTCCATACAGACTAAAATTAAATTGACCTACAATTCCAAATTTTGGCAAAAATGTTGAGTGCTGTTGGTTGATGTATAGATTTATACAAGAACTCTGGAAAAATTTTTAGTGGTCATTTTTAGTGGTAAAGTTAAACAAACGCACAAGTTTGTAGTTTTCACATAATTCTAAGTAGGAAACCACCAGGAACACCCATGCCATATAGCATGAGTATCATTCTAGCTCATATAAACACAGGACAGCTAGGCTTTAGTTGATCTAGGTAGGGCTTAGGTGGGCTTTTCTCCAGATCATGGGTCAAGTGCAATGCTAAATTTCCCAGGTTACATTCTTTTCATAGCCCCATGTCAACAAGCAGAAACAGTATATGTCTCTGAGGCTTAGGTTCAAAACTGGCAAATGACAATCCCACCCACATTCCATTGCCAATGTAAGGTGTATGTCCAAGTCTATCATCAAGAGAACAAATAAATTTTTTTCTTTAATTTTTATTTTTTAGTTTGTTTTGCTTTACAATACTGTATTCGTTTTGTTATACATTGACATGAATCAGCCACGAGTGTACATGAACTCCCAATCCCGACCCCCATCTCCCCCCTCCCGCCCCACACCCTCTCTCTGGATTATCCCTGTGCATCAGTCCCAAGCATCCTGCAACCTGCATCGAACCTAGACCAGTGATTCATTTCACTTATGATATCATACATGTTACATTGCCACTCTGCCAACCCATCCCACCCTCTCCCTCTCCCACAGAGTCCAAAAGGCCATTCTATACATCTGTGTCTCTTTTGCTGTCTTGCGTACAGGTTTATCATTACCATCATTCTAAATTCCATATATATGTGTAAGTATACTGTATTGGTGTTTTTCTTTCTGGCTTACTTCACTCTGTATAATCGGCTCCAGCGTCATCCACCTCATTAGAACTGATTCAAATGTATTCTTTTTAATAGCTGAGTAATACTCCATTGTGTATATGTACCACAGCTTTCTTATCCATTCATCTGCTGATGGACATCTAGGTTGCTTCCGTGTCCTGGCTATTATAAACAGTGCCGCAATGAACATTGGGGTACACGTGTCTCTTTCAATTCTGGTTTCCTCGGTGTGTATGCCCAGCAGTGGGATCGCTGGATCATAAGGCATTTCTATTTGCAATTTTTTAAGGAATCTCCACACTGTTCTCCATAGTGGCTGTACTAATTTGCATTCCCACCAACAGTGTAAGAGAGTTCCCTTTTCTCCACACCCTCTCCAGCATTTATTGCTTGTTGACTTTTGGATCGCAGAACCAATAAATTTGTCTTTGCAAAGCATATTTCTTCCATGAAGATTTTGAAGATAGTTCGATGGAAACATAAATGTAAAGAGAAAAAATATAGTAAATTAAAAAACAAACAGTAATTAGAATCCAAAAACTTTGGGACAATATGAAATGATCTAACATGACTAATTCCCAGGAGAAAAGAGAGAGTCAGGAAAACACAAATATGTGAAGACCAAAGGCCAAGAACTGTCCAAAATAATAGGAGATAACAAATGACATATCCAAGATTGTCAGAGAACAGTAAGCAAGACCATACATATTACCAGAGTTGACTCAAGAATAAAAGGAAAATAAATAATACTAGTTACTACTAAAGAAATTAAATGATTAGCTTAAAACTTCTCAAAAGGAGAACATTATACAGGTTCCAAGTGAGTTCAACACACATGCACAAATTACGACAGGTCATTCTAATCTTATACAGATATTACTTAATTATCAAACAAGTACAAGATCTGATATAGAAGGATTTCACCATAACCATCAATGTAAAAGTATCAAAATATTTTTAAAAATTTTTAGGAATTGAAGGATGACTTAATATTAAAATATCTATTGACAAACTAATGAAGGAAGAAGTAATACTCTGCCTGGATAACAAAATATCCGTCAGTTAAATTCAGAAACTATTCCTAATTTTTAAAGCTCTTAAAATTTTAGGAATAAAAGGGAACTGCTTTCCTGACAAAGAATATATACCATAACTCTAGGGCAGGTAATATTTAACATTGAAATGTTAGAACTATCTGCTTAAAGGTCAGAAATTAGACATATTTTTCTATGAAGAAGCAAACTGATTTACATGTAGATAATATGATTATCTATCTAAACTGTCTAGGTTATATGCATTTTTAGAATTAAGAATGTTTAGAAGACTTTCTATATTGACTATCAATAGGCAAAATACAGTTACTTTATAAACAGCAGTCACAGGTTGTTTAAAATTAAATATAAATAGTATATACCATTTATAAAATCACCAAAAAATATAAGAACCAAAGAACAACCCTAACAAAAGATATACATACCTTTCACTGGGAAATTTAATTTTAATATTTTCAAACCAATATTAAAGTAACCCTAGCGATCCCACTGCTGGGCATACACAGAGGAAACCAGAATTGAAAGAGACACGTGTACCCTAGTGTTCATCATAGCACTATTTATAATAGCCAGAACATGGAAGCAACCTAGATGTCCATCAGCAGATGAATGGATAAGAAAACTATGGTACGTATACACAATGGAGTATTACTCAGCCATTAAAAAGAATACATTTGAATCAGTTCTAATGAGGTGGATGAAGCTGGAGCCGATTATACAGAGTGAAGTAACCCAGAAAGAAAAACACCAATACAGTATACTTACACATATATATGGAATTTTGAAAGATGGTAATGATAAACCTGTATGCGAGACAGCAAAAGAGACACAGATGTATAGAACAGCCTTTTGGACTCTGTGGGAGAGGAAGAGGGAGGGATGATTTGGGAGAATGGCAGTGCAACATGTATGATAACATAAGTGAAATGAATCACTGGTCTAGGTTCGATGCAGGATGTAGGATGCTTGGGACTGAGGCACGGGGATAATCCAGAGAGATGGTGTGGGGTGGGAGGGGGGAGGTGGGGGTCGGGATTGGGAGTTCATGTACACTCGTGGCTGATTCATGTCAATGTATAGCAAAACGAATACAGTATTGTAAAGCAAAACAAACTACAAAATAAAAATTAATTAAAAGAAAAAAAAGTAAAGTAACCCTAAGTCAATTGAGAAATGTACCTATTTTTAGTCAGAAATAAATACCATATCATTTGCTCCAAAATGGTTTGTAAATAAAATTAAAGTTCAGCTTTTCTGTGGAATTTAATATGCTGATTTAAAAATATACATAGAACAACTATAAGATGTTAACATAATTTTGAGGATGAACAAGTCTGGAAGAATTTTCCTTCATGACATCAAAATGTGTTGTGAAGCTACAGTAAATAAATCAGTGTGACATGCCCCAAAGTAGGTAAATAGATCAAAATAGACCCTATAAGCACATTCATGTATACAGAAAATCTGACTCAAGACAGCATACACCACCACACAAACAAGAAAAAATGAAATGTCAATAAAAGTATAATATCCAAGGTGGTACTTACTTAGCAGTAAATTTATAATCTAGAGATATTTATTTATAAACTAGAAGTAATAAATATAAATGGATTTAAATCAAAGCTCTGTTTAACTGGATAAATAGAATACATTTAAAACAAGAAATATGGTAATATAATAAAATGGCAGAAATCTGGAAACAATAAAAAAGCATGTGTTTGTTATGCTTGGGGAAGTCATCCACCTTTGGCAGGAGTGAAAAATGGTATAACTGGCTTTGAAACAATTCTGTAATATACAGTACAGCTGAAGATGTTTGTTATGTGGTCTAGAAATTTCTCTGTGTGTATAATCTAAAGCAGCTCACTTGAAAGCACAAAGACTCATGTTTAAAAATGTGTATTGTAATAGCACTTATAATAACACAAGCTGAAAACAACCTCAGTAGTCTTCTATGTGATACTAGAATATCACTACTATAAATTATAGTATTTTCATAGAATGGAATATAATACAGCATTTAACACACATAAAAAAGAACTACATGTATTTTCAGGCTGTATTTCAGAAGCAAGATTTATCTGGAAAAAAATTAAAAATGGCAAAATATTAAAATTTTGATTCTGGCTCTACACATATATGATTTTATGGATGTCTATGCTTGTATGAATTATTTTATGATGAAAACACCTTTGCTAAAGCAGTTAGAACTGTGTTAGCCAAAAAGTTAACTATTTCAATCAGGTCCCAAAGCTACACATTTTCAGTGTTTTTAAAAACTACTGCTTACCAACTGAGAGTTTTCCCAAGTATTACATAGGAAACTATTGTTAGATGGAATTCCTGTGATGAACTTTCTAGGTCCAAAAGAATTCTGTGCAAAATACTGAATTCCTCTGTTAGGAATGAATTTTATCTAGAGGCACTCAAAAAAGGAAGGGATTTGAGGGATGGCTATTTTTTAAAATCACTTTTTGGTGAAGTTTTGCTTCATTTTCAAATGAATACTTACCCAAACTCCTATATATAAAGCATATATAAATGGATCAGTTCTGCCCCCACTAAATACTTTCCTGAACAAAAGGAAACAGCACTCCTTGGAGAAATAGCTGATTCCAGTCTGAGGCAGGGATATATTTGATGAGCCTGGGACATCTTGTGCCAGAGTGAAAAGCCACACAGAGACTCACAGTGTCACATCAAAAAGACATAGGGGACAGTTTGAAGGCGCTCTCACTGGCCTAAATGGGATATTTGGGAATCATGAAGAATAATGACTTCAATACATTAAATACATCACAGTCTACCATTTGCTAATGATGCCAAAAGAAACCTAAAACAAAATCAACAACCCTCAGCGATGACCACGGAGAGTGACTGGACACAAATGCTATTCTGGAAATCCTTACGTAGTGGGAAAGATGCAAACACACAAAACCAGGAGACCCAGATGTCTGCCTCTCCATACCTTTTTCTTGCCCCGCCAGAGACGGTTTGAAAACGGCTGAAGCAGGACATGTTTCCACAGGACACACACATTTTCTCTAAGAACGTCCCAGCAAATGGCTACTCACACTGTAAGCCTCTGCCAGAGCGAGGGTGTTGGTAGAGAGTCTAATCCCGATCCTCTTAAGATAACCGTTAATCCTTAACAGCATTTTTTTTTAAGAATACTTTTCCTCAACTACCCCCATAGAGGAGGAGGATTAAGAGGTAGAAACTAGCAGGTATAAAATAAATGTTACAATGATGTAATGTGCAGCACAGGAAATATAGCCAATATTTTATGATAAATGTGTATGGTGTGTAATCTATAAAAATATTGAATCACCATGTTGTCCATTTGAAACGAATATAGTACTGCAAACTGACTATACTTCAGTAAATTTAAAAATTAATTTTAAAAAGAATACTTTTCCTTAAAACTAAAGTTTGTATTTCTGAAGTTTGAATACTTTTCCTTAAAGAAAACCAAACTTTGGATTTTGTCCACTGGGTCCTTCTCTCCCACGAGGCATTAAAGATAAGGAGGCTATCCTTCTTCAACATGACCATCTTTCACGTGGGTGCAGGCAGCCTTCAGGTGTCCGTCTGTCAGATCCAGGTTATACACCACCTGTTCCTCCCTTTAACTCTTGACCTTATGGCATAGTTTTTGTTCCTATCCCATCTGGGTCTGCTGGGTCTACTATATTTCATTCTATCTTTCTTTCATTTACATAAGCACTTAGAATTAAAGATGAAACTCCCTCCATGTGGAACATGACCAATCCAGCATAATGAGGAATTATTGTTAATATTTGTTAACATGTCCCATATGGTCATTTGGCTGTGTAATCAGGGCACAGAAAAGAAGCACTGTGCATAACATTTCAGGTTTGGAAATCTGGTGCTACTCAGTAATCACTGCACAGTTTAAGAAAGTTACCAAGAAGGAGGAAGAATGATTTCACCCTCAGGACCTCATCATGGGTGCATTTCACACACATTGCAAGAGGATAGAAACCTGAGTTTGGAATGGCATTTTGTTTTCCTTCATGCCATGCAATTTGTGCCTGAGACTTGATGCTATGTGAGGGATGCTGAGAACACAGCCATTTTCTATACATACTTCCTGAAAATAATTTGGCAGGCTCTTAGTGAAATAATTACTGTACTCCATTGCCTTCATGAAAAATTGATTTGCGGTATTTTATTATTTGTTTTTATATGCATAAAATAGAAAACAAGAACAATATGTAATTGTGACAGTTGTAGGGTGGCTGGATATTCTCATTTTAGGAAACTTTAAGCTTTAGGTCAGTTTTAGAAGATGGCTCACGACCTGCAAAACTTTTCAAAACAACAGAAGGAATTATATGTTTGGTTCCTCAATTTACAATATACTCTAGAAAGATGAGATCCCTGGGAAGGAAGTGAGAATTGAGAATAAATAAATGTCTCTATAAAGAAGACATCTCATAAACGCTGACTATTAAGTTTATTGTTCTCATTATAGCATAAATAAAGGTCACTAAAAAAGGACCCCTTAAGACATTTCCTGAATCATAACTGCCCACACTAATTTTTATACAATCTTTCTGATTCTTTCAAATGTTTAAAATTATTATTTGATGCTGTTTAAGCTCTGTGTTTTTCTAAAATCACCGCTCTGCCTTAGGTGGTTAGAAAATGAGAAAGAAGAGTCTCAGGAAATACACAGCAATAGCAAGAAGAGAGACTAATGGAATATTTGAAGGAATGAAGAATGAAAGGCTATAGTGTCACAAAACAAACATAAATATGAATGTTTCATCTATTCAACAGTTTTTAAAACTAAATGAATACTGTGGGCCAGGTAATGTGCAAGGTGCCAGACATAATAATGGGTAACAAGTAAGTTTTGGTTTTCACGCAGTTTACATTCTAGTGGTGAAGAAAGACATTGAACAAATACATTAAATAAAGACTTTAATTAACTGCAGTTGCTATACATGATATGAAGGTACTTTTCGATTTGTGATAAGAGTGAAAAGTCTAGCATTGATCACATTAGGGAAGATGGTGACACCAGTCTTCTTTTGGGCAACCAGAGTTAAACAGAGAACAGGGTCTAGCAAGGGGAGATGGGAGGCATGTGCATTATTTTATGTATAATAATTCTCCTTCATCCAGAAAGCTGAGAGCCCTGAGAGCAGCTTGGCAGGTTCAGAGAAATGTATCCTGAACAGAATGAAACAATGACCTAATGTGAGGAGACTGCAGGGACAGGCAGGAGCAGGGTCACCCAGGGCTTTGCAGTCCATGCAAAGCTTTGCTTTAGAAACAGTGCCATCAAAGAAGACTTTAAAGTGAGTGACATGGTTACACGTTCAAGTTTAAAATGTCATTTTGGCTATTGGAGATTGAAAGGTAAGATTTATTTTTTTGTGTTGTTAGTTCTTTCTCTGTTGTAGCTTCAGGTATCTGAGCCTTGCTGTATCCATTGGCAGAATCAAGGGAAG
Source organism: Aepyceros melampus (assembly GCA_006408695.1). Lineage (NCBI taxonomy): Eukaryota > Metazoa > Chordata > Mammalia > Artiodactyla > Bovidae > Aepyceros > Aepyceros melampus. The sequence continues at coordinate 107,279 of SJXQ01006736.1, read as the reverse complement.
AGATTAAATAATTTTGAAGACAAAACAGCTCTTTAAGTCTGTGACCTGAATTACCCTGACATTCTTACTTTGTTCCTGTGCCTCGGCAAATCTGATTTCCTTTAACTGTTAGCAATAACTCCTACGCCTCCTCTTAAGATAATTTGCTTTTTAAGAACCACGTCTCAAAAGTACAATTGTCAAGTGCAGTTATGAATGGTAAGGAGGGAACAAAATTATCATTTATGCAGATGATTTGATTGTCTCCCTAGAAATTCTAAGCATCACTTAAAAAAAAAAAACAATAAGAACTAAAAGGAGTGCTCAGAAAGAAGGCAAGATACAGATACATCTTCAAATAGTCAAGACATTTTCTACATATTAGCAGTAACCAAGGAGGAAAAAAAAAAGATAAAAGCCCTCTATAATAATCAAATACATTGTAGTTGAATGATGGCCCCTTAAAAAATAAGTCTAGCCAGAATCTGTGAAAGTGATCTTATTAGAAAAAATGTCTTTGCAGATAAATCTTGAGATGAGTTTACCTGGATTACTTGTGCATGTATGTTTAGTCAGTCGTGTCTGACTCTTTCAACCCCATGGACTATAGCCTGCCAGGTACCTCTGTCCATGGGATTCTCCAGGCAAGAAGAGTGGAGTGGGTTTCCATTCCCTTCTCCATGGGATCTTCTTGACTCAGGGATCGAACCTGGGCATCCTGCGTCTCCTGTACTAGCATGTCGATTCTTTACTGTCTGATCCACCAGAGAAGTCCTAAACCCCACTACAGTATTCTGACAAGAGATGGAAGAAAAAACAGATGTGCACAGAAAAGGGTGAGGGCCGAGTGAAGAGAGACAGATCCACCAGAGAAGTCCTAAACCCCACTACAGTATTCTGACAAGAGACGGAAGAAAAAACAGATGTGCACAGAAAAGGGTGAGGGCCGAGTGAAGAGAGACAAGAGATTGCCATGATGCCTCCATAAGCCAGGGAACTCCCAGAGCTCCCAGAAGACGGAAGAGGCAGGGAGTCCTCTTGCCTCGAGAGCGTGGAGGGAGTGCGTTCCTCCTGTCACCTCAGTTTTAGACTTTCAGCTTCCAGAATACATTTCCATGGTTTCAAGCTCTCAAGATGATGATAATTTTCTGCATTATCCGCAGGGAACTGATACAGCACTCAAGGCCCTTAACTCTTCTTCTCCTGTGTTCCTAATCCCAGTAAAGAGAGAAACTACCCTCTTTTATGGAGCATGGATTGATTATCCGGTTGCTGTCTCTTTGGGCTTCCCTGGTGGTTCAGACAGTAAAGAATCCACCTGCAATGCAGGAGACCTGGGTTCAATCCCTGGATCAGGAAGATCCCCTGGAAAAGGGAATGGCAACCCACTCCAGTATTCTTGCCTGGAGAATCCTATGGACAGAGGAGTCTGGTGGGCTACAGTCCATGGGGTTGCAGAGTCAGACACGACTGAGCGATGAAGCATAAGCATGTTTCTTGGCTACAGGAACTGAATGAACCAACATGCAGCTAAAATTATTCTCATCTCAAAACCTGATGCTCTAGGTTTTGTGGAGATGTCACCAAGTCTATAATGAGGAGTCTCACACTTCCTATGGAGGTCCACATGGTGAAAAAACTGAGGTCTCCCGCTAGCAAGTAGCTCCTATTTGCAAGCCATGGGAAGGAGTCATCCTAGATCTAGGTCCTCCAAGCACAGCTGAGCCTCCAAATGATCCACCTCGAGTGGATACTTGACACTTCCTCAGAGTCTCTGAGCCAGGACTACTAGGCTAAGCCACTTCTGAATTCCTGAACCAAAGACTGGGAGAAAATACTTAATGATTTTAGCTGCTAAATGTAGGAATAATTTATGTTTTAGTGGATAGTTAGCCTAACTTCCTTGTCTCCTCTTTTGTTCATGTCTCTCCTTTTCTCTATTAATTCTCCTTTCTGCTCCTCCTCGTCTCTTCCTTTTACCCTGTTCCCCCTTTTATAGACTTCTGACTTTCCGTCATCATCTCTCTCTTTTCTTTTGTCCTCCCTTACCACTCCTCCTCCCAACTTCCTTTCCTTCATCAGAAAGTTATAATGAATGTTTACTTCATGCTGGGTATCCCAAAGCTATGGACATTAAAAACACAGTCCTGTCCTCAAAAGTGAAAGTGAAGTCGCTCAGTCATGCCCGACTCTTTGTGACCCCATGGATAGTAGCCTGCACCAAGCTCCTCTGTCCATGGGATTTTCAAGGCAAGAGTACTGGAGTGGGTTGCTATTTCCTTCTCCAGGCTATCTTCCCAACCCAGGGATCAAACCCAGGTCTCTCACATTGTAGACAGATGCTTTACCATCTGAGCCACCAGGGAAGTCCCAACTGGGTTTGTGTCCATAACCCAAATCTCATTGGGTTATGGACACAAAACAGATAATTTCAATGGCACTTTTTTTCTTGTATAATAATTTCATAAAGTGGGAGCACAGGGGAGAAAGAGTCTAATTCACTTTGAGGTTCACCAGAAGGATGGAGACGAGCAGTGGAGGTGTCCAGGAAGGACAAGTCATTTTTACCAAGGTAAAAACATTTACAAAGATCATGAGGGCATGAGAGAGAAGGATCAATTCAGGGAACTGATAGTATTCTGCTCTTGCTAAAGCACAAAGTATTGAAGACAGAATGAGAGATTAAATTATCATTTCATCCTGAACTAAATAGTCAGACAGTGATACCATAAAATCTATGGTATCCAGTGGTCATGTTTGGATGTGAGAGTTGGACTGTAAAGAAAGCTGAGTGCCGAAGAATTGATGCTTTAGAACTGTGGTGTTGGAGAAAACTCTTGAGAGTCCCTTGGACTGCAAGGAGATCCAACCAGTCCATCCTAAAGAAAATCAGTCCTGAATATTCACTGGAAGGGCTGATGCTGAAGCTGAAACTCCAATACTTTGGCCAGCTGATGCAAATAACTGACTCACTGGAAAAGACTCTGATGCTGGGAAAGATTGAAGGCAGGAGGAGAAGGGGATGACAGATGGTGAGGTGGTTGGATAGCATCACTGACTCAGTGGACATGAGTTTGAGCAAGCTCCAGGAGTTGGTGATGGACAGGGATACCTTGTGCACTGCAGTCCTTGGGTTGCAAAGAGTTGAACTTGACTAATGACTGAGCTGAACTGATACCAGAAAAAGTCTAGACTTGAACCACTTACATAAAGTTCTCTGAGCCTGGCTTTGCTCACCTTAAAGCATGAGTATATTGCCCATCTCATCAAGTTGTGTGATAATCTGAGAAAACATCTTATAGGATGCCTGACATAGTAGGCGCCCAGTTTGTGTTTCCCTTCCTCCATCATCATACCTTTAAGACTTTAGACCTCAAATCACCCTCTAACATCTACTCTTCATTATAAGGATGTTGAAAGAACAACACTATGAGAGATATAATAATAAAGCATTAATACTTATTTCTGTATCAATACATATTGGAATGAAAGTTTCCCCCCTTTCAGTGGTCACCACTTGGGTAATTAACAGGTTTCTTTTAACTTTATATCATTTAACCTTGGGGAGAAAATGGCTGGAGGATGGGAGGGAAATAAATCACCTTTCTGAGACTCTTTGCTGTAAGAGCCTCTCTTCCTGAGTACAGTGATCAAGGATTTGCTACAGTTTAGTGCATCCAGAATGTTCATGCTGAAAGCATTTCCTCTGGATAGTGATGCCCCTGAGAGGAATGAATTCCAGGTCAGCACATCCCTTCTTTATTAGAATTCACTGCACTTGCATTTGAAGTCCGATGTGACTGCCTAGCCTTTTGAACTTTTCGGAAGAGGAGGTGTTGGGTGAATACCAGAAATTCTTAGATTTTCTGTATGAGAAACCTACATGTTCAGAAGAGTTTATGTGTATGCTTCATCTTTCCCTCAGATGCTGTTCCCAATTCTTAGTTTCAACTATTTTTACTCCAGTTTCCCCACCTCCCCCCACCCCAGATCTGGCTTCTCCATCTTATGTCTGCTTAAGATTTTAGTTTTCTGGCTATCAGCCACTCAGTCTCATTTGAAAGGAATCTTAAAACTTTGTACATTTCCCAATCAGGTGCAGAGTTTAATGTGCTGAAGTTTTCCTTAGATTGTGTTTGTTCTTCTCTTATCCCTTGTGGATGAGGACATGTGGAAAATGTTAGCTGGAGGTTCACATACTGGGTTTTGGGGAGATCTGGTTGTGACGTCTGTCACTATGCTGCTTGCTGCCTTAACTCAGTTGATTGGCTGGCAGACATAGAGGTATGGAGAGCGGAATCGTACCCCTCTGCACGGATGTATAGGGAAAAGCAATATGAAAAATGATTATGTCCAATCCCTTCATTGCAGGTGGGTAAAAAATTGAGACCCAAGACACTAGACAGTCTTATCCAAAATCTTACTTAGAAAGAAGCAGAGGGAATAAAACCCTTGGTTATTTTTGTCTCTAATTTGCAACCACATTCTTTTTAAGTATGCAGAAAAATATGTTTTGAAGGAAATAAAATACATTTTTCAGTTAGACATAAGGTCTTTGATCCCAAATCTTCTCCCTTCTGGGGAAGTGACCTTGTGGACAGCACTGTTGCATGGATTGTTGATAATCTATGTATAGCACGTTGTACATTACAGACCCTCAATAAAAGTTAGCTTGACCATGACCAGGAGGAGAATGCTTGAAAAAGAACTCTGAGTTACACACTGCCAAATGGATATGGGACATGACAATCCATTGTGCTAATGGATTAACAGAGTTATGTCTGGAAGCCTTATGAATGCTTGCTGGCAGCCTCTTCTGTAAGGGTTGACTGTACTCTGGATGTGGAAATGGATTGGTGGCATGCCTACCGTGCATTTATATTCAACAGAAAATAATCAGATTGAACTATGTAAGTTCTTTGTACTATCCTCAGAGAGAAAGATCTTAGAATATGGACAGGGCCAATACTTTTCTTTCCCTTGAGAGGGAATCCAGGCTACAGCCAAAACTTTTGGGAGAAGAGTAACTTTCGGGGTATCTGGAGGCAATGTCATTCTCCCTGCAAACAACTTGCAAGTGTATCCATAGGAAAATGAATTCCTCTGGCCCTTAATCCTTCAACCTTTGCATAGGACCTAATAGTTCATGGAGCACTTTAGTGTTTATAGGTTCATTTTTCATTCTCAAAATAATCATGTTAACAGGGCAAAGAGAATTATCCTTTCTGTTTTACAAACAAGAGAATTCTTCAGCAAGCATCTGCATTATTAGAGTATGTCAGAGACTCTCACCATGCATATTCTTCAGTATTGTTTGTTACACTGTCATGCCTGTGAGCCCAGCTGTTTGTTTCAGCTTCCCTGACCTGCATCCTACCAGCTTCTCTACCGCACCTCCTGCATCCGTCCCTCCACCTCACATTTCAAACACAGTAACCACAATGAGCACTTGACCTCAGATCACTCTACAGCTGGTTGTAGTGTGGATAAAATGAGTGAATACAGATTAAAATGTTTCAGATAGTGACCAGCTTGCAAATGGATTATAAGAAATGTTGCCTTTTTTAACTTGTTTCCTGTTCCCTGTATCTAGAAAATCCATTTGAGCCTTCTTTGCCTATCTCTCTTAAACACCCTTCAAGACATCCAGGGAGCACTTTTCTTTGGTGAAACATTCAATTACTCCATATAAGCTGAGTTACTGGCCTTGTATGTTTTCACACTACTTTCCATTATTGCGATCCTAGTGCTTATTATAGTTTCTAATGGTCTATTATTTTTTCCAACTTCCTTCTTGGATTTGAATATAGATCTGTTTTGTTCTGTGTCTTGTTCAAATTCATATGCTTGTGTCTTTTTAGCATCTATACACTTGTGACCAGTCTAGTGCCTCTTGTTGTTGTTCAGTTGCCAAGTCGCATCTGACTCTTTGTGACCTCATGGACTGCAGTGCACCAGGCTTCCCTGTCCTTTGCCATCTCCTGGAGTTTTCTCAAACTCATGTCCATTGAGTCAAGTGATGCCATCCAACCATCTCATCCTCTGTTGCCCTCTTCTGCTCCTGCCTTCACTTTTTCCCAGCACTTTTGGTCTTTTCCAATGAGTCAGCCCTTTGCATCTGGTGACCAAAGTATTGGAGCTTCAGCTTCAGACCTTCCAGTGAATAATCAGGACTGATTTCCTTTAAGATGACTGGTTTGATCTCCTTGTTGGCCAAGGGACTTTCAAGAGTCTTCTCTAATATCACAATTAAAAAGCATCAATTCTTTAGCACTCAGCCTTCTTTAGGGTCCAACTCTTACATCTACGCATGGATACTGGAAAAAACATAGCTTTGACTATATGGACCTTTGTCGGCAAAGTGATGTCTCTGCTTTTTAATATGCTGTCTAGGTTTACAATGGCTTTCCTAAGAAGCAAGCATCTTTTAATTCTGTGGCTGCAGTCACTGTCTGCAGTGATTTTGGAGCCCAAGAAAATAAAAACTGTCATTGTTTCCTCTTTTCCCCTTCTATTTGCCATGAAATAATGGGACTGGGTGTCATAATCTTAGTTTCAGAAACTCCTTGTCTTGACTTAAACTATCTTTTCATCATCAGCCAAACTAGAAAGTTATTGAGAAAGAGACTGCATCTCAGTCCCTTCAAATATATCTAGCCCGGGGCCTTGACTTATTGGGCATTTGATCTTTATTTTATATCAGGCCCTAGTTAATTTTCCATCAAGGTACCCATAAGAGTCAGACAGCCTCATGTTCCACACAGACTTCTGGGTTGTTTTTCTCAGGCATGGAGGTCATGGTCAGATATCTTGGTATCTTCTAGTGAGGAACCAAATGCCTTCAGTTTCCTTCCCACTGGGAGAGACAAAGTTCACAAAGTGTACATCCTCTCTTCTCTACTTCTTTCACAAGCAGAAAGTACATGCCCGGGGCTCCTTCTGTTCACCATCCCACGTTTGAGTCTTGGTACTCACTTGACTTCCCATGAAGGAGATTAATTAGCCGTGAACCCAGCTTGTGCCCAGGCTCCCTGATTTGGGTTCAGTCATGGTAGTTTTAGGACTAACTAGAGACAATGCAATTGATTCAGAACATATGTGGGCTTCTCAGGAAATCCTCTGTAGAAGTCATCAATAATAATAATTAAGAAACTCTCTGCTTGTAGGTTGACATAAATATAATTACATGAGTGATTTCGGCTTTAAACACAAATGTGCTTCCTGTTTGGGATCCCAAAACAATCTGTGAGCTATCCATCTAACTATTTCTCATAAAAGATGTCAGGAATAGTAAAATGCTTTCAAAAGATTTATGAAAAATTTGGACTTCAGGAAATGTGAAGAGTAAATGCATGTTTACGTATTTTCTGTCCCCAAAACTTATCAAAAGGAACCAAAAGTGACAAAAGGATTAAGAAGAAATAAAACATTATTAACCTTGAGCCTAAGGAATGGGTACCTCCCAATAAATTACTCTGAAGAATATTTTCCAGACTTAGCTCCATTTGAATCCAACAGAAAAAAAGGACATCACTTGCTAAATTTAGGCAAGCAGAAAATTTGTCTTTGCTAGTAAACAAAGTTGACATCTAGCTCTAAATTATTTAATTTGTTCTAGAAATTAGTAGTCAATGACTCTTGTCAAGAAGAATAAGTATGTTTAAAGATGACAAAGAAGATAAAATTGTCATTATTTTCTAAGTGTACTTAGAAAAATTAGAACAGAAATTTTAAGGAGTCTGATGTTTGTAATTGACACAAGTTTTTCTTAAAAAGAGAGTGATATAAAGCTTTTAGCTCTCTGTTAATATTTATAGTTAACAATCTATATGTTTAATATGAGTCTAATAAAAATATCAATTGATTTTTTTTAGAAATAAGTAGAAAAATAAGAATGGATATCAAAGGCTGCACAATGGGACTAAAGAGACACTTAGACTAACCTAAATATTTAGGTGTGCTTTAATGCTGTAACAAATCTGTTTCATCCTGGTCTATGAATAGACAGAGAGTTGTTCAATAGGAGTCTCTCAAGAAACTACGTATGTGTGTAGACATAATATATGATAAAGAAAGCATGCCAAGTCAGTGTAGACAAGAATAATAAGGGGTGTTTGGACAACTAATTAGCCATTTGGTTAAAAAAAAAGAGATTAAACTATACCTTTTAGCTCCCATTTACCTTAAATTAATTTTTGAAGTTAAATATGAGCACCACAAGAGGAGTGTTAGAAAATAGGGCAAGGCCTTTGTAAGAAAAGGGGATCCAAAGTTCTTGAAAGAAAAAAATATTAATTTGATTAAATAATAATTTGAAAGACTTTCTTTGTCATAAAGCTATAATCTAAGTCAAAAGATGAACATAAAATTAGAGACAATCATTTGCAGTATATGAAGAAAAAAGAGTTAATTTATGTGATGTATATGTATTAGGATGTTTTAAAATCTTGATGTATGAAATCACAGGTCAGCAAGAAAATGACTCAAATCTCAAGAGCAAACTGAAAAATGACATAACTGGGCAGTCTACATATCCAAGAATTGTGAGCAATTCATGGAAACCACAAGCATGGAAAGATGCTCAGTCTCAACTATTAACTCAAAACTATCAGCTACCACTTTTCAAAGATTACTAAAGATCAAGTAATCTGATAGTGCAGAATATTGTTAGAATAGTTGTAAAAGCATAAAGTGCTTCAGACTCTTAGTGAGGTGCTTTAAGATTATCTTTGAAATGGAATACATTTTGGTCAACAATGCTATTTTCAAAACTGATTCTGTACATTAAATTTATAGGATTTCAAAGTCTTTGGTAAAAGAATATACAGTGTTGTTCTATTTGTGTATACTTATAGGGTATGTCTTAATGGTAAATGACATCAACCTGTAGACCACAAGAACTTATTGCAACAGAAGTTCGTTTCTTACTCATGTAGTCAATATAAGTATTCTTGATTGTTGGGGACACTCTCCCAAATAGTGATTCAGGGATATGACTTGATTCCATTATGTGACCCCAATCATCTTTAATCTTGGACTTCTAAGGTCTCCAAAAGAGAGGGGAGAAAATGTAGCCACAAATGTTAATCATCAAGTGAGAATGAGGCTTATGCAAATTCTGTCTACATTCCATTGGCCAGATATCAGTTGTATGGCCACACCCAGTTACATGGGAATCTATTAGACAATGGAGCCTACTTGTTCACTCAGAGGCAAAGGAAATAGACTTGACAAATAACTCTCCAACTCGATCCACAATCACTAATAGGAAACTAGTTAAAAAGACTACTTGTTGTTGTCGTTTAGTTGCTAAGTTGTGTTCACCTCCTTACGACTTCAGGGACTGTCACCTAACAGGCTTCTCTGTCCATGGGATTCTCCAGGCAAGAATACTGGAGTGTGTTGCCATTTCTGTCTTCAGGGAATCTTCCCAATCCAGGGATCAAACCCACATCTACTGCTTGGCAGGCAGATTCTTTACCACTGAATCACCAGGGAAGCCCTAAAAAGATTATATATCACAACTCTAAAATGAAGTAACATATATCTGTAAGAAAAAAGATCTATATTTGCATATACCAACATGGAATAATCTCCAAGATATGTTGTAACAAAAGCAAAGTAAAAAAGTGTATGAGTAGGATTAAGAAAAGTTAATTTAAATAATTATAAAATAAATTGTTCTATTTAACTTGCTAAACAGGTGAATGACAGAGAGATCATCAAAGCAATGTTAAGACTGAAGAGCAGAGCGAGAACCCTGTGGCCCTGAAGTACCCAGCATCTCAGAAGTGAGCTGAAACTTGCTGTCGAATTGGAAGAGAACAAGATGGCAGAGGAGTAGGTGGACGTGGAGTACATCTCTCTCCACATACACATCAGGAATACCCCTTCAGACACAGCAGTGCGTGCAGAACACCATCTGAAAGTGGACGGGAGTGCCTGACCAGAGGAAAAGAATATATAGACCCATGCAAAACTCAGTAGGAGGAACTAGGGGGCAAACAGGAGTGTTAGTAGGACTGAAATTGCTCTCGGCGGGTGGGGGAACTGAAACAGGGGTCCGCTCCCCACATCGGGGCAATTGTCTGAGTCAGAGGAGAAACATTTAAGGCTGAGAGTGAAACAGCTGATCTGTGGCAGCCTAAATGGAACTGCTGCTAAGTCACTTCAGTCATGTCCGACTCTGTGTGACCCCATAGACGGCAGCCCACCAGGCTCCCCCATCCCTGGGATACTCCAGGCAAGAACACTGGAGTGGGTTGCCATTTCCTTCTCCAATGCATGAAAGTGAAAAGTGAAAGTGAAGTTGCTCAGTTATGTCCGACCCTCAGCGACCCCATGGACTGCAGCCTTCCAGGCTCCTCTGTCCATGGGATTTTCCAGGCAAGAGTGCTGGAGTGGGGTGCCATTGCCTTCTCCCCTAAATGGAACAAGAATCAGAAAGTCCTTGCTGCAGCCATACATGCCTCGGAGGTCCCCGGGAAGGTGCAGGAGTTGGAGTTTAGGGATTATGGAGTGTTCCTAGAGCAAGGGCTGCTGTTAACTGTGAACAGATGATGGATCGAGGGGAGGTGAGGGATGAAATTGTGGTGGAAAATGCCTGGGGAGGAAAGCTGAGCAGCCATGGAAGCAAGATGATACTGCTGAGTCACACGAAGAGGGTAGAGCCCTCACCATAGCCTCTCTCCCCCAGCACCCCAGCATCTGCAGCTGAACAATAGAGAGATTGGCCCATCAAATGCCTGATGCACTGAACTACAGAGCAGGACCCCAACCCAGGGTGCTTCTTTAACTGCCTGATGTGGAACTCAGAGTAAGGCCTCAGCCAGGGTGCCCCCTCTATGTGCCTGATGCACCAAACAACAGAGAAGGACCCCAGGCAAGGGAGCCCTCTAAGTGCCTGAATGGGAGGAGCTACAGAGAAAGAGTGGCCAAAGAGGCCTTCTAATCACCAGATACAAGAGGATGGAAAAAAGACTCTGATAGGGCCATAACTCCTGTGGCAGAGGCAGTCCATGTCGCTGCACAATTGGTGCCAGCAGGGTCCCTGCAAGCCAAGCAGCTGCGCCACCTTCATGCTCAAACTGTCAATGGGGCAGAGCTGCCAGAGGCAAAAAAAAAATCTTGCATCTCTGCATGCAGGGTTGCTTCGTTAGTGTCTGACTCTTTGAGGCCCTATGGACTGTGGCCTGCCAGGGAGGGGTTCTCCAGGCAAGAATACTCGAGCGTATTGGCCAATACTGGTTGCCATACCCTTCTAGAGCACTATATTTCCTGCTGCCCTAGCCGCCAACCACCCCCTGAGTACCTGGTGCTGCCAGAAACCCTGCGACCCAAGCAGCTGCACCACTTCCACACCTGGCCCTCATAGGGGCAGACCCAAGTCCTCCAGGGCAGGCTCAGGAGCAAACCCCAGTGGACGACCCACATGCAGAGGTGGAAATAAAGCCACAACTGAAACCCAGGGGCAGTGTGGCTAAGAAAGAAGACCCAATACCTTCCCACCAGCTGTACAAACTGCAGATTAAATCCACACAATCAACTAGGCAGACTCTGTCTATGGAATATATAAAAGCTCATTGAGAGCTCCCACAAAGAAAACACATTAGTTATGATAGCTGGGACATTGGAGGCAAAAACACACAGGAGTAGGACCAGATTAAAATCTGAGCTGCCCCCACAGTAGGTCCAGAGATCAGCACAGTGTTGGAGGGCATCCTATAAAGGTGAGGTGGACTGTGACTCCCAGTGAAGGAAAGGATTCTGACAGCAGTGACTCAAGAAAAACATTTATTATTCTTAAGTTTTCACTTGTTCTGTAGATTCTTTTTATTTTTTTCTTTTTTTCCTTTTATCTTCCCTCTGTTGTAATTGTCAATTTTATTGCCACTATGAAATCTACTTAAGCTTTTGAGCTTTTTTTTTTTCTCAGTCACATTTTTTATTATTGTTATAAACCTCTTGGGCATTATACACCTATTGGGCTTTTGGAATTCTGTGCAATTTTCCTTTTTTCCTTCTTTTTTAATTTTAATTTTTTAAACTTATTATTATTATTTCTACATTTATTCCTTTGTTTGCTTTTCCTACTGTTCTTTTCCCCTTGCAGTTAATCTTTAATGTATATAAATCTTTATATACCTAAATTTAACTTTGCATATCTATTCTTTCTTTCTTTCCTTTCCTCTCAACATATTTGTTAGTTTTGTTTTCATCGCTTTATTCCCCACTTGGCATCTTGCTTTAGTTTTGTTTTCTAGTTTGTACTTTAATTAGTTTTGTTCTGGTAGATATAATTTTGGATTTCCTTTGTTTGCTGGGTCAATCTATTGTACTTTATTTTTGTTGGACTCTTTTGATCTTGCTTATGTATATAAGCATATGTGTATATTCAGTCACACTTTTTATTGTTATAAACCTCTGCTTCTATGTTGGGCTTTTGCAGTTCTGTGGAGTTTTCCTTTTCTCTTTCTTCTATTTTTTTTCCTCTTTACTCTTTTTTATAATATATTTTTAATTGTTAAAAACCTATTATATTTTTCTACATTTTTTTCTTTTGTTTGCCTTCTGTACTGTTCTTTTTCCCTTGCAGTTAATCTTTAATGTATATAAGTCTCATCTACCTCTATTTAACTTTGCATATCTATTCTCTCTTTTATTTATTTCCTTTTCTCTCAACATATTTGTTAGTTGTTTTTTTTTTTTTTCCATTGCTTTATTCCCCACTTGACACCTTGCTTTAGTTTTGTTTTCCAGTTTGTGCTTCAGTTAGTTTTTTTCTTAAGTGGTAAATATAATTTTTGATTTCCTCTTTTCACCAGGTCAATCTACTATACTTTATATTTGTTGGACTTTTCAATTTTGCTTATGGGTGTATATGTATATATGTATATTCCACTATATTAATTATTATTTGTCTGATTATGTAACTGTCAATTGTCTGGGGTTCATCTTTGATTTCTTATTTTTGGATATTTGTTTTAATCTTACTGCCATAAAAAGCTGCTTGTGGAATCTTTGTTCCTGACCAGAGATCAAGCCCTGAGCCTTCGGAGAGGGAGCACTGACTCCAAGACCCTAGATTACTGGAGAACTAATCCTGCTGCTGCTGCTGCTCCTACTAAGTCGCTTTAGTCGTGTCCGACTCTGTGTGACCCCACAGACGGCAGCCCACCGGGCTCCCCCGTCCCTGGGATTCTCCAGGCAAGAACACTGGAGTGGGTTGCCATTTCCTTCTCCAATTTATGAAAGTGAAAAGTGAAAGTGAAGTCGTTCAGTCGTGTCTGACTCTTCGTGACCCCATGGACTGCAGCCTACCAGGCTCCTCCACTCATGGGATTTTCCAGGCAAGAATACTGGGATGGGGTGCCATTGCCTATAGTGAAAACTCACACAAGGGAAACCACTTGAATATGAAACCGTGCATCACCCAACCACCAATAGCAGCCCATGCAGGATGCTTCCTCTAAGCAGCAAACAAAACAAAAATATAAACCCAATCATCAGCAAACAGGATTATCACCTCATGCAGCCTTGTCACTTAGAGGAAAAGCAAACAAACAAGCAAAACTCAGCACAAATCTCACCCTATACTGCTGCTTTCACAGAACACTGGACCAACCTCAGGAGGGCAAAAACCAAAAGGAACAAAGAATTCAACCTTGAAGCCTGGGAAAAGGGGACCTCAAAAACAATAAGTTAAAAAAATAATAATGAAAAGGGAGAGAGGATCAACTAACAAAGATCTAGAAGAATTAAAGAAAAAACATACAGAGACAAACAACACAATTACTAAAATTAAAAATACTCTAGAAGGAATCAATAGCAGAATATCTGAAATAGAAGGACAAATTAGTGAGCTGGAAGCTAAAATGGGGAAATAATGTCTTAAGAGCAGAATAAAGTAAAAAGAATGAAAAGAACTGAGGATAGTCTCAGAGACCTCAGGGATAATATCAAACGCATCAATATTTGAATTATAGGGGTCCTAGAAGAAGAAGAGAAAAAGAAAGGATATGAGATAATTTTTGAAGAGATTATAGTTGAAAATTCCCCCAACATGGAAAAGGAAGGAGTCAATCAAGTCCAAGAGGCACAAAGAGGATAAACCCAAGGAGAAACATGCCAAGACACATACTAATCAAACTAACAAAGGCTAAACACAAAGAAAGAATATTAAAAGCTGCAAGGGAAAATCAACAAGTAACATACAAAAGAAACCCTGTATGCTTCATAGCTGACCTTTCAGCAGAAACTCTGCAGGCCAGAAGGGAATGGCAGGATGTGTTTAAAGTACTGAAAGGGAAAAATCTACAACCAAGATTACTATACCTGGCAAGGATCTCATTCAAAATTGATGGAGAAATAAAAAGCTTTTCAGACAAGCAAAAGTTAAAAGAATTCAGTACCACCAAACCAGCTTGACAACAACAATTTACATAGTGAAGAAATACAAGAGAAGAAAAAAGATCTACAAAATCAACACCAAACAATAAAGAAAATGACAATAGAAGCATGCATGTGCGTGTGTGCTTAGTTGTTTCAGTAGTGTCCGACTACCTGCAACCCTATGGACCATGGCCTGCCAGGCTCCTCTGTCCATGGGATTCTCCAGGCAAGAATACTGGAGTGGGTTGCCATATCCTTCCCCAGGAAATAGGAACATATATATCAATAATTACTTTAAATATAAATGGATTAAATGCTCCAACCAAAAGACACAGACTGGCTGAATGGATACAAAAACAAGACCCATATATATGCTGTCTACAAGAAACCCACTTCAGACCTAAAAACACATATAGACTGAAAGTGAGAGGATGGAAAAATATATTCCATGCAAGTGAGAAGCAAAAGAAAGCTGGAGTAGCAATCCTGATATCAGACAAATTAGACCTAAAATGAAGAAGATTATAAGTGATAAGGAAGGACACTACATAATGGTCAAGGGATCAGTCCAAGAGGAAGACATACAATTGTGAATATCTATGAACCCAACACAGGTGCACCTCAATACATAAGACAAACACTAATAGACATAGTAACACAATTACAGTAGGAGACTTTAACACCCCACTCACACCAATGGACAGATCATCAAAACAGAAAATTAATAAGGAAACACAAATCTTAAATGATACATTAGATGAGATGGATCTCATTGATATCTTCAGGACATTCAATCCAGATGCAGAAGAATGCACCTTCTTCTCAAGTGCACATGGAACATTCTCCAGGATAGACCTTATCTTGGGTCACCAATCAAGCTCAGTAAATTTAGGAAAATTGAAATCATATCAAGCATCTTCTCTGGCAATAATGCTATGAGACTAGATATCAATTACAAGAAAAAAAACTGTAAGAACCACAAACACATGGAGATTAAACAACACATTTCTAAATAACCAACAGGTTACTGAAGAAATCAAAAGGGAAATAAAAAAAAATTCTAGAAACAAATGACAATGAAAACACAACTCAAAACCTATGGGATGCAGCAGAAGCAGTCCTAAGAGGGAAGTTTATAGCAATACAATCCTACCTCAAGAAACAAGAAAAAGATTGAATAGACAACTGAACTGTACACCTAAAACAACTGGAAACAGAAGAACAAAAAAAAAAACCAAAATTAGTAGAAAGAATGAAATCATAAAGATCCAAGTAGAAATAAATGAAAAAAAAAATGAAAGAAATAGTAGTAAAGATTAATAAAACTAAAAGCTGGTTCTTTGAGAAGATAAACAAAATTGACAAGCCTTTAGCCAGACTCATCAAGAAAAAAAGAGAGAAGAATCAAATAAACAAAATTAGAAATGAAAAGGGAGAAGTTACAACAGACAATGCAAAAATACGAATGATTATAAGAGACTACTATGAACAACTATATGGCAATAAAATGGATAACCTGGAAGAAATGGACGATTCTTAGAAAAGTTCAATCTTCCAAGACTGAACCAAGAAGAAATAGAAACTGTGAACGACCCAAGCACTGAAATTGAAGCTGTGATCTAAAATCTCCCAGAAAGCAAAAGCTCAGGACCAGGTGGCTTCACAGGAGAATTCTATCAAACATTTAGAGAAGAGCTAATGTCTATCCTTCTAAAACTCTTTCAAAAAATTGCAGAGGAAGGAATACTTCCAAAATCATTCTACAAGGCCACCATCAGCCTGATACCAAAACCAAACAAAGACAACACAAGAAGAGAAAACTACGACCAATATCACTGATGAACATAGATGCAAAATTCCTCAACAAAATTTTAGCAAACAGATTTCAGCAACACATCAAGAAGCTCATACACCATGATGAAGTTGGGCTTATTCCAGGAATGCAAGGATTCTTCAATATATGCAAATCAATCAATGTGATACACCATATTAACAAATTGAAAGATAAAAACCATATGATAATCTCAATAGATGCAGAAAAAGCCTTTGACAAAATTCAGCACCCATTTATGATTCAGTTCAGTTCAGTCAGTCATGTCTGACTCTTTGTGACCCCATGAACCGCAGCACTCCAGGCCTATCTATCCATCACCAACTCCCAGAGTCAACCCAAAGCCATGTCCATTGAGTCGGTGATGCCATCCAACCATCTCATCCTCTGTTATTCCCCTTTCCTCCTGCCTTCAATCTTTCTCAGCATCAAGGTCTTTTCTAGAGAGTTCGCTCTTCGCATCAGATGGCCAAAGTATTGGAATCTCAGCTTCAGCATCAGTCCTTCCAATGAATATTCAGGATTGATTTCCTTTAGGATGGAATGGTTGGAACTACTTGCAGTCCAAGGGACTCTCAAGAGTCTTCTCCAACACCAGAGTTCAAAAGCATCAGCTTTCTTCACAGTCCAACTCTCACATCCATACATGACCACTGGAAAAACCATAGCCTTGACTAGACAGACCTTTGTTGACATAGTAATGTCTCTGCTTTTTAATATGCGTCTAGGTCAGAGAAGTCTATGGCATCTCACTCCAGTACTTGCCTAAAAATTCTATGGACATAGAGCCTGGTAGGCTGCAGTCCACGGGGTCATGAAGAATCAGACACGACTTCACTTTCACTTTTCACTTTCATGCATTGGAGAAGGAAATGGCAACCCACTCCAGTATTCTTGCCTGAAGAATCCCAGGGACGGTGGAGCCTGGTGGGCTGGTGGCTATGGGATCACACAGAGTCAGACACGACTGAAACAACTTAGCAGCAGCAAGATAGTCATAACTTTCCTTCCAAGGAGTACGCATCTTTTAATTTCATGGCTGCAATCACCACCTGCAGTGATTTTAGAACCCAGAAAAATAAACTCAGCCACTTTTCCACTGTTTCCCCATCTATTTGCCATGAAGTGATGGGACTAGATGCCATGATCTTCGTTTTCTGAATGTTGAGCTTTAAGCCAACTTATTCACTCTCCTCTTTCACTTTCATCAAGAGGCTCTTCAGTTCTTCTTCACTTTCTGCCATAAGGGTGGTGTCATCTGCATATCTGAGGTTATTGATATTTCTCCCAGCAATATTAAAACTCTTCAAAAAATGGGCATAGAAAGAATCTACCTCAGAGTAGTAAAGGCCATATATGATAAGTCCACAACAAACATTATTCTCAATAGTGAAAAACTGAAAGCATTTCCCCTAAGATCAGGAACAAGACAAGGGTGTGCACTTTCCCTACTATTA
The DNA here is from genome assembly GCA_006408695.1 of Aepyceros melampus. Taxonomy (NCBI): domain Eukaryota; kingdom Metazoa; phylum Chordata; class Mammalia; order Artiodactyla; family Bovidae; genus Aepyceros; species Aepyceros melampus. The sequence continues at coordinate 89,621 of SJXQ01006736.1, read as the reverse complement.
TTCAATATAGTTTTTTAAGTTCTAGCTACAGCAATCAGAGAAGAAAAAGAAAAAGAATCCAGATCGGAGAAGTCGAATAAAGCTCTCACTGTTTGCAGATGAGATGATACTGTACTTAGAAAACCCTAAAGATATTATCAGAAAATTACTAGAGCTAATCAGTGAATTTAGCAAAGTTGCAGAATACAAAATCAATACATAGAAATCATTTGTATTTCTATATATGAACAATGAGAAATCAGAAAGAGAAATTAAGGAATTAATCCCATTCACCATTACAACAAACAAATTAAATATCTAGGAATAAACTTACCTAAGGAGACAAAAGAAGTACACAGAACCTAGATAGCATATTCAAAAGCAGAGACATTACTTTGCCGGCTAAGATCCGTCTAGTCAAGGCTATGGTTTTTCCTGTGGTCATGTATGGATGTGAGAGTTGGACTGTGAAGAAAGCTGAGCACCAAAGAATTGATGCTTTTGAACTGTGGTGTTGGAGAAGACTCTTGAGAGTCCCTTGGACTGCAAGGAGATCCAACCAGTCCATTCTGAAGGAGATCAGCCCTGGGATTTCTTTGGAAGGAATGATGCTAAAGCTGAAACTCTGGTACTTTGGCCACCTCATATGAAGAGTTGACTCATTGGAAAAGACTCTGATGCTGGGAGGGATTGGGGGCAGGAGGAGAAGGGGATGACAGAGGATGAGATGGCTAGATGGCATCACTGACTCGATGGACGTGAATCTGAGTGAACTCCGGGAGTTGGTGATGGACAGGGATGCCTGGTATGCTGCAATTCATGGGGTCGCAAAGAGTCAGACACAACTGAGTGTCTAAACTGAACTGAATTGAATGAAAGAAATCAAAGACAGCATAAACAGATGGAGAGATATTCCATGTTCCTGGGTAGGAAGAATCAATATTGTGAAAATGACTATACTACCAATCACTATCTACAGAGTCAATGTGATCCCTATCATATTACCAAGGGCATTTTTCCACAGAACTAGAATAAAATTTTTCACAATTCATATGGAAACACAAAAGACCCTGAATTTCCAAAGCAGTCTTGAGAAAGAATGGAGGTGGAAGAATCAAGCTTCCTGACTTCAGATTATACTACAAAGCTACAGTCATCAAGACAGTATGGTACTGGCACAAACACAGAAATATAGACCAACAAGACAAGATAGAAAGCCCAGAAATAAACCCATGCACCTATGGGTACTTTATTTTTGACAAAGGAGGCAAGAATACACAATGAGACAAAGACAGCCTCTTCAATAAATGGTGCTGGGAAAACTGGACAGTACATGTGAAAGAATAAAATTAGAACACTTCCTAACTTCATACACAAAGACAAACTCAAAATGGATTGAAGACCTAAATATAGGACCCAAAACTATAAAACTCTTAGAGGAAAACAGGCAGAACACTCGATGACATAAATCTAAGCAAGATCCTCTATGACCCACCTTCTAGAGTAACAGAAATAAAAACAAAAGTACACAAGTGGACCTGATTAAACTTAAAAGCTTTTGCATAGCAAAGGAAACACTAAAAAGATGAAAAGACAATGCTCAGAATAGGAGAACATAATAGGAAATAAAACAACTGACAAAGGATTAATTTCCAAAATATACAAGCAGCTCATACAACCCAATGCCAAAAAAACAAACAACCCAATCAAAAAGTGGGAAAAAGACCTAAACAGACACTTCTCCAAATAAGACATACAGAGTGGTAACAAACACATGAAAAGATGTTCAATGTCACTCATTATTAGAGAAAAGCCATTCAAAACTACAGTGAGATATCACCTCACACCAGTCAAATGGCCATCATCAAAAGGTCTACAAACAGTAAATGCTGGAGAGTGTGTGGAGTAAAGGGAATATTTTTGCCCTGTTAGTGGGAATGTAAACTGATGTAGCTACTGTGGAAGACAGTATGGAGATTCCTTAAAAAAAACTATAAATAAAATCACCATATGACCCAGCAATCCCATTCCTAGGCATATACCCTGAGGAAACCAAAATTGAAAAAGACACATGTATCCCATTGTTCAATGCAGCACTATTTACAATAGCTAGAACATGGAAGCATAACAGACACTTCTCCAAATAAGACATACAGAGTGGTAACAAACACATGAAAAGATGTTCAATGTCACTCATTATTAGAGAAAAGCCATTCAAAACTACAGTGAGATATCACCTCACACCAGTCAAATGGCCATCATCAAAAGGTCTACAAACAGTAAATGCTGGAGAGTGTGTGGAGTAAAGGGAATATTTTTGCCCTGTTAGTGGGAATGTAAACTGATGTAGCTACTGTGGAAGACAGTATGGAGATTCCTTAAAAAAAACTATAAATAAAATCACCATATGACCCAGCAATCCCATTCCTAGGCATATACCCTGAGGAAACCAAAATTGAAAAAGACACATGTATCCCATTGTTCAATGCAGCACTATTTACAATAGCTAGAACATGGAAGCAACCTAGATGTCCATCAAGAGATGAATGAATAAAGAATTTGTGGTTCATATACATAATGGAATATTCAGTTCAGTTCAGTTGCTCAGTCAAGTCTGACTCTGTGACCCCATGAATTGCACCACGCGAGGCCTCCTTGTCCATCACCAACTTCCAGAGTTCACTCAAACTCATATCCATCGAGTCAGTGATGCCATCCAGCCATTTTATCCTCTGTCGCCCCCTTTTCCTCCTGCCCCCAATCCCTCCCAGCATCAGAGTATTCTCCAATGAGTCATTACTCAGCCATAAAAAGGAACACATCTGAGTCAGTTCTGATGAGGTGGATGCACCTCACAACCTATTACAGAGAGTGAAGGAAGTCAGAAAGAGAAAGAGATATATCATATTCTAATGCATATATATAGAATCTGGAAAAATGGTACTAAAGAATTTATTTACAGGACAAAAAATGGAGAAAGAGACATAAAGAATAGACTCATGGACATGGGGACAGGAGAGAAGAGGGTGAGATATAAGGAAAGTGTAACATGGAAACTTACATTACCATATGTAAAATAGATAGCCAACAGGAATTTTCTCTATGGTTCAGGAAACTCAAACAGGGGCTCTGTATCTATTTAGGAGGGTGGAATGTGGCCTGAGATGGGATGGAGGTTCAAAAGGGAGGGGTATATGTATACCCTTGGCTGATTCATGTTGAGGTTTGACAGAAAACAACAAAATTCTGTAAAGCAATTATCCTTCAATTAAAAAAAATTTAAAAGAACGAAAAAGAATGAAGAGATTAAAGTATGCTCATATGCTCCATAAGACTACATAAGACATTTGTTAATCTAGGGGAAATTTCCAAAATGTCTTTTTTTTTTTTTTTTACATAAAAAGTATACATTTTTTTCTTTTTTTATTATTTATTTTTATTTATTTATTTTTTTACTTTACAATATTGTGTTGGTTTTGCCATACATCAACATGAATCTGCCATGGGGTATACATGTTCCCCATCCTGAACCCCCCTCCCACTTCCCTCCCCAAAACATCCCTCTGGGTCATCCCAATGCACCAGCCCAAAGCATCCTGTATCCTGCATCAAACCTAGACTGGTGATTCATTTCTTATATGATATTATACATGTTTCAATGCCATTCTCCCAAATCATCCCACCCTCCCCCTCTCCCAGAGTCCAAAAGACTCTTCTATACATCTGTGTCTCTTTTGCTGTCTCGCATGCAGGGTTATCCTTACCATCTTTCTAAATTCCATATATATGCATTAGTATACTGTATTGGTGTTTTTCTTCCTGGCTTACTTCACTCTGTATAATCAGCTCCAGTTTCATCCATCTCATTAGAACTGATTCAAATGTATTCTTTTTAATAGCTGAGTAATACTCCATTGTGTATATGTACCACAGCTTTCTTATCCATTCATCTGCTGATGGACATCTAGGTTGCTTCCATGTCCTGGCTATTATAAAGAGTGCTGCAGTGAACATTGGGGTACACATGTCTCTTTCAGTTCTGGTTTCCTCGGTGTGTATGCCCAGCAGTGGGATTGCTGGGTCATAAGGCAGTTCTATTTGCAATTTTTTTAAGGAATCTCCACACTGTTTTCCATAGTGGCTGTACTACTTTGCATTCCCACCAACAGTGTAAGAGGGTTCCCTTTTCTCCACACCCTCTCCAGCAGACTTTTGGATAGCAGCCATTCTGACTGGCATGAAATGGTACCTCATTGTGGTTTGGATTTGCATTTCTCTGATAATGACTGATGTTGAGCATCTTTTCATGTGTTTGTTAGCCATCTGTATGTCTTCTTTGGAGAAATGCCTGTTTAGTTCTTTGTCCCATTTTTTGATTGGGTCGTTTATTTTTCTGGAATTGAGCTGCAGGAGTTGCTTGTATACTTTTGAGATTAGTTGTTTGTCAGTTGCTTCATCTGCTATTATTTTCTCCCATTCCAAAGGCTGTCTTTTCACCTTGCTTATAGTTTCCTTTGTTGTGCAGAAGCTTTTAATTTTAATTAGGTTCCATTTGTTTATTTTTGCTTTTATTTCCAGTATTCTGAGAGGTGAGTCATAGAGGATCCTGCAGTGATTTATGTCAGAGTGTGTTTTGCCTATGTTCTCCTCAATTTCACAATTTGTATGGAAATACAAAAAACCTCTTATACCCAAAGCAATCTTGAGAAAGAAGAATGGAACTGGAGGAATCAACCTGCTTGACTTTAGGCTCTACTACAAAGCCACAGTCATCAAGACAGTACGGTACTGGCACAAAGACAGAAATATAGATTAATGGAACAAAATAGAAAGCCCAGAGATAAATCCACACACCTATGGACACCTTATCTTTGACAAAGGAGACAAGAATATACAATGGATTAAAGAAAATCTCTTTAACAAGTGGTGGTGGGTTAACAAACTGGTCAACCACTTGTAAAAGAATGAAACTAGATCACTTTCTAACACCATACACAAAAATAAACTCAAAATGGATTAAAGACCCAAACATAAGACCAGAAACTATAAAATGTCTTCTTAAGAAGCAGGAAAATTGAATAGATCAATGATAATGAAATTAGAAAGGTGATTAAATGTATACTCAGGAAAATAGGTATATCAGAGCAATGCAGTTTCATAGCTGAGTTCCATATAACTTTTAAAGAACACATGCTAAAACAAAAATACATCATTATTTAAACAAAAACACAAAGGTAGGAACATTTGTGAGGTACATTACTGTGGTTAAAAATTTTTCTGGATGAATATACAAAATGTTTGATAAAGAGACGTTTATGAAATGAGGGTCTATCAATCCAAGAGGAAAGAACAAATTTGCTTGTGTATCACATTACACTCCTGGATTTACTTTTTCCTCTATTTTGAACACAGTTTGCACGCAATCAGTTCAGTTCAGTTGCTCAGTCATGTCCGACTGAGCTATAGCCGTTTGACTGGTGTGATCCCATGGACTGCAGCACACAAAGCCTCCCTGTCCATCACCAACTCCTGGAGCTTACTCAAACTCATGTCCATCATGTTGGTGATGCCATCCAACCATCTAATCCTCTGTCATACCCTTCCCCTCCCACTTTCAATCTTTCACAGCATCAGGGTCTTTTCCAATGAGTCAGTTGTTCGCATCAGGTGGCCAAAGTATTGGAGTTTCAGTTTCAACATCAGTCCTTCTAATGAATATTCAGGACTGATTTCTTTTAGGATGGACTGGTTGGATCTCCTTGCAGTGCAAAAGACTCTCAAGAGTCTTCTCCAACAACACAGTTCAAAAGCATCAGTTCTTCTGCACTCAGCTTTCTTTATAGTCCAGCTCTCACATCCATACATGACTATGGGTTATTCAGGACTGATTTCTTTTAGGATGGACTGGTTGGATCTCCTTGCAGTGCAAAAGACTCTCAAGAGTCTTCTCCAACAACACAGTTCAAAAGCATCAGTTCTTCTGCACTCAGCTTTCTTTATAGTCCAGCTCTCACATCCATACATGACTATGGGAAAACCATAGCCCTGACTAGATGGACCTTTGTTGGCAAAGTAATGTCTCTGCTTTTGAATATGCTGTCTAGGTTGGTCATAACTTTTCTTCTAAGGAGCAAGCATCTTTTAATTTCATGGCTGCAATCACCATCTGCAGTGATTTTGGGGCCCCAAAAGTTAAAGTCTCTCACTATTTCCCATCTATTTCTGATGAAGTGATGGGACCAGATGCCATGATCTTCATTTTCTCATTGTTGAGCTTTAAGTCAACTTTTCCACTCTCCCCTTTCACGTTCATCAAGAGGCTCTTTAGTTCTTTCACTTTCTGCCATAAGGGTGGTGTCATCTGCATATCTGAGGTTATTGATATTTCTCTCAGTAATCTTGATTCCAGCTTGTGCTTCTTCCAGCCCAGCATTTCTCNAAAAAAAAAAATAAATAAATAAAACCAGTTTGAACATCAGGAAGTTCACAGTTCACGTATTGCTGAAGCCTGGCTTGGAGAATTTTGAGCATTACTTTACTAGCGTGTGAGATGAGTACAATTGTGTGGTAGTTTGAGCATTCTTTGGCATTACCTTTCTTTGGAATTGGAATTAAAATTGATGTTTTCCAGTCTTGTGGCCACTGCTGAGTTTTCCAAATTTGCTGGCATATTCAGTGCAGCACTTTCACAACATCATCTTTCAGGATTTGAAATAGCTCAACTGGAATTGCATGCATTAATTTTAATTAAAAAAAGAATTAAGATAATGTGAACAGATAATATCTGTTCTTCCTAATTTTGAGCCCAGGACTGTGTGCTGGAGTAGGTGAGTGGTGAGTGAGTCTGGAAGACCTAGGTATTATTATGTGTGGAAGGTAAATCTATTTGTTCCCTTCTAGTAAGGATTTTACATTCTTCTTTGGTTATATAACATTCACTTACTGTTGTTTAGTTGTTAAGTGTGCCCAACTCTTTGTGATCTTGTGGACTATTGCCGGTCCTTCTCTGTCCATAGGATTTGCCAGCAAAAATATTGACCCTGTTGTCATTTTCTTCTTCAGGGGATCTTCCCAACCCAGGGACTGAACCCACATCTCCGGCTTGGCAGGTGGATTCTTTACCACTGAGCCAACTGGGAAGTTCCACCTTCATTTTCAGCGGTCATATTGCCACCTAGGTATGTGTGTGTGTGTTCAGTCATGTCTGATTCTTTGAGACCCCATGGACTGTAGCCTGGCAGCCTCCTCTGTCCATGGAATTTTCTGGGCAAGAATACTGGAGTGGGTTTCCATTTCCTCTGCCAGGGTATAAGACTATAATTTCCTGCTCCCTTTTATGTAAATTATGGCCATTATTGAAGATATTGTCATTAAAATCAAGTTACATGCTTTGTGTCACTTTGGAGGATTCTTCTTAAAAGGAGGGACAAGCTTTCTTCTTTCCTATTTTCCATTTTGCTGCCTGAAAGGCAGGCATTGTTAGCTGAAGGACACATAGCCATCTTGAATCATGTAGTTAAACCACATCCGAAAGTGGGAGATAGGGGAAGCCTGACCTTGATATCCTGGAGCTAATTTATAAAACCTGGAATAGATCATTTTGGACTGTTCTACAGAGTCCAAAACTTTTGTCTTGTTTTATAGGGTAAGCATTTTCCTCCTGTATCACCAATAAGGTTGTCATGCTAAATCAGAGATCATATGAATGTGTATTTTTCCCCCCATCCAGATTGCAAAATCAAGATAAAAACATGAAAGTAAGGCTAGGTCTGGAGAGAATTTAAAGAAGTAATCTAAGAGTCGATTTTGTAATTTCAGATCTATTTAAGTAAATAATGAAGGTGAATTCCATGAGGGCTGCTCACCATGTGATTGGCAATGAAGAATTCTAAAAACCTGAAAGAAGTTACTCTTTCCCACAAAACAGAAGATTCCACTGAGAAAAGTGTTTCTACATATTTTAAAAGAAAGACTATGTTTCCTCACAGTTTCTTCTTCACTTCAGGTATCTGAGTGAATCTCATGCACAAAACATCAAGAGCCAACTTTCTATCCTAGATACAAAGATGAAATGTCAAGTAGAGACTGGATAAGCAGAGTATGAATCTGGTCCCAATATTTCATGGCAAATAAAAAGGGAAAAAATGGAAGTCATGACAGATTTTTTTTCCCCTCTTTGGGCTCCAAAATCACTGCAGATAGTGACTGCAGCCATGAAATTAAAAGATGCTTGCTCCTTGGAAGGAAAGCTATGACAGACAAAGACAGCATGTTAAAAAGCAGAGACATCACTTTGCTGACAAAGGTCTGTCTAGTCAAAGCTATGGTTTTTCCAGTAGTCATGTATGAATGTGAGAGTTCGACCATAAAGAAGCCTGAGGACCAAAGAATTGATGCTTTCTAATTGTGGTGTTGGAGAAGACTCTTGAGTGTCCCTTGGACTGCAAGGAGATCAAACCAGTCAATCCTAAAGGAAATCAATGCTGAATATTCACTGGAAGGACTGATACTGAAGCTCAAACTCCAATACCTTGGCCACCTGATGCAAAGAGCTGATCACTGGAAAAGACCCTGATGGTGGGAAAGATTGAAGGCAAAAGGAGAATGGGATGGCAGAGGATGAGATGGTTAGAAAGTATTAATGACTCAAGGGACGTAAATTTGAGCAAACTCCAGGATAGAGTGGAACACAGAGGAGCTTGGTGTGCTGCAGTCCATAAGGTCACAGTTGGACATGACTTAGTGACTGAGGAACAGCAAAGCAGAGTATGTGCAGTAGATTGCTGGGACTAATTTTGTACAGCACTTGAAAATCACTTTGCATGTTTCCCTCATACTTTTAGCACCATATTGACTAGGGATATATTAAGGCTACAGACATTAATTTCTACAAAAATCCTCTGATAAATAATGTGAAAATATTCAAAATAATAGATAACGGACTTTTCTACATTCCTGAGACTATGTTGAATGCTCAGATTATTTTATTTAATCCATATAATCATGAGTTTTCTCTTATTGTTATTACACTTATTTAGTTTGGGAATGTTGTGATATAAAGCCGGGCTAGAGACCTAACCTAAATAATACAATGATATATAGCAAAGATAGTATTCAGGCATTGGTATGACCCCAAATCCTCACTTTTACACTGTGTTGACACTTAAGGCATCTGTAAATAATGCATTGTGTAACAGGACATTTAAGTTAGTGTGCAAAAGAGGCAAAAATCATGGACATAGACAGCAAGGTGTAGCCTTGATGAAAAAGCATTTAGTCTGAAATGCTTCAAGTATTCAATGCCAGATGACACAGATGTTTCCAGAACCAAGTCTACAGACCAAGCACTGGAAAGCACATCACATACAATCTCAAGCTTGGACTCAGCACAGCCCAAACCCAAAGCCATTCCAGGACCAGAATTATAGAAGCGCCTTTTAAATATTTGTTGAATAAATGAAGAAATAAGTGAAGGAATGAATAGATGAAAATCTGATGGCTGAACCTTCCCTGTTTCCTGTATATATTAGTGCCTTATTTATTATTATGACCATGACTAGGCCTCCCAAGAATGGGTTTTCATGAACAAAAAGTGTATAGATAAAGGACTTGTACCTGCCTTATTAGGCCAAAAGACATTCTTTGAAAGATGGTTGATATTTTTGTGACCCTATAATTTATTGTGGCTGGAAACATTTGTCTTAAGTAGACACAGCTATGTGGAAATTTTCCTGAAATACTGGCAAAAACTGCTCTAACTATGAGGATATGTTTCAGAAAAGTTGGGAGCCTGTCAAATTAAATCATAGGTTAAATACTGTACTAGAAAAAAAATGCAATTTTGCAGGCAAACTAGGGTGGCTTCTATAATAACATAAACATAACTCAGTGTAAAAGACTCATTATATATTCTAATGTGAAAATGGACAGGGTGTATTATACCCTGTATAATTGTTTATATATAAAGGATATTCATATATGTAAAGTATTTATATTGTTTCATGTGTTTTGGATAGGTTTTGATTATCTGATTTTTTATTATATTTCATAACCTAAAAAAATAATGTATATCTGTCATGATATAAGTTAAATCTTTTAACATTGAAAGAAAATAATTACCTTTCTCTAAGCAATTCTTTGCATTCAGAAGTCCTCATCCAAAGAGCTTGGAAGATCACTACATCATTTTACACAAGCCACATGCCCTCTAAGCTTGCTCCAGCCACCACACTCATTTGCTTTCTTCCAGAGATCATATATTCCTCTTCTATGAGCTCATATGAACTCTGTCCATGTGCACAGCCAGTCTGCCAATCCTTTGAGAGCAGAATTTTACTTTTTTTCTCTGCTCAGCACTTAAAGCAGTGCCTTCATCCTAAATGGAATTAACACTTCCCTGTTTAAAATATGAAAAATGGCTTCACCTTGCTCTCAGGTGCCAAGTGAGAGCCTGTTTGATTGTTCACAATGCAGAACCCCAGGGTTACTACTAGGTGGTTTCCTTTACTGTCCTAAAACCTTTAGGAAGAAGGCAAAGAGAACTGTCCAAAGAGAAGGGATCCCGAGCCCCTAGGTGAAAATGAGCAGGACCCTGTGGGGCCCTGGGCATGGAAGCTTTTCTGTGTTCCCTGTTCCTTGTTTTAGGGAACACAGTCCAGTCTCCAAGACCTTCCCTGAGTTCCACAGAGCAGATTCAAACAGTTGCTAAGCAGAGAAGAGGTGGGGGATGCAAAGACAAGGAGGAGCCAGCCACCAAGAAATGATAGTGCAGCTCTGGGGCAGGGTCCTGGGTTCTGCCTCAAGGGAACAATATTTGAACACTTTATAGACCTGAAGGGTTAGTTGTTCAGTCATGTATGACTCTTTGTGACCCCATGGACTAGAGCCCGCCAGGCTCCTCTGTCCATGGGATTTCCCAGGCAAGAATACTGGAGTGGGTTGTTGTTTCCTTCTCCAGGGGATCTTCCTGACAGAGGGATCAAACCCAGGTCTCCTGCATTGCAGACAGATTCTTTACCATCTGAGCCACCAAGGAATGATCTTACAGAAGTAAAACCCCCAACAAATGGAAGATGAAGCAATCCTCATTTCAGAGACACTTGTCATGGTTTGATAGCCTGTAGAAACAGAGGCTTCCCAAGTGGAGCTAGTGGTAAAGAACCAGCTTGCCAATGCAAGAGAGGTAAGAGAGGCAAGTTCAATCCCAGGGTCAGGAAGATCCCCTCGAGGAGGTCATGGAAATCCACCCCAGTATTCTTGCCCACAGTCCATAGGGTTGCAAAGAGTCAGACTGGATTGAGACAACCAGAGACACTCCACCCCTACCCTACCCAAGGCAAGATTAAAGAGTGCAGACCCTGAACACAACCTAATCTTATCAGCAACCCCACCCTTGAACAGATGGATATAAAGTGAAAGTGAAAGTGAAGTCAGTCAGTCTGTCTGACTCTTTGAGACCCCGTGGACTGTAGCCTACCAGGTTCCTCCATCCATGGGATTTTCCAGGCAAGAATACTGGAGTGGGTTGTCATTTCCTCACCAAATCCTCTAGAACTGAGACACATAGTTCTTCTGGGCAGGAGCCTTCCGTGACCCTCTTTGCCTAGGGAAGCAAGAGGCTGAGCTTCAGCACAACGGTTGAGGGATGCAATCAGCTACATGACTTAGCGGGGAGCGGTGCAGGCCCTTTCTTCCTCCCTGAGGTCTCCAGGTGAGGTTTTCTGTTGCTGTGAGCCCAACTGGGTGTCACAGGGCGAGAAAGCATGTGGCAGCACACTGGCTCCACAGGCAGAGGAGCTGGTGCACGGAACACGCCGGAGAAGCAAACGGAGGAAGTCGAGGGCATCACCCCCCCTCTTGTGGCTCTGCTTGCTCATTCACAATGGGAGTGGCCTGAGCAGGAATAGTTACTTTTTGTCATAGAACCGTTCTGAGCGTTGAAACAGTTAATACATGTCAAGTGCTTTGAACAGTACCTGAAACATAGCAAACACTAAAAACATTAAATATTAATACTGTTTTCCCCTGCTCACCATTATGTTCCTGTGGTTCTGACATCTATTTTCTAACATATTGTTTGTCTTGAACTTTTTTTTTTTTTTAATGAGTTCATCTGGACCTTCGACCTCTGGATAATGTCTTCATGTTGTCAAATTAATTAAATAAAGAGGCCATTAGACTGAGGTTATTGTAATGCCTTAGCAGTTTCTTGAACAAACCAAAACCTAAGGCTGTAAATGCTTCAAGGATAAGAAGTTGAAACCTGAAGACAACCCATCACAAAAAGCCAAGTGGACTTTCCCATGTAAGGCAACTGCTTACATTATAGCTGGTAAAATACTTTCCTTGCTTTACTTCTGTGTCTTTTCTATTAAAAGCTTTTCATGCTGCCCAGTTGAATCCATGTTTGCAGAAATAAACTCTTAAAATGTTCTAATATGCCTTAGTTTATCTTTTAACAATACCTGTTTACCCATTATCCTTGCATCTTATTCCTCACTACTTTCTGTGGACCGTAATCTCAGTCCATTATTCTGGCACAGACATTTACAGTCTATGCTTTTCCAAACTGAACAGCTTGTTTGCCGTTTAAGACCTTTCTGTGTAAGTTGGTTTTTTGGTAAGTTTTAAATAACTTAGTTAAACTTCAAAATATAAGACAAATTATTACCCAGATGTCATTTTAAACACCCTTTCATCATTCTGTTTTTCATGCAGCCAGATAATTATAAAGACCTTTCATATTCCTTCAATACAATATGCATTTAAAAAATACATTCACAAAGAAATTCATTTAATCTTCATGAGCACTTTTAGTGGTTGGCAGATGGGGCATAATTACCCCATTTTACACATAAAGAGATTGAGGTTCAAAAAGTTGAATGTTACTGCTTAACCACATGGCCAGTGGGCCTTAGACTGTGGAGAAGAATTAGGTCTCTTGAATTCACTGGACCTTGATGGATTCCTAATTTAGAGCTAGAATGAAACCTAGAGACCATATTTTAATAATCATTTCAATGTTTGTTTATTTTTTTAGAATACTGACTATGTCTCTGGCACTAGACTAAACTGTGTACATAGTCTTTCTCAATACTTCTGACAGATAACCACTATGAGTAACTTGCAAAAGTTCTTGAAGTTAGTTAGCGGCAGAACTTGAACTCTAATTCAGATCTTCTCATGGCTAGGTAAAGATCTTTCTAATTTTGCTTATAAAATCCACAGGTTCCTCATTACTCTTAGAGACAATGCAAAGTTTTATGTTCTACAAGTCCTCCCACTACTCTTTTGTGTTTATTCTCTCTGCCACACAGTGAAATCTGGGCTATATATTTATATCATGTCTAATGACACCACCCTTATGGCAGAAAGTGAAGAGGAACTAAAATGCCTCTTGATGAAAGTGAAAGTGGAGAGTGAAAAAGTTGGCTTAAAGCTCAACATTCAGAAAATGAAGATCATGGCATCTGGTCCCATTACTTCATGGGAAATAGATGGGGAAACAGTGGAAACAGTGTCAGACTTTATTTTGGGGGGCTCCAAAATCACTGCAGATGGTGATTGCAGCCATGAAATTAAAAGACATTTACTCCTTGGAAGGAAAGTTATGACCAACCTAGATAGCATATTGAAAAGCAGAGACATTACTTTGCCAACAAAGGTCGTCTAGTCAAGGCTATAGTTTTGCCAGTGGTCATGTATGGATGTGAGAGTTGAACTGTGAAGAAAGCTGAGTACCGAAGAATTGATGCTTTTGAACTGTGGTGTTGGGGAAGACTCTTGAGAGTCCCTTGGACTGCAAGGAGATACAACCAGTGTGTTCTGAAGGAGATCAGCCTTGGGATTTCTTTGGAAGGAATGATGCTAAAGCTGAAACTCCAGTACTTTGGCCACCTCATGTGAAGAGTTGACTCACTGGAAAAGACTCTGATGCTGGGAGGGATTGGGGGCAGGAGAAGAAGGGGATGACAGAGGATGAGATGGCTGGATGGCATCATTGACTCGATGGATGTGAGTCTGTGTGAACTCCGGGAGTTGGTGATGGACAGGGAAGCCTGGTGTTCTGCAATTCATGGGGTCGCAAAGAGTCAGACACGACTGAGCAACTGAACTGAACTGAGTTGAACTGAATGTTTAAGTAGAAGATACTTCATTTCAAAATATTGTTGAGTCCAAGAATAGACACACACATATGTGGACAAATTATTTTTTACAAAGGTACAAAAGCAATTTATTGAAAAAAGGATAGTGTCTTGAACTGGAATATTTATACATCCACAAGCAAAAAAAGAAACCTCTATCCACATAAGAATTAGTTGACAATGAACTAAATATAAAAATTTCAGAAGGAAAAATAAAACATAAAAAATTAAATAAAAGCAATTTCCAGAAGAAAACATGGAAAAAAAATGTTTGTAAACTATTATTAGGCCAATAATTCTTCAGTTTGACAGCAAAAGCTCAATCTATAAAAGAAAAAATAATGATAGTTGGACTTCATCAAAATAAAAAACTTATGCTCCTCTAAAGATACCAAAAGAGGATGTTTAGGGAAGCCACCGACTGGGAGATGATTGTTTTAAATATCCCACATCTCTTAAAGGACCTAAAAATGTAAAAAACTCTTTCCATCCATAAGAAGAATACAAACAACCCAACAAAATATGGGCAAAAAATGTGAACAGAATTTCAGCTTGGAACATATATACATGGCAAATAATTACATAAAATTTTTAGCATCGTTAGTCACTAGGGAAATGTACATTGAAGTCACAATGCAATACTGTTATATGACTATTGAAATGACAAGACAAGCCATTAAACAAAACCCCTCTGTAACTGACAATTCCAAGGTTGTGGGGATGTGGAAAAAGAATCTATCACAGATTGCTAACATGTAAGCAAAATGGTACCTCAGCCTTTAAACCTGTATATTATTAATGACTTGGCAATCCTACTCTTAGGTAAACACGCAAGTGAAATAAAAACTTTTGTTTGCATAACATCCTGTATGCAGATACTGGTTATGGCTCTATTCCTGTTTGTCAGAAGTTGGAAACAACCAAAAGTCATCAGTTGGTGAATGGATGAAAAAATTGGTATATAACAGAATACCACTCAATAGTAAAAAAATGACTGACATATATGATAACATAGATAAATCTCAAAATGCATTATTCTAAATGAAATAGTTCAGTTCAGTTGCTCAGTCATGTCTGACTCTTTGCAAACCCATGAATCCCAGAACACCAGGCCTCCCTGTCCATCACCAACTCCCGGATTTCACTCAGACTCACATCCATCCAATCGGTGATGCCATCCAGCCATCTCATCCTATGTCGTCCCCTTCTCCTCCTGCCCCCAATCCCTCCCAGTATCAGAGTCTTTTCCAATGAGTCAACTCTTTGCATGAGGAGGCCAAAGTACTGGAGTTTCAGCTTTAGCATCAGTACTGATCTCCTTTAGGATGGACTGGTTGGATCTCCTTGCAGTCCAAGGGACTCTCAAGAGTACTCTCCAACACCACAGTTCAAAAGCATCAATTTTTCAGTGCTCAGCCTTCTTCACAGTCCAACTCTCACATCCATACATGACTACTGGAAAAACCATAGCCTTGACCTAGATGGACCTTTGTTGGCAAAGTAATGTCTCCACTTTTGAATATGCTATCTAAGTTGGTCATAACTTTCCTTTCAAGGAGTAACCATTTTTAATTTCATGGCTACAGTCACCATCTGTAGTGATTTTGGAGCTCAGAAAAATAAAGTCTGCCACTGTTTCCCCCTCTATTTCCCATGAAGTGATGGGACCGGATGCCATGATCTTCGTTTTCTGAATGTTGAGCTTTAAGCCAACTTTTTCACTCTCCTCTTTCACTTTCATCAAGAAGCTTTTAGTTCCTCTTCACTTTCAGCTATAAGGGTGGTGTCATCTGCATATCTGAGGTTATTGATATTTCTCCCAACAATCTTGATTCCAGCTTGTGCTTCTTCCAGCCCAGCGTTTCTCATGATGTACTCTGCATATAAGTTAAATAAGCAGGGTGACAATATATAGCCTTGACGTACTCCTTTTCCTATTTGGATCCAGTCTGTTGTTCCATGTCCAGTTCTAACTGTTGCTTCCTGACCTACATACAGGTTTCTCAAGAGGCAGCTCAGGTGGTCTGGTACTCCTATCTCTTTAAGACTTCTCCACAGTTTATTGTGATCCACACAGTCAAAGGCTTTGGCGTAGTTGATAAAGCAGAAATAGATGCCTTTCTGAAACTCTCTTGCTTTTTCGATGATCCAGCAGATGTTGGCAATTTGATCTCTGGTTCCTCTGCCTCTTCTAAAACCAGCTTGAACATCAGGAAGGTCATGGTTCATGTGTTGCTGAAGACTGGCTTGGAGAATTTTGAGCATTACTTTACTAGCGTGTAAGATGAGTGCAATTGCACAGTAGTTGGAGCACTTTTTGACATTGCCTTTTTTGGGGATTGGAATGAAACCTGACCTTTTCCAGTCCTGTGGTCACTGCTGAGTTTTCCACATTTGCTGGCATATTGAGTGCAGCATTTTCACAACATCATCTTTCAGGATTTGAAAGAGCTCAACTGGAATTCCATCACTTCCACTAGCTTTGTTCGTAGTGATGCTTTCTAAGGCCCACTTGACTTCACAATCCAGGATATCTGGCTCTTGGTGAATGATCATGCTGTTGTAATTGTCTGGGTCATGAAGATCATTTTGTATAGTTCTTCTTTGTATTCTTGCCACCTCTTCTTAATATCTTCTGCTTCTGTTAGGTCCAGACCATTTCTGTCCTTTATCGAGCCCATCTTTGCATGAAATGTTCCCTTGGTATCTCTAATTTTCTTGAAGAGATCTCTAGTCTTTCCCCTTCTGTTCTTTTCCTCTATTTCTTTGCATTGGTCGCTGAGGAAGGCTTTCTTATCTCTTCTTGCTATTCTTTGGAATTCTGCATTTAGATGCTTATACCTTTCCTTTTCTCCTTTACTATTCACTTCTCTTTTTTTCACAGCTATTTGTAAGGCCTCTTCAGAGAGCCATTTTGCTTTTTTGCATTTCTTTTCCATGGGGATGGTCTTGATCCCTGTCTCCTGTACAATGTCACGAACCTCANTTGGAATTCTGCATTTAGATGCTTATACCTTTCCTTTTCTCCTTTACTATTCACTTCTCTTTTTTTCACAGCTATTTGTAAGGCCTCTTCAGAGAGCCATTTTGCTTTTTTGCATTTCTTTTCCATGGGGATGGTCTTGATCCCTGTCTCCTGTACAATGTCACAAACCTCCACCCATAGTTCATCAGGCACTCTATCAGATCTAGTCCCTTAAATCTATTTCTCACTTCCACTGTATAATCATAAGGGATTTGATTGAGGTCATACCTGAATGGTCTAGTGGTTTTCCCTACTTTCTTCAATTTAAGTCTGAATTTGGCAATAAGGAGCTCATGATCTGAGCCACAGTCAGCTCCCGGTCTTGTTTTTGCTGACTGTATAGATCTTTGGCTGCAAAGAATATAATCAATATGATTTCGGTGTTGACCATCTGGTGATGTCCATGTGTAGAGTCTTCTTTTGTGTTGTTGGAAAAGGGTGCTTGCTATGACCAGTGCGTTCTCTTGGAAAAACTCCTTTATCCTTTGCCTTGCTTCATTCCATACTCCAAGGCCAAATTTGCCTGTTACTCCAAGTGTTGCTTAACTTCCTACTCTTGTATTCCAGTCCCGTATAATGAAAAGGACATCTTTTTTGGGTGTTAGTTCTAAAAGGTCTTGTAGGTCTTCATAGAACAGTTCAACCTCAGCTTCTGCAGTGTTACTGGTTGGGGCCTATGCTTGGATTACCATAATATTGAATGGTTTTCCTTGGAAACGAACAGAGATCATTCTGTCATTTTTGAGATTGCATCTAAGTACTACATTTTTGACTCTTTTGTTGACCATGATGGCTACTCGATTTCTTTTAAGGGATTCCTGCCCAGAGTAGTAGATATAACGGTCATCTGAGTTAAATTCACCCATTCTAGTCCATTTTAGTTCACTGATTCCTAGAATGTCGATGTTCGCTCTTGCCATCTCCTGTTTGACCGCTTCTAATTTGCCTTGATTCATGGACCTGACATTCCAGGTTCCTATGCAATATTGCTCTTTACAGCTCGGATCTTGCTTCTATCACCAGTCACATCCACAACTGGGTATTGTTTTTGCTTTGGCTCCATCCCTTCGTTCTTTCTGGAGTTATTTCTCCACTGATCTCCAGTAGCATATTGGGCACCTACAGACTCGGTGAGTCCCTCTTTCAGTATCCTATCATTTTGCCTCTTCATACTGTTCATGGGGTTCTCAAGGCAAGAGTACTGAAGTTGTTTTCCATTCCCTTCTCCAGTGGACCACATTCTGTCAGACCTCTCCACCATGACCTGCTTGTCTTGGGTGGCCTCTCGGGCATGGTTTGTTTCACTGAGTTAGACAAGGCTGTGGTCCTAGTGTAATTAGATTGACTAGTTTTCTGTGTTTATGGTTTCAGTGTGTCTGCCCTCTGATGCCCTCTCGCAACACCTACTATTTTACTTGGATTTCTCTTACGTCAGATGTGGATAATCTCTTCACGGCTGCTCCAGCAAAGCACAGCCACTGCTCCTTACCTTGAACAAGGGGTATCTCCTCACGGCTGCCCCTCTTGACCTTGAACATGGAGTAGCTACTCTCAATATGACATCCTTGCACAGGCAAAACTATAGGGACAGAAAATGGGTGAGTTATTATTGCCAGGGACTGGGAACTGACTAGTTTCAGGCATGAAGAGATTTTGGAAGTGATGAAGCTCTTCTATATCTTGATGGTGCTAGTATTGTATAAATTTGTTAAAACTCAGGCTGTAAAATAAATGATAAATGTTTTGCATATAAATTATTGACTTATTTTTAAGAAGTGAAAAATAGTATTGTGTGATATACACATCAAATTAAGCCCTTTTATGAAACAACAAAAGAAAGAAAAAAACAATGAAAAAGGAACAGGAAAAAAAAAAAAAGAATTGAGATGAGAGGACAGTAAACAGCCATGAACAATCTTGTATGAATAGCCATACAAGAACGATCAGTTTGCAGATGCCAGTGAAGAATAACCTCCCATTCCTTCACTCCCAACTCTGACGCAGCCTTAAGTCTATAGTAATAGAACCAGGGGACTCTATGCTGCATGTTTAAAGAGTACTTCCAGCAATTTCTCTGGTGGTCCAGTGGTTGAGAATCTGCCTTCCATTGCAGGGGACATGGGTTCAATCCCTGGTTGGGGAACTAAGATGCCACATTCCTCAGGACAACTAAACCCATGTGGCAACTATTGAGTCCTCATGTTGCAATTAAGACCCATTGCAACCCACTAAAAAATTAAAAAAAATAAAATTCAGAGTATTTCCAGGAGTAGGGGAGAGAATGGTACTAGCCTCTCCAGTCATTGTAAATACACTTTACGTTTACTCCTCTTGAGTTTCAAGGGCAGGATTTATTAACAGAAAGTGATTCATGGCTCAAAAATACTTTCAAAACTGGTAATCTCATGCAATGTTCTCTTATTTTTAGAAAGATTAACAGATTATGTTCACCTAGCCAGTAGCAGAGTTGACGCTTGAACAGGAGAGGCAAACTCAAATATCTACAGGACCAAGCATCCTAGATGAGTGACATGAGCAGGAAGGACATAATGGCAAACAGGAGCATCCATCGCCTCAAGAGGCCTGATCACTGCCAGGCAGGTGTGCAAGCTCAGAGCCCCCAGAACTTTTGAGTTTTGTTTGTTTGTTGTTGTTGCTTTCCTCAAGAATCTTGGAATCTGAATTTTCTTATGAAATCTCTTGATTTTTAAAAGTTGTTAACCAGTTCTATTTTTGTTCACACAGTCTTAATAAATAAAAACCATCTGTCTGTTAGTGGGGCCTGGCTGCAAGCCCTTGGTTTGTGAGCCCTTGTCTGAATTCGACTCCAAGTCCATTCTGTGTGTTCCTCACATCTGATGGTCATCAACCTCACTTAAGCTGTGAGCTCGGAAACCACAGAAGGAAAATGTAGAGCTGTTCTTTATCCTCAGAACCATCTGGGCAAATACCCTCCACATGAAATCAAATGGCAGAGCTTCTGTATGTAGGAAATCCCTCACTCTATGCCCTTTGTCCAGACACACCCAAACCATCCACTTCTCCACCCACCATCAGACAAATCCTACATGTCTTACAAGGCAGCCTGCTCTTGATTGAAATGGCAAAGTTCCTGCCTAGGGAGACTATAAATCATGTTTTCTCTTTGAATAGAGTGCAGAGTAGTGTAAAGGGCAGAGGCGTGGGAATGAAACAACCCTTCACCAGTTACGTAACCTTGGATCATGTACCTACAAATTCTCAAAGCCCATTTTCCTCAATTATGACATGAGGATGGTGGTACTGAAAGGATGGAATCGTTTAAAGATTCAGCCATTACTATTTCAAGAAAAGTGGATTGTCATTTATGGCTTTTCTTGTCATTGATATGTTAATAATTATTACATTTTGATCATTATAATAATACATATCATTATAAATACATGGGCCAGAGTCTAGGCTCTGACACTTACCAGACTCAAACAACTGTGGGAAAGTTATAAAACCTCCCGAAGTTTGTTACCTCCTCCAGAAAATAAGAAATAAAATACTCAGCTCACAAAGCTCTTGCTCAGTCTTGTCAGTAATACGGTATCAAGGGGGATTAGCACAGTTTGTGGCTGATGGTACTCCTCGATAAATAATTGTTATGACTATATCACTGTTATAGATATATCCTAGTCAGTCTCACTCAACAATGTCAATTATGTGCTTGAGGTCTCCCCTGCAAGGGATCAAGGCATGCAATCCTTTTTCAGGAAGTTAGGATGATGTCCAAGCACTTATTTCCCCAATAAGAGAAATGTTGGCACGAGGCCTGGACATCCAACCTGCACAGGACGTTAGGGGAAGATCACTTTGGAGCATCTGTCTCTTTAATTCTGAAATTGAGCCAGTGTATTTTTCTCTAGCAAAATTCTGGAACTAGTAGGAAGGCCCCCAGAGACTCCTTAATCTCTCAAAGATACTAAACTGAATCCTTGCATAGATGTTCAGCTGAAACCTGAGGTTGGGATAAAGTCCATTTAAACTTTAAAAGCTCTCTGTGTGGGACTGGACAAAGCTCCTACATGTTTTATGGAACCCTGACAGCTACTTAAACAACTAAGGCTCCCTGAGAGCCAGGCACAGCAGTGAGCTGTGAAAACACAGCCTGATAGATTCCATCCATTCATTTAGCACTCAATCTGCCACTCCCTCATGTCATCTCCTGCAATGTTTCCTCACTTGTCGACATGCCTTTTCATGAGACTACACTCTGTCTCCCCAGTTGGAGTACAGGGCCCCCCAAAACAAACCGTGGCTCCAGGGTCTTGATGATCATCAACACATATTAGAGTTTAAGAAAATTCCACGTTCCACCTTGATTTTCCATATGATTTCATCAGTTATAAATACATTATTATTACACTAGCTTCTGCTTAGAGATGAAGAAAATCAAGCTCAGAAAAAAGTGACTTTCAAGAAAGCACTATTTGAAAAAGTGGCAGGGCTAAGTTGTGACCCAGAACTGTCCAATGTCAAAGCCAATGCTTTAGCTACCTGGTGAGTCAACATCCCTTAGGATGTGCCAAGAAGATTTTTTGTTTTTTGGTAATGTTGAAGTAGCCTGGCTATAGTTTATTATAGTCATCTGATAACTGGGATGAATCTTATATTTTTGGACTTAAATATCTAGATCCTCGATTAAGGAGGTTGAATTGCTAGGATGAGCCCAAGGGGAAATGACCCCCAGCCTCTGTTTTGCTAGATTTCATTTCATAATTTCCATAGTCTTAGCATTTTGCTACCCATAGACCCATCATATATGGAGCTCATGAGTCCCAGGTAAATATAGCATTGACATGTCTTCTACTTTCTTATATTATTATGTAAAATCACAGAAAATTATTCACAAAGATCATTGTAGAGAAAAAATATATCTAATGGAAATAGGTGAGATAGACAAAGGCCGGGTTTGTTGATAGGAGCAACCAATTGAACACCTATATGAGCTTCGTGTGTGTGTGTGTGTGTGTGTGCACGCACACGTGCCATGCTATAGCTGGAGGCAGTTCTTCCATTTGAATCCCACTGCCTGCCTGTCAGAAGTTCTCAACATTAGTTTATTAGCAGGATGGGAAGCCCCAGGATTAGCCATTAAATTATTCATTTTGCAGATTTACAGTGAATACCTTCTGTAAGTAAAGCATTTGCTAGAGGTGAGGAATACAGAGATAAAAGATTCCACATTTCTGTCTTCAAAAAGTTTCTGGTCAGAGTTGTCACAGTTTGTACTGGGGTGACTAATTATGGGCAGAGGAATACAATATGAGGGATGGACAGATTGAAACACAGAGAAAAGAACAGCCCTACCATGGTCACATAGGACACAGATCCAGGTCTGGAGCACGAACTCCAGTCACCCATCCAAACCCAAGCCAACTGCCATGACAACATGCATTCTCTCAGACACTCAACGGAGATCTGTTGGAAGAATGTACACACTTGGCAGCAGAGAGGGGAGGAGACAGGAACAAGAGAAAAGACAAGGAAGTGAGGTCATCTATGCTTTTGAAGCTGAGCTTTTTGGCCCCCAACCTCAGTGCCACAGGAAGCTACTGGACAGATGTCAGGAAAGTGATGAGGCTTTAAAGGCAGAGGTTGAAGCCCCTCTTCAATAGGCAGCTATATCTTTGAACAGTATCTTTTTCATATATTCCTCCATATGACTAAGTTTTCAGAAATAAAACATAGCTTTTATTCACTGCATTCATTAGATTGTGATTTCATACTCCCTACTCCTGAAAGAAAATTTGAGGAACTGAATAGTAAACCTTTTGAGAACTACCAAAATGCAAACATCAAGAGGATGGGGGAAATTGAGGGAGGGGAGAGGAGATAATCTTCCTAATTTCCTCCATGCTGGGCACTCATACATTTCCTGAATGAATCATTTGGCTCCTCAGAGAAAAGAGATTTGGAAGGCTGTCTGCAGCCCAGAATTGTGCCAGGTCTGTGGCCACCTCTTTTCATCTTGCAAGGAAAAAAATGCCTTAGCACTTCATTGAGGGTGCAATGTTACTATTAAAAGAGGAACTGACAAGCTATTGAGTGAAGAACACTGAGGAGTTGGCTCGGCTCCCGCAGAGTCAAGCAAGCATTAGAAAAGAGGTGGCTGAATAAATTACTCCACATCTGTATCCTTCGTAGAAGCAACTCAGTGATAGGGAGAGATAATTTTGTACCACTATGTTTTATTCTTGAATTAATTGGTGTCTTCATCTTTGCCTTGTAGCTAGACAATAGCATCACAGAACTTAAAAGACCAACTGCTCATCATCACATTTTACATAAGGGAAAACTGAGGCAGTATCTAAAAAAGGCAGTATCTTACCCTCAGATATTCAAAAATTAGTGCCACAGTTAGAACTAGAATGCAGATTTCCTCACTTGTGCTCCAATAAACGGAATTTCTATAATCTTAGGCCCCCAAAGCAGAGTCTAAGATTCTCAACATTTTATGTTTTCTCCACTTTTCCATATGATTTACTACATGCGGAACCCACATTAAACTTATTACTAAAACTCAGGTGGTGCTAGTGGTAAAGAACCTGCCTGCCAATGCAGGTGACATTAGAGACATGGGTTTGATCCCTGAGTCAGGAAGGTCCCCTAGAGGATGGCATGGCAAGCAACTCCAGTATTCTTGCCTGGGGAATCCCATGGACAGAAGAGCCTGCTAAGTTACAGTCCATGGGGTCGCAAAAAGCTGGACAGACTGAAGTGACTTAGTATGCATGCACACAAATATCATGATAGAAATATCAATTTTAAACTATTTTTAGGTTGAAAGAAAACTTCAGGGATCACCTAGTCCAGTTCACTTAATTTCTACATGATTGACTAGAGGTTTAGAAAGTAGAAACAAATTGTATGAAGTCATACAGTCAATTAATGGCAGAAGTTTGCTTTATAGCTCAAACATAGTATTCTGATCTTAAACAAGCATTGGCTGATGGACAATGGTTCTTTCGTCACAATCCAAATGCTGGAATATGATGTGTTTATCATCCCATAGTTGCTTAATAGACAGAATGAGAAGTTTTGAGTCAGAAGATTTTCATTTGCCTCTTAACTGGTAATATCCTTGTATGAGTGTCTCTGAAAATATAGATGAAATATTCTACCAGTCATTCTGGTTCTTCAGCATCTAGAATCTAACGACATTCAAAGGCTGGTCATATAGTATAGAACAAAGATCACAGAAAAAAATAAGTTTGCAAAATAATAACAGATTAAATGTAAGATGTCCACACACTGGTGAAGTATACAAGAGGAAGAAAAAGAAAATGGTCTGGAAAACAAATCCCACTTTAATCAACATAGATTATTATGAATCCTCATTTGACAATATAAAGATGAGATGGATCAGATGATGTGGACTAAATTTTGTTTATAAAAGAAGGAAACAAAAATATGCTAATGGAGAAAATTTGAGAAGACTTGTTGAGATATATCTTAGTTTGAGCTGCTATTATAAAATAGCATCAACTGGGTGACTTTAAAAAAAAAAAAACATTTAATGTTTTAAAAAACACTTTGCACAGTTCTGGAGGCTGAAAATGCTGAGATCAAGCAGTTGGTTCATGTGTCTAGTGAGATCTCACTTGTTGGCTTGCAGACCGCCACCTCACATGGCAAAGAGAGAGAAAGAGGACTTCAATCCTTTCTTCTTCTCATAAAGACACTAATCCTATCATCCCCCACCAGGCCCCATTCCAATGACTTCACCTGAACATAATTATGGGCTTCCTAAGTGGGCTTCCCTTGTAGCTCAGTTGGTAAAGAATCTGCCTGCAGTGCAGGAGACCTGGGTTCGATTCCTGGGTTGGGAAGATCCCCTGCAGAAGGAAATGGCAACCCACTCCAGTATCCTTGCCTGGAAAATCTCATGGACAGAGGGCTGCAGTCCATGGGGTCACAAAGAGTCGGGCACGACTGAGCGACTAACACACACATGGAGCTAGTGGTAAAAGAACCCATCCGCCTCGCCTCCCAGTGCAGGAGACACAATTGACCCCGGGTTCTATCCCTGGATCAGGAAGATCCCCTGGAGAAGGGCATGGCAACTGACTCCAGTATTCTTGCCTGAAGAATCCCGTGGACAGAGGAAGCTGGCAGGTTATGATTCATGCATTGCAGAGACTAGCACAAGACTGAAGCGCCTTAGCATGCACGTGCAAAAGTAATTACTTCCCAAAACCCCCACCTCCAAATTCTATCATACTGAAGGTGAGGGTTTCACAACATATGCATATGGTGGGGGAGACCCAAGCTTGTATTTCAGGAAGAATGGTGAGAACACATCCAGAAGTACACAAAAGACCCCCATGTGGCACTGTGTGATCAGCTGGCACCATTAAAGATGATAACATGTAATGGGGCTGTGGCACCTTCTTCGGGTGGGATTCCCTGGGCACACAAATGGAAATGTTGCCCAAAGACATTAAGGATTCCCTGGAGATGTGCCTAGGGACCTAGGCTCAGTAGGAGCTGAAAGAAAACTTAGAGAGGGACAAAAATTCTTCTGGGGCAAAGCAAAATTTCATAGACTTAAAGGGTAAATGAAGCCAAAGATCAGGCCTGGTGGAAATATGGCAGAGGGAAATCTCAGAGGAGAGGGAGTCATGGCCAAAGCCTGAATGGCTGACCTTTAAGATTTTATAGATGGGAAAACTCATTTCAGGAGTAGAGTGGTTACAATGGTCTATATTAGAAAATGGTCTTGAAAAGCAGCAGAATGTGATGTTTGCTGGAATCAGGGAGGTAAAGGAAAGTTAAGAGAAGAGAATGTGATGAATGATCAACACAGATGATGTTTCTTAAAATAATATTTGATGTTAAGAGTGGAGAGAGAGAATGCGCTGCTTGACAAAAAGCTCAGTTGAACCATAGAGAGCTGTTGAGACAGTGAAGGGCAGCGGTGTGGCCAAGAATGGCAGGAAACCAGTAGAAATTAACTGGTCTATGACCTTTCTATGGAAAAAGGATCTTGATGGCTAGATTCAATTCAGTATAAGTCTGACCTTGTTAAGGCACATATAGTTTAGAAGGAGGCCTGAGAAAAAAGTTGAGGCCAAATCATGAAGGCTTGGGAAGCATCGAGCTTGAACCATGACATGACTTCCAGGTCATGGGATTCATTTAGAAATGTTATCGGAGTGTGTGTTGAAAGTGTTCAGACTTGCATTTTATTATCTAGATTTCCAGAAGAGGAATCTGAGCAACAAAGGTTAGGTAATTTCTCTGGGGTTATAGGGAGAATAATAGCAAAGCCAAGGTTTTGCTGGGTTGAAATTAAAATGCCCTATGTCTACTTCCTGCTCAGTGCTTACTCATTAGAGATAATATTTGTCAGGTGGAAAAAGAGTTGATTATAATCAAGCTAGAAATTCATGTACCTGAAAATCTTTAGAAGGGAATATGCAGGGGAAGAAACAAGATAGAATAGCAGATATGAATCAGTTCTTATCAGTCTGAATCTGTTTTACATTTCATTCCAGGCTCTGCACATTAGCACCAACAAAATGAATCTTTGTAAATTAATGAGGATAACAGCGGGAAAGAATCAATCAGCCACTCTTGTTCCAAAACCCTCCTAGGTAATAACCTGAAATGAACCTTAGAGTCATGACCCCAGACTAATAGCCTGCTTCATACTCTTTGAACAAAACAATTAAATAATCACATTTCTCATGGCCCAACTTCCTGAATGTATTAATTAGATTAAAACACAACTTGTCAGGATCCCTTGAGAGGAAGGGGTTTGCTGAGTGCATTTTCTCCTGCCCTCCAGCTACCAAAGGCACATCCTGCTTTCACAATGGAGGGAACCTGTACCTGCCCAAGCAAGCCTCTTTAACACACATCTGAGCATATTCCTTCTAGACCTGGCCCTCTTACACCTTCCCTCACCTGGGCTACTCCTCTGATCTACTAGGCTCCTCCTCATCCACTGGGCAAACATCGGCATTTCAACTCCAATTGCTTACTGATCCTATCTTAAAATATAAAAGCCAGTTGATAGCTCTTCTTGACTCAGTTTTAACATTCATTCTACATCCATTCATTCATTTATCCCTCCAGTTTCTATGAAAGATGTGCTCAAATCCTGTTACTGCTACTTCCTATCTCTGTGTTCCTAAGCAAATTATTTAAACTCTCCATGGCTCAGTTCTTCATCTGTAAAATGAAGATGATAACAAGTCATGTTTTGGGTAGTTTATATGAGGATGAAATGAGTTAATTGCTGTGAAGCCATTCCAGTGGTGCCTGGCTCATTTAATGAGCAACTTCTCACTAGTAGGATTTTGGGGATTCAAGTACAAAAATGACACTGTTCCTGCCACAAAGTTCTAAAACACAAAATGGATCCAGCCATACACCAGGATACATGCAGTGACAGGTGCATATTTCACCCTGAGAACACAACAGATGGGATGACTACAGCCAGGCCAGGGTACTTCCTGCCAGGGTTTCTGCCTGTGCTGCCACTGGTCATGTGATGCTCTTGTGAGAAACCTAAAAACTTCAGGTATCTGCCAAGTAAAATGCCTTTTCTGATGCTCTGACCTAAAGTATTAGCACCCACCTCCCTGCATCATTCTGTCCCTTTCCTTGAATTATTTTTCTTCATGGCAGTTATCACTAGCTAGCATTATATTATGCATTTATCTGTTGATTTGTTTACATCAATATATTTATGTTGCTCTCAAAGTGTAGTCCATGGAGCCCGGAAACTTATTAGAAATGCAAATTCCAGCCCTAGGAGATCAGAATCTCTAGGTGAAGTGTTTAGAAAGCTGTGTTTTAACAATCACCTGCAGGAGAATTAGATTCTTTCTAAAGTTTGAGAACCACTGGTTTATAGTTTGTCTCTACTTGAGAATGACAGCTCTACTTGAGAATGAAAGCAGAGACTTTTTTGTTTACCACTGTAGCCAGTATTCTTGCCTAGAGAATCCCAGGGATGGGGGAGCCTGGTGGGCTGCGGTCTATAGGGTTGCATAGTCAGGCACGACTGAAGTGACTTAGCAGCAGCAGCAGTATCCCTAATGCTTAGATCTGCACTGAACACATAGTAGGTGTTTAAACAGTAGTTGTTGAATGAGTGGACAAATGAATGACTACATCTTAGTGGCTGAGCCAAAATCAGTATCTAGCTAGTTCTTTATTGCCCAGGTCTATTTTCTCACAACCGGCTCCAAGATATAATTTCTATTAAAAATACCAGCATGCTAACATAAAAAGTTAAATCATTTATATCCAAGGCAAAAGACAGTGGATTTTTTGACATATGTAGTGATACATATATCTTTTTGCTGGAGAAGATACTTAGAAAATGCTTAGTATTTATATAGAAATATATACATGAAAACAACTGTCAGAAGCTCTTCAAAGTACAGTCTTTGCAGCTTAAGCTAATGCTGAGGCTGCTTTTGTAATGCTCAGGAGACACAGGGCAAAGGAGTTTGATAGAAATCCAGTTTGCTGCAGATTTTTGTTAAAGTAAACATTTTCAACCTGACAAGAATGTCTGTATCCACCACAAAGAGCACAAACATATGAATGGGAAAGGAGAAGGGAGGAAGGCAGGTGTTGACGATGCAGGCAGAGGGAACAGAGATGAATGCTTGTGTTAAAGATCTATGGCCTTTTCTTTCTCAAGAAAGCAGGCATGCTGTCTCAGCTGCTAGCACCATAGCAACAAGCCCACATCACGTACCACACCCTCAGTCTTGAGGCGATTCCTTGGAAAGTTAAGAAGCCAGAGATAAGAGAAGCAGAAAGCTTTCCCTAGAGAGAAGGTTAAAGACGGATGGTGAGAGCATTCCATGTGGTGACCTGGTGCTCAGACAGCAAGTCATTCAGGTCCATTTCTAGAGAAGGAAGTGAACAAGCCCAGTCTGTGGCTAAATGTTAGCATGTGTGTAGGGTGGAAGGTCAGGGTTGGGGCAAGGCTGCAAGGCACTTTAAAGACCAGCATCTTAGCAAAGACCAAAAGCATCACAAAATACAAAGCAGTTTTTTTTCCTAAAGAGGAGATGTTTCCCTTCTTCCCAACATTTGATGTGTTTGATCTCAGTGTAATTATACAAGCAGCAGCAGCAAGGAAAACAGTTGATCTCTCAAGCCTTAGAGTTAGCATCTTTCCATTGGGTTTAAATTTCCATTTTTAAAGTTACTTATTTTCTCACATTTGTATAGATACCATAGGTTCTAATGTACATTATTTTAAACGAAGGTGCATGAAAAATTCTTGGTGTTGGGCACTCTTTTTAGCAAGCATAGGCTAGGTTCTGCTAAATTAAGGTATCTATCCAATTAGAATGACTTATCTAAAGTTTACTTATTGTTCAAACTACCTGTTCAATGAAATTCAGGGAAGGGGATGCAAAGCATCCTTCCTTTCCAGGTAGGTTTGGCATATCCTTCTCAGTGGGCCAACTATTATAACCTATACACTCAACACCCTTTAAAATACCTGCCTAGCAACTTCTTACCAGGGATCCCCAATCCCTAGCCTTCCAGGGTGCAGACTGATACTTTCTGTCAAATCAGTGGTAACATTAGATTAGAAATAAAATACACAACAAATGTAATGTGCTTGAATCATCCTGAAACCACTCCCTACCCCACCCCTGCCGTGGTCCATGGAAAAAATTATCTTCCGTGAAACCAGTCCCTGGTGCCACAGAGATTGGGGACCACTGCTCTAACTACCTTTAAAAGCTGACTTTGATCTGCAGCTACAGATTTGACTGTTCTCATTTGTAAGAGAGAGGGCATTCTACATGAGAAAACCAGTATAATGAAAGACAAGGAGGCTGGCTTTGAGTAGATTTTATATTTAAGATATGCAAATATTTCTCCTTAAAACTTCAATGTCAAGGCATTTTTTAGACACATGGGTCAAAGGCCAATAAGCCACTGTGGGTCCTAATACCCTCCTTTCTTTTTCTCTTAAGCATGATGTTCCCATAGCAACCAGACAGGACATCAGCTCTTTCCTTTTGCCTTCTGAAGGTTGAAGGTGCTTGGGAAGGTAGAGAGGAGGAAAATGAAATGGAAGCAGAATGTGTGTAGCCACTGAGTGCCAGGCCCTTGGACATCTGCCTTTCATGCCATATTCACTCCATTCATTCCTGAAATAAGTTTTATTTCCTCTTTATTCTTGATTCTGCCTGATTCTCAGACTCCAGTTTATTCAGTTTTCAAGATATTGCCAATTTCATCACACTCTGTTATTCCAGGTATGGTCCTCAGGCCCCCACCATGGACACGTTCTGGGAGCCAGTTAGAAATACAGAGTGTCAAGACTTTCTCCAGGCCTACTGAGTCAAATCTACAGTTGGACCAGCTTCTCAGGTGATTCAGGCAGATTTTAAAGTTGGAAAAGCATGGTGCTTTACTCATGTTTCTCAAATTCAGGTGCCCAGAAGAATCACTTGGAGAGTGATTTTTAAACAATCCCCATTCCTGGATCCCACCCCAAGTCAGAATCTCTGTGGCTGGGGCTAGGACATCAGTGTGTCTTAAAAGCTTTCCCCGCCCCAGCGATTCTAATGTGTAATCAGAGTGAAGAACTCTTGTGCACCGATTTACTTCATTATGGAGAAATGTACTAACTCTACTTATGATAACAGAACCCTCTTACCACCAGAGGCCTGGATACCCAAATCACAGTTGTTACATGCTCTTCTCTTAAGATAAAGCCTGCAATGCAACAGGACTAGGAGGACTGTTTGTTTCTGTCAGTGTCATTCTGAGGGAGGTCAGTTTTCCAAGTTCAGCAAAAAAACATACTTAAGGCAAATGCTTCTTTGCTTTTCATTCATATTCCAGAGCTGTTTAAAGTCTGGTGAAAACATGCTTTGTAAACATTTCACACCCCAATTACCAAAATACTAGTAAATGCTATAGCGGTCTTTAAGTCCCATTCCTTTTTTAAGAGGAAGTGACAATTTGTTGGAGGGAAGACAGTAAAAGCTTGTAAAGTAAAATAGTTGAAGCCTGAAAATTAAACCCTTAAAATTATAATGACTTTCAATCTCAGGATAATGAGAAAATGTTCTTCCTTTTAGCATCCGGTAGGAGATTCCTCTTAGGGAAAGACCAGCCAATATAGTGAAAATATGGGTGATGGTGGTTTGTTGGTTTAGTCACTAAGTCGCGTCTGACTCTTGTGACCCCATAGACTGCAGCCTGCCAGACTCCTCTGTCCATGGGATTTCCCAGACAAGAATACTGAAGTGGGTTGCCATTCCTTCTCCAGGGGATTATCCCGACCCGGAGAATGAACCTGTGTCTCCTGCATTTCAGGTGGATTCTTTACCAACTCAGGGATTGAACCCGGTTTGCCTGAATTGCAGACAAACTCTTTACTATCTGGGATACCAGGGAAGCCCCTGAAAATATGGATATCCCCTGCTATCTGAAAGCAGAGCATCCCTATGAAACTTTTTTGAAGCTGAAATGTCAAAAGTGAAGAAGCGGTTGCCTTAGGACACCTCTTACTAACAGATGCACAAAATAAATCGAGCTAAAGCACAGATGCTCACAGACAGTCAGAGCTATGACAGCCTGATGCTAGATGCTGAATGTAGTCACTGCAGAAGGAGCTTGATGGAGATACTCTAGCTGCTCAGAGTATGTGTTTCCTCTGTAACACTCCCTGCAAAACAAACTCTAAATGTTTTTTTTTTCATTTTTCTTTTTCACAAAAGCAAAATTCTTCTCTGAATTTCTTTTGGTTAGCAAAAAGTATAGGTCTTTGGTAAACACAAAGTGGTATAAAGAAAATTTTGAAAACCAGGGAATATGTGTATATAAAAGAATGCCCCCTTGATGTACGTGAGCCCTAAGTGATGTAGGTAGGACTGATGGTGTGGCTTTAGATGTAGGGAATACTTCAGCTTTATAGGAGGAAAAAAGAGAGAAAGGAATTCTATGATTCTTTGTGCAGAGAGACATGTCTCCTTATAATGAAACAGTGAATCCCAGTCTAGTGCTGGGTGTGACTGGGTTTCTCTTAGACAATAATTAAGGAACTTGGAACTTAGTTCTGCTTTTAGGTTTCAGTTCAGTCACTCAGTCGTGTCCGGCTCTTTGCGACCCCATGAATCGCAGCACGCCAGGCCTCCCTGTCCATCACTAACTCCCGGAGTTCACTCAGACTCACGTCCATTGAGTCAGTGATGCCATCCAGCCATCTCATCCTCTGTCGTCCCCTTCTCCTCCTTCCCCCAATCCCTCCCAGCATCAGACTCTTTTCCGATGAGTCAACTTTCGCATGAGATGGCTTTTAGGTTTATATGGAACCAATTCAGAACAGAGGCTGAAAATAGAATTGTTAGTTCTTGAGCATTTTGCTAAAATCTTGGAGAAAACTTTGGGTAGTCCAAGCTACGGAATTTAGCAGACTGAGGAAATTCATCCTAAATAGAGAAAGTTCTGACTGACTATAGCCTAGCACATTGGGAAAACATGTTGCTTTCTTCCCCGCATTATCATAGTAACATTTGGGGATTTTGTTGTGGTAGTTAGTAGATCACCTCTCCACCAAAAGTTGAGAGTCATCTCCCCAAATAATGATGTAGATTTTTAAAAAATCAGGAGTTCACAGGCAGTATGCAGTATGGGTATTTACGTAAAGGAGGGGCATCTTCCAGGGGAGTGGAGAGTGGGTCCTTAGAATACCTCCTTCTTCAGGGATTGCTTTCCATTGTCTGTTATTTGGTAAGCCCACATGAGCTTGTCAGTTTCCCTTATTTGCTTTGTTCATCAGTCTTTGCTAGTGTCTGGTCTTCACCTGGGGTCTGAGGTAGACCTGACCAGGATGTTAGCAACCCATGAGCCACTAATTACATCTGAGAATGAAGGAAGCTTTCCACTCAAAATCACGCATACACACACACAGACAAAAACAGATGTAACTGAGAGCCAAGTTCGAAATACTTCAAGAAGGTTGCGTATCAGTACAGGTAAATTTCCCAAAGTTCTAGCTAGAGCTGGAAAAAGACAATGAAAAAATTGAGGAAAAAAAAAAAATAAAAAGCTATGCACGAATGAAACACAGTCTTAAACTTATAATGGATTAGACTGTTTGCTGTACCTCACCCCCCATCCTCCGCCAAAAGATATGTTCATGTCTTAATTCTTGAATCCTCAGAGTGGAAATGTATTTGGAAAATAGGGTCCTTGGAGATGTAATTACATTAAGATGAGGCCGCCCACCAGGCTCCACCATCCCTGGGATTCTCCAGGCAAGAACACTGGAGTGGGTTGCCATTTTCTTCTCCAATGCGTGAAGTGAAGTCGCTCAGTCGTGTCCGACTCTTAGCGACCCCATGGACTGCAGCCTACCAGGCTCCTCCGTCCGTGGGATTATCCAGGCAAGAGTACTGGAGTGGGGTGCCATTGCCTTCTCCGATACTGGATTAGAGTGGGCCCTAAATCCATTGGGGCTGCACAAAAGTCAGACACAACTGAGCACACACACACACACACACACACACACACTAAATCTTAGAAGTGGAAAAATCACACACAAAGGGACAAACACAGACAAGAAGGCCTTGGGAAAACACTGGCAGAGACTGGAATGATGCAGCCACAGGCCAAGAAAAGCCTGGAGATGGCTCAGTGGTAAAGAATCCACTTGCCAGTGTAGCAGTTGTAGTTTCAGTCTCTGAGTCGGGAAGATCCCCTGAAGAAGGAAATGGCAACCCACTGAAATATTCTTGCCTGGGAAATTCCATGGCCAGAGGAGCCTGGCCAGCTGCAGTCCATGTGGTACCAAAGAGTTGGACACTACTGAGAAACTGAGTATACATGCAAAGAAGAAGATTCTTCCTTAGAAACTTCAGAGGAAACACAATGATGCCAAAACCTTGATTTTAGACATCTAGCCTCCAAAAATATGATAATAAATTCTTTCATTTTAAGACAGCACTCTTGGGGTCCATTTTTACATCATCCTAGGAAACTAATATAGGCTGGAGTGTAATTGGGGACCATACAGGAAAATATATCTAGAGGTGAGCAGGTTATATTTAATCAGTTGTATTTCTTTGACTGCCTAGTTCAGATGTCCTATAATATTACACCGTATTGTAAATGTCCATTCCTATATCCCAACCCTGGAAACTCCACTCACTGATAAGAGAGATCATATCTGTCTTGTTCAAGGCATATCTTCAGCAGTAGGCCCAGTGCCTGCTACATAGTAGGTGCTCAATCAATCTATTCAATTAAATCAACAGGTTGACCTGGGTCTCAGGCAGATCCCTTATCTGGACAGAAGGCAAGCACAAAGATCCTCCTGATGCTGGTTTCCCTGCCATCAAAGCAGAAACTTACTTCTTCGAGTACCCAGCTTCTTGTGTTGGCTGTCTTCCTCCCTTTTGTTTTGCCTGCATTTAGATGTAGTGATATGCCTGTGGAAGCAAAGAACAATCTGTACCCTATCTATGTGCACACAGCATCGGTATCTCAAAGGATCTTTGCGCGGCTGTATGCCAAGTGTTACCACATATGCACTGGCATCCTCTAGGATCTATAATCTGGATGCTGCCAGCCACTGGGATTCATCATTTTGACTATCCTCAGGCCTCTCCCTTTCAAAAGCCAGTGGGTCTGATGGATGGGATGGCCTCTCCCAGGGGCTCTGCTTGCCTGCGATGCAATTTTGCAAGTCTAGCAAGAACTGGCTTTCATTTCAAGCACGTCTCAAGGATGGAGACTTTTAGAGGGGAAAGCAAATTTACCAAAGAGGAGAGACTGCAAAACTCCAGGTAATAAATGGGGTTTCAAATAAACTTTATCTTCCTCCTTTTCAACACCCTGCCTGCATCTAACACCATTAAGTCTGTGTCTAGTTATTGGAATTAAGCAACAATAAACACAGTTCACAATATATAAGGTATAGGTGTTTCTGTTCAGTTTTTTTACTGTCTTCTTCACAGTTGCTACAGAAAATTGAGGAATAATCAATCAGTAGTTTCATTAAAATAGGGCAAGGCTGTATCCAAAATAAATAAGGGGTTCAAGTGCTCACCACACAGGCATGTACTGATAATGGCTAAGCCGTGCCCTTGAACAGACATGATAAAACATAGTTTCTCCCTCAGCCTGGCAAAGAATCTTGACTCTTCCTCCTAGTACTAGCATTATCCCAGCAGGAAAGATTCCCCTAGACCCCTCAAGGTCACTTTGATATACCTATTTAATAAAAAAATAAATAAAATATGCTTATAGTGACTTAGTTTTTATTAACCAATCACAAATGAGTTTTCATACTATTGATACCAATGGAAAATTATATGAGATACCTCTCATGTATTTCTCTTTCTGATTTATAGACTTGTAAACAATCTAAAATAAAGTAATAAATACATACATGTGTATCACAAATAGGTCTATGTGAGAATATAAATGCTTTACACACAACCAATCAGCATCTATTTCAAAGCAAGATTTTCTCTAATACAGTCAACTCATATATTATGCTCAGAATCAACCTTTCTTCCTTTAGGATTATATTGAGTATTGAATGAGTTAATGCGTGTGAACCATTAGAAGAACGTCTGGCTTGATAAAGATCACTCATTTTCATGCTTGTTTGTATCATGTATTCAACTAACTTGTAGTTAGTTTGTTGAACACCTATTATATTTCAAGGCAAAGGTAGCCACCTCTGCTCTTTTGGAGTTTAAAACATAGAGGAAAAATGAACACTAAATATTATCACTCTCTCCAATCAATGTAATTTAGAAGATGTGCGGTGCCTTTGTAAGAAGAGATTTGTATTGACGTTCAGGCCTGCCACTGACTGACAAGTATTTTTTTGTTCTGTTGTATTAAACAGTGTTCTGTGTTTAAGCCCCTTTTTCTCTGGTAAATCTTGCCCTACTTGTGTGTGTGTGTGTGTTCAGTCATGTCTGACTCTTTGTGACCCCTGGTAGGACTAGGCGCCTCTGTCCTTGGACTCATCCCAGCAAGAACACTGGAGTGAGTTGCCATTGCCTTCTCCAGAGGATCTTCCTGACCCAGGGATTGAACCGATGTCTCCTGTATTGCACGAGACTTCTTTTATGGCTGAGCCACTGGGGAAGCCCTAGTTGCCAAAATCTTTTTCTTCATTTAACCTGTCATCAGTTTTGTGAAGCTTTTCTGGCTCCCATAGACAAATTGCACAACATCTTATGGTTCCTCCATTAACACTTGCCATGTTTTATTGTAATTATTTGTCTAAATGCATATTTCATTGTCATTTTTATCAGTGTGTATGTATACACCCTCCACTCTACTGTGAACTTGAAGACACAGGAGCAGGTCACAGCTTAAGCAGTCCTATATGCCAAATAAGTAACAATGACTGCAGTAACAGTAATTTAACATATGTTGATTCAGGAATAAATGAAATAATATATCAGGCCTGTTTGACATCTTAGATTATGATGACTAAAGTGAAAGTGAAGTCGCTAAGTCATGTCCGACTCTTTGCGACCCCATGGATTGCAGCCTGCCAGGCTCCTCTGTCCATGGGATTTTCCAGGCAACAATACTGGAGTGGGCTGCCATTTCCTTCTCCAAGGGATCTTCCCAACCCAGGGATCAAACCCAGGTCTCCCGCATTGTAGGTAGATGCTTTTACCGTCTGAGCCACCAGGGAACATATACTAAATACTAACGCTCTTTTTAAACCCCAAACTGCACAACAGTGTGCCTGTGTAAGGAATCATTTGTTGAAATGTCCCCAAAACATTTTCTAACTCCATTTTGATCATGCAGTCTTAACTATTTTCTCTTTTATGTCAGAAACAATCACACATTCATTCAACCAATAAATATATCCACCAAGCTACATAGCAGACACTGGCGAGTGAATCCGTTCAGTTCACTTCAGTTCAGTCGCGCAGTCGTGTACGACTCTTTGCGACCCCATGAATCGCAGCACGCCAGGCCTCCCTGTCCATCACCAACTCCCGGAGTTCACTCAGACTCACGTCCACTGAGTCCATGATGCCATCCAGCCATCTCATCCTTGGTCGTCCCCTTCTCCTCCTGCCCCCAATCCCTCCCAACATCAGGGTCTTTTCCAATGAGTCAACTCTTCGCATAAGGTGGCCAAAGTACTGGAGCTTCAGTTTTAGCATCATTCCTTCCAAAGAAATCCCAGGGTTGATCTCCCTCAGAATGGACTGGTTGGATCTCCTTGCAGTCCAAGGGACTCTCAAGAGTCTTCTCCAACACCACAGTTCAAAAGCATCAATTCTTCGGCGCTCAGCCTTCTTCACAGTCCAACTCTCACATCCATACATGACCACAGGAAAAACCATAGCCTTGACTAGACGGACCTTAGTCGGCAAAGTAATGTCTCTGCTTTTGAATATATATCTAGGTTGGTCATAACTTTTCTTCCAAGGAGTAAGCGCCTTTTAATTTCATGGCTGCAGTCACCATCTGCAGTGATTTTGGAGCCCAAAAAAACAAAGTCTGACACTGTTTCTACTGTTTCCCCATCTATTTCCCATGAAGTGATGGGGCCAGATGCCATGATCTTCGTTTTCTGAATGTTGAGCTTTAAGCCAACTTTTTCACTCTCCTCTCTCACTTTCAACAAGAGGCTTTTTAGCTCCTCCTCACTTTCTGCCATAAGGGTGGTGTCATCTGCATATCTGAGGTTATTGATATTTCTCCCAGAAATCTTGATTCCAGCTTGTGTTTCTTCCAGTCCAGCATTTCTCATGGTGAGTGGATATAACAGAAAAGTTGCTCCAAGCCTTGTGGATATCAGTGTCAATGGATGAGACTGGAGAAATTCCCTCAGGTTTGGGCTGAGTGGTTTCTCACTTCAGTGCCTGTCCTGTCCTGCCTTCTCCCTTGGACTCTCTACTGGGTCTGATGCTTTGATCCATGGTTGGTTAGATCTTGTACCTGAACTTTTCCTTTGATCCATGGTTGGCTAGAACTTGCACCTGAACCTTTTGTTTCTTTGCATGGCATTGATGGCTGCAGGCTCTTCTGTCACAATGCCCCCATGCCTATGCCAGCTGGGTTGGATAGCAGACTGTTTTCTGGACCGATTAGCCAAAAAATAAATAAATTCTAGCTGCTGGGGCTATAGAGAAAAATGCAGAATGAATTGGTTCTTCAGAGGTTTCAGCCTGGGACATTGTTGGTCTAGGATCATTGATTGCATTTTATCCTTTCCCTTTCAATTCTCACATAGTACTAAAATCCAATCAAGGTATTTGATATAAAATGTTTTGAATTTCCCTTAATGAACAGTAAGAAAAACAGTGAGAAAAGCAACCTGAACATCCTCTCCACCCTCCTTTCAGGTCTCTAGTTTTTTATCTGCAAGAGATGCTTTGTTTCTGTGATCACTGGTAACTGCCATAAATTTCTTCACTAAAATTGTCTAATTCAGCAACTCACCAGCCTTAACTACTCTGGCTATGGAAGCCTCTGGCTATAGTGGGTTTTTTTTTTTTTTTTTTTCAGTGGCAGGCTCTGACAAAGTGGTTTCTGATGATGATTTTTGTGAAAAGTGGTCTGTCTTTCATTGCCTCAGCCTCACCCCCATCACCTCTATTGGAAAGTTATTGAGAGAAGGAGGTAGGGAGAGATGAGGGGTCAAATCTGTTACTTTTTATAGAGGTGGAGTGAGAATAATTTCCTGTGAAAGCCAAGGACATTCTTTCATTAGTTTTGCTTCCTGTTCTGAGTCTTATATGCTTGGTGATTTTCTTTCTTTTTTTTTTTTTTCCTTTTGGAACTTCTATGAGCCAGTTTCCTGTGCCTGAGGCGGGTGAGTGATAGAGTTTTATGAGTTTGGCCCACCTACTCGGCAGTGAGCCTGGGGATAGGGATGAATGAATAGATGTGAGCTGCCTAAGTCATCCCTAAATATTTTGGATAGAAGTTCAAAAGACAAGTCTCAAATAAATATTCTGGGAAGCAGCCAATCACAGAATTTTAGGGTTCAGGAAGACTCAGTGCGGGGGGAATATATTTCAACTTCCTGACCCTTGGATTTCAATGTCAATCTTCCAAAATTTGCTCATTTGTACATTAATCAGTGTTAAAGAGTCGGCTGTGTGCTGCACTCTGTTCTGGGTGCTGGATGGATCAGGCAATGACCAGAAACACAATTCAGATGGATTTAAGCAGAAATGTATTACCCCATGTAAGAGTTAGGGTTGTCTAGCTTCAGGTGAGGCTGGATCCATGTGTTCAGTACTTTTAGGAATCCACCTTTCTCTGTATCTCAGAATTATATTTATTAGCTTTATTCTTATAAAGCTTTTGCTTTAAGACTTTTGCTACTTGATAACCACATGGCCACAGGCAATTTCAGGCTTACATTCTCTCAGCTTTAATCTCACTGGGAAAAGGCTTTCTCTTGCCCAATACTTCCAGAAAACACCCTATACTGCTTCTCATGAACACAGAATGGATCTTGCATTCCATCCTGAACTCGTCACTATGGCTTTGCATGGCCAGACCTATGCCAATCCCTGTAAGAACAGAGAAATTATATCAGCTCTACCTTAATCACTTGACCTGAGATGGGAGGGAAAAAGAAAACCAAGTTTTCTAACCAGAGGAAAAACGGAATACAGCATAAAAACATATCCACTTCAATAATGAATAAATTGACTAAATGATAGTAATTAACCTGCACAAGCTCATAGAGCTAGCATAATACATTTTTAAAAATGACTTTCAAATCCAGATTTTGTAAATTTGAAATAAGTCCCCTTTTCTGGTTCAAATGTTTGTATTTTTTTCCTCACTCAAACATTCCACATGCATTTCAGTCGTGTGAAAAAGAAAGCCACTCAGTTGTGTCTGACTCTTTGTGACCCCATGGGCCCATACAGTCCATGGAATTCTCCTGGCCAGAATACTGGAGTGAGTAGCCATTCCCTTTTTCCAGGGGATCTTCCCAACCCAGAGATTGAACCCAGGTCTCCTACATTGCAGGAGCCAGCATGGAAGCCTAAGAGTACTGGAGTGGGTAGCCTATCCCTTTTCCAGCAGATCTTCCCAACCCAGGAATTGAACCAGGGTCTCCTGCATTGCAGGTCAATTCTTTACCAGCTGAGCTACAAGGGAAGGTGTGTGAAAGGTAGACTTTACAATGGGCTCCAGTAATGTCCAGCTCCTGGTGTTCAAACTTTAAAGTAATTTCCTTGACTTCAGTATGAGTTGAACCCAGCAACATATTTCTAACCAACAGAATATGGCAAAGGTACTAGGCTTTCAATTTTGTGCTTTGGATAAAAAAGATTGTTATTTCCATTTTGCTAGCAGATTATCTTTCTATTCTTGTCTTTGCTGAAACCAGCTGTTATGTTGAACAAGCCAACATGACAAGGAACTGAGGGTAACCACTAGTTAACAACTAGTAAAAAAAGAGAGGCCCTCGGTCTAACTGTTGTTGGGAATGGAGGCTTGAAAAACCTGTGAGTGAGCTGTGAGGAGTATATCCTTCCTTAATGGATTACCCTGTATGATGGTTAATTTTCTGTGTCAGCTTGACTGGACTCTTGGGTACCCTGACAGTCAGTCAAATATTATTCTAGGTGTTCCTATGAGGGTGTTTTGGGTGAGATGAACTTTTAAATTAGCAGAATCAGTAAAGCCAATTGCCCTTTCTACTGGGTGAGTCTTATCCAATCAGTTGAAGGTCTGGTTAGAAGAAAAAGGTTGACCCATACTCCAGACTGGGGCAACCACTCTTTTCCCTGCTTTCAGACTCAAACTGAAATGTTAACACTTTCTGGGTTTTGAGTCTGCCAGTCTTATGGTGGGAACTACACCATCAGCTCTCTTGGTTCTCAGGCCTTTTCAGACTGGAAATAAACTGATGGCTTTTCTGAGTCTCCAGGCTGCTGACTCACCCTGCAGATTTAAAAATTTTCCCACTTTAATAATCATAAGAACCAATTTTTTATTGTTAACCTCTTTCTCTCACTCTTTCTCTCTCTATATATGTACAAACACACACACATTATACATATGTACACATACATATACGAAATTCTGAATGATTTTATTTGATGAAAATCAGTATTTTACACACCATGTGTGCTCACTCAGTCATGTCCGACTCATCACCACCCCATGGACTGTAGCCTGCCAGACTCCTCTGTCCATGGGATTTTCCAGACAAGAATACGAGAGTAGGTTGCCATTTTCTACTCCAGTTTAAACACCATCCTTGCTTATTTTTCTTACTGATGAAAGAGGAGGATTAATTCATATTTTAGTTTACAATTGCCATGATCTCTTCCAACAGAAAAGCTTTGGAGTAGAATAGAACATCAGGTAAAACAAGGAGGATAGCTGTGAACTGCTCCTTGACTTCTTAGGTGTGATGTCCTTTCACTTGCTGAGGTCAACTTCTTTTTACTTAATATACTTCTAAAAGTATCAAACTAGTGATAAATGCCATTCCATTTTTCATGTCAAAATACTTGGCCAGGAAAGGGTAAAAAAAAAAAAAGATTTACACAGAGCAGCTAAAGTCAAATTC
Organism: Aepyceros melampus; assembly: GCA_006408695.1. Classification (NCBI taxonomy): domain Eukaryota; kingdom Metazoa; phylum Chordata; class Mammalia; order Artiodactyla; family Bovidae; genus Aepyceros; species Aepyceros melampus. The sequence continues at coordinate 47,902 of SJXQ01006736.1, read as the reverse complement.
ATAAATAACGATGTTTTAAAAGATGAGTTATTTCTATTCCACACAATAGCAAATATCTACATCATTATTCATTTTTGAGTTGATCTTATCTGAATTCTCACACTTTCCTCTGGGTTGGGGAGAATAAAAAAGCATTCCTTGTCTTAAAAACATACCTTGCTTAAAAAGGCAGTTGATTCCTCTGGGAACATGTGTCATGTGATGTTGCTATGTTTCAGAAGACAGGCTCAAATAATAAGTCTATTGATTCCCCTTCTTTATCCTACTGATGGTCATTAGGAATGCTATGTAAACAGATTTGTTCCTCTCACATGAAATTCTTTGAAAAGAGGATCAGGAATTCAGATTTCTACTTTGAGATGATAAGTCTAAGAAAAGAAAAAAAAAACATTGAAAATTCTTTAACTTTATAGCTATAATTACTGGTCTAAATTCTACTTTTAAAATTTAAAGACTCAGCAGCTTTTGTTGATTTTGGAGGGGGATGGGAGTATAAATATTTAAACCACTAAAACAATTTGCATTTACTTCATTCCAGACTACCTCAAATTTAGTGAGAAAGACATAATAAGGAAACCAAAAATGTGTGGAAACCTGGCAAAAGGCAGTGAGGTGAGAGACTTTTGCAATGAGTGGACTGCTCAGTGATGGTTGGAATTATACAAAGAAAATCTGGAAATGTGAAACCCAGTGTCTTACAGAAAAAGTCTGATACTAAGTGACAAAAGATGTAAGTCTTTAGCTGAATTTCAGTTATTTACTAGCTCTAGTACGGGCTTGATATCCTCAAACATTTAAACCATGTGGAAGATCCCCTGGAGGCGGGCATGGAAACTCATTCCAGTATGCTTGCCTGGAGAATCCCATGAACAGAAGAGCCTGGTGGGCTATAGTCCATAGGGTCTCAAGGAGTTGGACATGACTAAAATGACTTAGCACACATGCATTTGAACTGTGTGCTGGAGAAGACTCTAGAGAGTCCCTTGGACAGCAAGGGGATCAAACCAGTCAATCCTAAAGAAAATAAACCCTGAATATTCATTAGAAGGACTGACGCTGAAGCTGAAGCTACAGTAATTTGACCAATTGATGTAAACAGCGGACTCATCAGAAGCAACCCTGATGCTGGGAAAGATTGTGGGCAGGAGGAGAAGGGGGCGACAGAGGATGAAATGATTGGATGGCATCATCAACTCAATGGACATGAGTTTGAGCAAACTCTGGGAGTTGGTGAAGGACAGGGGAGACTGTTGTGCTCTAGTTCATGGGGTCTCAAAAAGTTAGACACCACTTAGTGACTGAACAATACTATACACACACACACATATATGGGTTTATATACACACATGCATAGAACACTTTCCATATTTGTTATCCACACCTCAATAGATGAGTTTCAAATAAAATCATGAATGTAAAGGTGCCTAGTAAATTCAACTCAGGAGCTATAACTGATGTTGAGAAAAAGAAGATAATCCTGGGGACTTTTCCTGGTGGTTCAGTGGTTAGAAATCCACCTTCCAATGCAGGGGAGGAGGGTTTAACCCCTGGTCAGGGAAAAAAGATACCACATACCACTGGGCAACTAAGCCCATGTGTCACAACCAGAGAGAAGCCTGTGTGATGCAAGGGGAGCCCTTGAGCTGTGATTAAGATCTGATACAGCCAAAAATAAATCAATGAACTTTAAAAAATGAAGACCATTCTGACATGAGCTGTGCCAGGCATGTAAGGCCTGGGAGGTGGGAGAAGAAAGACATGAAAGGGGTTCAGTTCAGTCACTCAGTCATGTCTGACTCTGCAACCCCATGGACAGCAGCACACCAGGCCTCCCTGTCCATCACCAACTCCCAGAGCTTGTTCAAACTCATGCCCATCATGTCAGTGATGCCATCCAACCATCTCATCCTCTGTCTTCCCCTTCTCCCACCTTCAATTCTTCCCAGCATCAGGGTCTTTTCCAGTGAGTCGTTTCGTTGATCAGGTGGCCAAAGCATTGGAGTTTTAGCTTCAGCATCAGTCCTTCCAGTAAATATTCAGGACTGATTTCCTTTAGGATGGACTGGTTGGATCTCCTTGCAGTCCAAGAGACTCTCAAGAGTCTTTTCCAACACCACAGTTCAAAAGCATCAATTCTTCGGCGCTCAGCTTTCTTCACAGTCCAACTCTCACATCCATAAATGACCACTGGAGAAACCACAGCCTTGACTAGACGGACCTTTGTTAGTAATGTCTCTGCTGTTTAATATGTTGTCTAGGTTGGTCATAACTTTTCTTCCAAGGAGCAAGTGTCTTTTAATTTCATCTGCAGTGATTTTGGAGCCCCTAAAAATAACGTCTCTCACTATTGTCATTTCTCCATCTATTTGTCATGAAGTGATAGGACCAGATGCCATGATCTTAGTTTTCTGAATGTTGAGTTTTAAGCCAACTTTTTCACCCTCCTCTTTTACTTTCATCAAGAGGCTCTTTGTTCCTTTTCACTTTCTGCCATAAGGGCGGTGTCATCTGAGTATATCTAAGGTTATTGATATTTCTCCTGGCAATCTTGATTCCAACTTGTGCTTCATCTAGCCTGGCATTTCGCATGACATACACTGCATATAAGTTAAATAAGCAGGGTGACAATATGCAGCCTTGACATACTCCTTTCCCGATTTGGAACCAGTCTGTTATTCCATGTCTAGTTCTAACTGTTACTTCTTGACCTTGATACAGATTTTTCAGGAAGCAGGTGAGGTGGTCTGGTGTTCCCATCTCTTTAAGACTTCTCCACAGTTTGTTGTGATCTACATAGTCAGAGTCTTTGGCATAGTCAATAAAGCAAAAGTAGATGTTTTTCTGGAACTCTCTTGCTTTTTTGATGATCCAGTGGATGTCAATTTGATCTCTGGTTCCTCTGCTTTTTATAAACCCAGCTTGAACATCTGGAATTTCACAGGTCAAAAACTGTTGAAGCCTGGCTTGGAGAATTTTGGGCATTACTTTGCTAGGGTATCAGTGAGTACAATTGTGCAGTAGTTTGAACATTCTTTGGCATTGCCTTTCTTTGGGATTGGAATGAAAACTGACCTTTTCCAGTCTGGTGGCCACTGCTGAGCTTTCCAGATTTGCTGGCATATTGAGTGCAGCACTTTCACAACATCATCTTTCAGGATTTGAAATAGCTCAACTGGAATTCCATCACTTCCACTAGCTTTGTTCATTGTGATGCCTCCTAAGGCCCGCTTGACTTCACATTCCAGGATGTCTGGCTCTAGGTGAGTGATCATACCATAGTGGTTATCTGGGTCATTAAGATCTTTTTTGTATAGTTCTTCTGTGTATTCTTGCCACCTCTTCTTAATATCTTCTGCTTCTGTTAGGTCCACGCCATTTCTGTCCTTTATTGTGCTCAGCTTTGCATGAAATTTTCCCTTGATAGCTCTAATTTTCTTGAAGTGATCTCTATAGTTTTTCCCATTCTATTGTTTTCTTCTATTTCTTTGCATTGATGCTGAGGAAGGCTTTCTCATCTCTCCTTGCTGTTCTCTGGAACTCTGCATTCAAATGGGTATAGCTTTCCTTTTCTCCTTTGCTTTTAGCTTCTCTTCTTTCTCAGCTATTTGTCAGGCCTCATCAGATATCCTTTTTGCTCTTCTTTTTCTTGAGGATGGTCTTGACCACTGCCTCCTGTACAATGTCTCGAACCTCCATCCATAGTTCTTCAGGCATTCTGTCTATCAGATCTAATCCCTTCAATCTGTCACTTCCACTGTTTAATCATAAGCAATTTGATTTAGGTCATACCTGAATGGTCTAGTGGTTTTCCCTACTTTCTTCAATTTAAGTCTGAATTTGGCAATAAAGAATTCATGATCTGAGCCACAGTTGGCTCCCGGTCTTGTTTTTGCTGACTGTATAGAGCTTCTCCATCTTTGGCTGCAAAGAATATAATCAATCTGATGTCTGTATTGACCATCTGGTGATGTCCTTGTGTAGAGTCTTCTTTTGTGTTGTTAGAAGAGGGTGTTTTCAATGAACGTGTGTTCTGTTGGCAAAACTCTGTTAGCCTTTGTTTTGTATTCCAAGGTCAAATTTGCCTGTTACTCCAGGTAGCTCTTGACTTCCTACTTTTGCATTCCAGTCTATAATGAGAGGGGTATGTGAAGATAATAGAGCAAGGATGCTCAAAATGCTACAGGGACCAGGGGAATAAAAAAAACCGCTGTGAAGCAGGCCAGCTGAGGATTCTGGGTAATATGTCAGGTGGGGACTGAGATAACACGTGATCTTTTCAAAGGAAAAAAGAGCCTCTCTGCCCCAGTCTATCACTCCCATACAAAAATCCCAGCCAGAAGTGCTGACTCTTCCAATTATTTGTGGGACGCTCTAAATAGAGATTTCCACATGATATAAACTGAACTTTATTTTTTTTTAATTCAAGGGAGATATGAATTAAAATATGCCAGTGAATGAAAGAAAGAAACTTGCATGAATTACCTATTCTATAAAAACAGACTGATCATTGAAGGAAAAATGAGTCACTTGGTTTAATTACTTGAATCTACCTAGCAGTACCTGAGTACCTGTGTGTCCCAAATGTATTTCATAAAAACTAATAACATTGAATAACAATAGAAGCCACATGACTTTGCTTTAAAATCTATTACATAAATGATGATCTCTACTTAACACCTGTCACAGCCTCCTCCATGCTTCTGACACATTAAGTTGCAGAATCTTCCTTGGACACGACAGACTTTTTACAGCACTGTGCTTTCTCAAATGCTGTTTCTTCTGTGTGAAATTCTTTTCTGAATACTGCATAGCGGAGCTAAGAATTTTTCTTTAAACTCCAATTTAGGTGTAATTGTTTCTATCACTCATTAAGCTCGCTATGTAGAAGTATTCATTTTGTGTTTCTTATTCCTATAGTTCTTCACTTATACTCCTGTAATAGAACTTGCTAAGTTGAATTAAAATATGAGTTTTTTTTATTTCAAAAGACTGAGTATCTAAAAGCTAACTTTTAGATACTAATTTAGAACTAAATTTTCGACCTGTACTCCAGCACACAGAGAGGTTACTGAAATATCATGGGTTCTACAGAAACATTTGACAGAATAAACAACAGAGTTCCACTTCTACTTAATATATAGAATAGTAGAAAGAGTATTGAGTGAAAGATTATAGTTTTTCTTCAACCCAGTAAGGCCTGAAACTAGAGGAAACCATACAGACTGAAATCTGAGGAAAGACCACTGCTGCTGAAGAGAGATAAATACAGGCATGCACACTCTGTCTCTGTCTCTGCTGCTGCTGCTGCTGCTAAGTCGCTTCAGTCGTGTCTGACTCTGTGCGACCCCATAGACGGCAGCCCACCAGGCTTCCCCGTCCCTGGGATTCTCCAGGCAAGAACACTGGAGTGGGTTGCCATTTCCTTCTCCAATGCATGAAAGTGAAAAGTGAAAGTGAAGTCACTCAGTCGTGTCTGACTCTAGCGACCCCATGGACTGCAGCCTACCAGGCTCCTCCATCCATGGGATTTTCCAGGCAAGAGTACTGGAGTGGGGTGCCATTGCCTTTTCCGGTCTCTTTCTCTATACACAAGCAATTTTATTTATCCACTCATCATCAGTTCACACATATGTTTTTCCCATATTTTGATTATTGCATATAATGCTACAATTAACATGGGAATTTAGGTATTTCTTTCAGATACTGATTTTCCTTCCTTTGGATATATACTCAGAAGTGGGGTCACACCAGCTCTGTGGCATAATGCATAGTGTGTGGGATAATGTCTATGTACCAGGTTTTTCTTAATGTAATTTCCGCACTTATGATAAAAACATATATCTCTTGAATGACTCCACATACAACATTGATTAGTGGAAAGCTATTTGTATCTACAATATTTTTAATGTATACATATCTCAACACATGACATCATGCCCTTAGTATACTTTTTACTTATTTATGACTCTCAGCAAGTTGGTTGGGCAGTGACATTTGGTGAGCCACACTGTAAAAGGTCTCAGCCAATGACACATGATTTCTACCATGCTGACATGAGTTGAGAATGTCTGCAACGGTCCACCATGCTGCTCACTTCACCATGAGCCACCTTGCCCTCATTTATATTTATACTGTACCCTGTGGTTTTTTTAAAGTTATGATAGCTGACACCTGGCACGCTGGATGGCAGGCGAACTGCCTGGCGCACTGGTTGGCACGCTGGCTGTCACCCGACGGTCAGGCGCACTGGCGGGCACACTGCCTGGCACGATGGATGGCAGGCGCACTGGCGGGCACGCTGGCTGGCACCCGACTGGCAGGTGCACTGGCGGGCACACTGGCTGGCAACCGACTGGCAGGCACACTGGCGGGCACACTGGCTGGCACACTGGCGAGCATGCTGGCTGGAACCCGACTGGCAGGTGCACTTGCGGGAACAATGCCTGGCACGCTGGTTGGCAGGTGCACTTCCGGTCGCATTGGCTGGCACTCTGTCTGGCACCCGACTGACAGGTGCACTGGCGGGCACACTGCCTGGCACGACGGATGGCAGGCGCACTGGGAGGCACACTGGCGGCCACTCTGGCTGGCACCGGACTGGCAGGTGCACTGGCGGGCAATCTGGCTGTCACCCGACTGGCAGGCGCACTGGCTGGCATGCTGGCTGTCTCCCGACTGGCAGGCGCACTGGCGGGCACAGTGCCTGGCACGCCAGGGGGCAGGTGCACTTGCGGGCACACTGGCTGTCATGCTTGATGGCACGCCGGATGGCAGGCGCACTGGCGGGCGCACTAGTGGGCATGCTGGCTGGCAACTGACTGACAGGCGCACTGGCGGGC
>SJXQ01006736.1:11998-40654 GCA_006408695.1 Aepyceros melampus | reverse complement strand
GATCTTGGCACGCTGGCTGGCAACCGACTGGCAGGCGCACTGGCGGGCACACTGCCTGGCACGCCAGATGGCAGGCGCACTGGCGGGCGCTCTGCCGGGCACGCTGTCTGGCACCCCGACTGTAGGGGCGCACTGGTGGGCATGCTGGCTGGCATCTGACTGGCAGGCGCACTGGCGGGCACACTTCCTGGCAGGCCAGATGGCATGCGCACTGACTGGCGCACTGGCGGGAACGCTGGCTGGACCCCGACTGACAGGCGCACTGGCCGGCACTGTGCCTGGCACGCCAGGGGGCAGGCGCACTGACTGGCACGCTTGCTGGCACGCCAGAGGGCATGCGCAATGGCGGTCAAACTTGTATGCACGCTTCCTGGAACGCCAGATGGCATGCGCAATGGCGGGCGCACTAGCGTGCATGCTGGCTGGCACGCGACTGGCAGGCGCACTGGCGGGCACACTGCCTGGCACACCGGATGGCAGGCGCACTGCCAGGCGCACTGGCGGGCATGCTGACTGGCACCCGACTGTCAGCCGCACTGACGGGCAAACAGCCTGGCACGCTGGATGGCAGGCGAACTGCCTGGCGCACTGGTTGGCATGCTGGCTGTCACCCGAATGTCAGGCGCACTGGCAGGCACACTGCCTGGCACGATGGATGGCAGGCACACTGGCGGGCACGCTGGCTGGCACCCGACTGGCAGGCGCACTGGCGGGCACACTGGCTGGCACCCGAATGGCAGGCACACTGCCGGGCATGCTGGCTGGCACCCAACTGGCAGGCACACTGGCGGGCACACTGGCGGGCACNCGGAGAGATGGTGTCGGGCGGGAGAAGGGTGGTGGGGGTCGGGATTGGGAGTTCATGTACACTCGTGGCTGATACAGTCGATGTGTAGCAAAATGAATACAGTATTGTAAAGCAAAACAAACTAAAAAAATAAAAATTAATAAAAAAAATAAAGATGTGTAAGATATGGTTTAGATGTGTTACAAAGTAGCTAAAAAGTGTCAGGTTGAATGCTGGCCCTCTTTCAAGTACATGGTTGTGGAAAGAAGGGGTAAAGGTCAGAAGGCAATTAGAAACTGGTGAAAGTCTTTTGACAATATTTCAGGTGTCATAATACCACTATAGCCTGGAACAATTATCAGTTCAGTTCAGTCTCTTAGTCAGTCTGACTCTTTGTGACCTTATGAATCGCAGCACACCAGGCCTCCCTGTCCATCACCAACTCCCGGAGCTCACTCAGACTCACGTCCATCGAGTCAGTGATGCCATCCAGCCATCTCATCCTCGGTCATCCCCTTCTGCTCCTGCCCCCAATCCCTCCCAGCATCAAAGTCTTTTCCAATGAGTCAACTCTTCGCATGAGGTGGCCAACGTACTGGAGTTTCAGCTTTAGCATCATTCCTTCCAAAGAAATCCCAGGGCTGATCTCCTTGCAGCCCAAGGGACTCTCAAGAGTCTTCTCCAACACCACAGTTCAAAAGCATCAATTCTTTGGCATTCAGCCTTCTTCACCGTCCAACTCTCACATCCATATATGACTACTTTGTCGACTAAGGTCCATCTGGTCAAGGCTATGGAACAATTATACAACACTATTTTAACAGTAGTTGGCAGAAACACTGGCTGGAGGTATGCTTCAGGAAAATTTAGGGAATTGAAGAAAATTATTTCTAAAACCAGTTAGCTTTCCCATTCTCTAAGATATACCCAATCTCTCTCACACTCTTCACATTGGTCATATGTATTCATTTGTTGAATGAATGGCCTAACGATTAGTTTATGACTGTTATGAATGAGTGATAAATTAATGACAACTGTACATGGTAACTAAAGACTAGGACTACACATGTAGTCTTTGTAGGATGTTGCTTGTGTGTATAACTTTCAAGTCCTGGTGTAAGGCTATCCAATATCTCTAATAGAGAGTCAACATTAGATTGTACCTGACTGAGTAATCAACTTCCTGGGTGGTTCAGATGGTAAAGCATCTGTCTACAATGCAGGAGACCCGGGTTCGATCCTTGGGTCGGGAAGATCCGCTGGAGAAAGAAATGGCAATCCACTCCAGTACTATTGCCTGGAAAATCCCATGGAAAGAGAAGCCTGGTAGGCCACAGTCCATGGGGTTGCAAAGAGTTGGACACAACTGAGTGACTTCACTTAACTCATCTAACTGAGTAATCAGTATTTATGTTGAGTCCAATCATGGCTTCTTTGGTTAGCTGTTTTTAAGACCATACCTGCAAAATTCCTTCCCATGTGCTACTTAAACCTCTGATTCTAAGGAGATAATTCCCCAAATGATGGTTTCTCAACCTTTGCCACTCATCTCATATTAGGGTATAATCTTTTATTTGACAGCACAGAAAGAAAATATAAACCATCAAGAGAAAGAAAAAGAGATTATTTTGCAATGTAGCTGGGCTCCCTGGTGGCTCAGAGGGTAAAGCATCTGCCTGGAATGCGGGAGACCGGAGTTCGATCCCTGAGTCGGGAAGATCCCCTGGAGAAGGAAATGGCAACCCACTCCAGTATTCTTGCCTGGAGAATCCCATGGACAGACGAGCCTGGTGGGCTACAGTCCACGGGGTCGCAAAGAGTCGGACATGACTGAGCGACTTCACTTTCACTTTCTTGCAATGTAGCTGGAAAATTGTGAAATTTTGGAGAGTCTCGGATAATATCAAGGTGTGTGATTACATCACCTTTGATGCCGTCTGATTAGGTAACTGCCCTTCTCAGGACAATCAGTGAAGACAGGTAGATATCAACTTGAATCTCATGCATCTATCCCTGTAGAATTGGAATAGGACACTTTTCAAGGTGAAGAGAAAGACTGTTGGCAAAGAGGAGATGAGTAACATGGAGCGAGCTTATATACTCCTCTGATGCTATGACTCCTGGAACCCAAAGGATAACTAGGGTGGGATTAAAAGTTCATTTGCTTATGTTTTTTGCTCTAACTGGATTTCTCTCTACCAAAATCTAACTTGCAAAATATCCTCATGATCCTTTGCTGTTGTTTTTTGTTTAGTTGCTAAGTCATGTCCGACTCTTTTCTGACCCCATGGACTGTAGCCCATCAGGCTCCTCTGTCCATAGGATTTCCCCAGGTAAGATACTTGAGTAGCCATTTCCTTCTCCAGGGGATCTTCCCAACCCAGGGACTGAACCCATGGTTTCTCCTGCATTGGCAGACAGATTCTTACTAGTGAGCCATGGGGAAAGCCCCATGATCCTTTCAGTTCAGTTCAGTCGCTCAGTCATGTCCGACTCTTTGCAACCCCATGAATTGCAGCACGCCAGGCCTCCCCGTCCATCATCAACTCCTGGAGTTCACTCAGACTCTCGTCCTTTGAGTCAGAGATGCCAGCCGGGCATCTCAACCTCTATCGTCTTCCCTGCCCTCAATCCTTCCCAGCATCAGAGTCTTTTCCAATGAGTCAACTCTTTGCATCAGGTAAAGAGTTATCTTTGCAAATTATCTTTGCAAAATATTGGAGTTTCAGTTTCAGCATCATTCCTTCCAAAGAAATCCCAGGGCTAATCTCCTTCAGAAGGGACTGGTTGGATCTTCTTGCAGTCTAAGAGACTCTCAAGAGTCTTCTTCAAGACCACTGTTCAAAAGTATCAATTTTTCAGCACTCAGCTTTCTTCACAGTCCAATTCTCACATCCATACATGATTACTGGAAAAACCATAGCCTTGACTAGATGGACCTTTGTTGGCAAAGTAATGTCTCTGCTTTTGAATATGCTATCTAGGTTGGTCATTACTTTTCTTCCAAGGAGTAAGCATCTTTTAATTTCATGGCTACAGTCACCATCTGCAGTGATTTTAAAGCCCCCCAAAATAAAGTCTGACACTGTTTCCACTGTTTCCCCATCTATTTCCCATGAAGTGATGGGACCAGATGCTGTGATCTTAGCTTTCTGAATGTTGATCTTTAAGTTAACTTTTTCACTCTCCTCTTTCCCTTTCATCAAGAGGCTTTGTAGTTCCTCTTCACTTTCTGCCATAAGGGTGGTGTCTTCTGCATATCTGAGGTTACTGATATTTCTCTCGGCAATCTTGATTCCAGCTCGTGCTTCTTCCAGCCCAGCGTTTCTCATGATGTATTTGGCATAGAAGCTAAATAAGCAGGGTGACGATATACAACCTTGACCTACTCCTTTTCCTATTTGGAACCAGTCTGTTGTTCCATGTCCAGTTCTAACTGTTGCTTCCTGAGTTGCATATAGGTTTCTCAAGAGGCAGGTCAGGCGGTCTGGTATTCCCTTCTCTTTAAGACTTCTCCACAGTTTATTGTGATCCACACAGTCAAAGGCTTTGGCATAGTCAATAAAGCAGAAATAGATGTTTTTCTGGAACTCTCTTGCTTTATCCATGATCCAGCAGATGTTGGCAATTTGATCTCTGGTTCCTCTGCCTTTTCTAAAACCAGCTTGAAGATCAGGAAGTTCATGGTTCACGTATTGCTGAAGCCTGGCTTGGAGAATTTTGAGCATTACTTTATTAGCATGTGAGATGAGTGCAATTGTGCGGTAGTTTGAGCATTCTTTGGCATTGCCTTTCTTTGGGATTGGAATGAAAACTGACCTTTTACAGTCCTGTGGCCACTGCTGAGTTTTCCACATTTGCTGGCATATTGATTGCAGCACTTTTACAGCATCATCTTTCAGGATTTGAAATAGCTCAACTGGAATTCCATCACCTCCACTAGCTTTGTTCATTGTGATGCTTCCTAAGGCCCACTTGACTTCACATTCCAGGATGTCTGGCTCTAGGTGAGTGATCATACCATAGTGCTTATCTGGGTCATGAAGATATTTTCTGTACAGTTCTTCCATGTATTCTTGCCACCTCTTCTTAATATCTTCTGCTTCTGTTAGGTCCAGACCATTTCTGTCCTTTATCGAGCCCATCTTTGCATGAAATGTTCCCTTGGTATCTCTAATTTTCTTGAAGAGATCTCTAGTCTTTCTCATTCTGTTGTTTTCCTCTATTTCTTTGCACTGGTTGCTGAGGAAGGCTTTCTTATCTCTCCTTGCTGTTCTTTACAACTCTGCATTCAGATGCTTATAGCTTTCCTTTTCTCCTTTGCTATTCACTTCTCTTCCTTTCACAGCTATTTGTAAGGCTTCCCCAGACAGCCATTTTGCTTTTTTCATTTCTTTTCCATGGGGATGGTCTTGATCCCTGTCTACTGTACCATGTCACGAACCTCAGTCCGTAGTTCATCAGGCACTCTATCTATCAGATCTAGTCCATAAAACCTCCAGGAGAGAATGAATTACTGTTTTTTTTTTTCTTTTCTGAAATCCTATAGCACTTATTATCTAAGTCACATTTTCAGTTAAAACCAATCCACTATACATTTCTTGCACTTATATCACATATAAGACATTCTGCTAAGGAAATATAGAGATAAAAGGGTCTCTGCTGGCCATTATGCCATTTTAAATATAACAGGTGAGATAAACATGTCCATGACCAACCAAAGACGAGGCAAATGTGTACTCAGACACCGTGTGCTTTCCTGCCTCTGTCTTGTTAGTGCTTTTTTCTTCTGTCTGCAATGCCCAATCCCTAATATTTATTTCAGATAGAGGACAAATGTTATTTTCTCCGTAGACCAAGACATTTTTTCTATTAAGACACTTCCTCCATAAAAGAACTAGGCTTATAAAAGCAACAGTAAGTTATTTGTTCTTATGTGTGTTTCTTGTATCCCACTATAAACGTCTGAAGGGCAATGAGGATGTATTATTTAATGCCCATTTTCTGGCATGTAATATATCAGCACAGAGTAAATCATCAATAAATAGAAAACAAACATATCTCTTGCCTCTTGTGTGAGTGAGCATGTCAAGTCCTTTTAGAGCTAGGGGCATGTAAGGCAATGTGTTACAGGAGAAATCACAAACGTTTCATAATTTCCAATGTCGTTGTACAAGAACCGTGTATACTACTAAAAGTATTTCCATTTTATAGGTACAAAAACCAAGACACAGAAGTGAATTGATTTGCTCAAAGTCCCGGGGCTTTAAATGATAGAGCTATGATTTGAACCAGGCAGTCTAGTTCCAGTGTAGGGCGCTTTAGCAATTTTACTGCCTCCCTAAGAGAATACTATATTTTAAAAATAATACTATATTCCTAGGATTCAGCAACTATTATTTAATTTTTGTCTCCTTTTTATTCTGACTTACTTCCATCACTGTCTTAACTGAGCAGAAATTCAAAAGCCAGAGCTTATGGAGGTGCTGACATCTTACAAGTAAAATATTCTTCCTAAAAAGACACCTAAAGGCAATGATTGGAGAACTTCTCTATATATTTTCTCAAACATTAGAATCTAATTCTCTTGGTTCACTTTGTATCATTCTGGAGACAACATTTCCATTAGACCACATGTGAATTTCACTGAAATACCAAAGATTCAAATGAGAGTGTAGCCCAGAGACATTCACTTATACTGAAAATAGGCAGAAATCAGCAAATGCCAAGTGATGTAGTCAGAGGTCTCTGGCACAGACCCCTGTGGAGCTTTCATCTGCTGGAAGCATGTCACTCATCTTGGCATTTTGCGGGGAACCACAACTAAAGGACCAAAGCACATTCCCATAAAATGGTTATCAGATGCAAGTCTGCAGTTTCTCAAAGAGCACCCTGTGGTTTCGAATTAACAGTTCACCACAGAGCTAAAGACAATTCCAGAGGCCTCCTTCTTCAATTCTCCTCAGAAAAAGGAAATTAGTCAAACAACTGAAAAGATAAGTAGTTTATTTCCTGCGATTGTCAGATACATTGACTTACCAGAAACACTATGTTGAAAAAAAAAAAAAATTAATGCAACTTCTTACATGAGTGATGAGACAGTTACAAAATAATCTTAAACTCCCAGTGACATTTGAGATCTTTAAAAAAAAATTGCATAGAATAGAGAGAGGATTTGCTATTGTTGTTTAGGTGCTAAGTCACATTTGATTCTTTGCAATTCCATGGACTATAGCGTGCCAGGTTCCTCTTTCATGGGATTTCCCAAGCAAGAATACTAGAGTGGGTTTCCATTTCCTTCTCCAGGGGATCTTCCCAACCCAGGGATCAAGCTCATGTCTCCTGCTTGGCAGGCAGATTCTTTACCACTGAGCCACCAGGGCTCAGCTTGTTAAAACTAATCACTGCAAGAATGTTCAGTTCAGTTCAGTCACTCAGTCATGTCCGACTCTTTGCGACTCCATGAATTGCAGTATGCCAGGGCTCCCTGTCCATCACCAACTCCCGAAGTTCACCCAAACTCATGTCCATCGAGTCGGTGATGCCATCCAGCCATCTCATCTTTGGTCGTCCCCTTCTCCTCCTGCCCCCAATCCCTCCCAGCATCAGAGTCTTTTCCAATGAGTCAACTCTTTGCATGAGGTGGCCAAAGTATTGGAGTTTCAGCTTTAGCATCAGTCCTTCCAATGAACACTCAGGACTGATCTCCTTTAGGATGGACTGGTTGGATCTCCTTGCAGTCCAGGGACTCTCAAGAGTCTTCTCCAAACATAAATACATTCAGAGTTTTAAAAAAGTTTTCTGGATATCTTACTGGTCCTTTTGACTAATTGAGTAAAACAAAAAATTGCAGCCCATGTGGGGTCATTTACATCAAATAAATACCCATGAAAGAGATGTGATGTAAGTTCACTGTGAAAAATTTCAGCTTTCAATGAAATGAAGACTTAGCCTATATAACTGGTCCATCAAATATTCCAAGCAAAACTTGACTTGCTGAAATGAACTTAGGAGACAAATAGCTATGATTTGCCCTCAGATACTGGAGAAGGCAACGGCACCCCACTCCAGTACTCTTGCCTGGAAAATCCCATGGATGGAGGAGCCTGGTGGGCTACAGTCCATGGGGTCTCTAAGAGTTGCACACAACAGAATGACTTTACTTCCACTTTTCACTTTCATGCTTTGGAGAAGGAAATGGCAACCCACTCCAGTGTTCTTGCCTGGAGAATCCCAGGGATGGGGATCCTGGTGGGCTGCCGTCGATGGGGTCGCACAGTGTCGGACACAACTGAAATGTCTTAGCAGTAGCAGCAGCCCTCAGATACAAATAAGAAAAAGTAGACTCAACAGGGTGATTGGATTTCCTAAGATTCTGTAGGTCCTGCAAATAAGCAGGGCCTTCAAACATACCCTCCTAACTCTTAACCCAATGTTTCTTCTACCATGAATACAGTTGTGGTTGAAAAAGATGTCTAAATTATTTTTTATTTTCTACTTTCTTAAATTTGTTGAGACTTGTGGCCCAGTATATAATCTATCCTGGAGAATGTTCCATATGCACTTGAAATGAATACTTGTTTTTTCTGTTTAGGGATGGACTGTCCTATAGATATCAAGTCCAACACATCCATTTTCTCATTTGAAACTGTTGCCTTATTTTCTGTTTGTATGAAACTAAACATCAGTTACAGGAAGAAAACTGTGAAAATATAAACACACGATGACTGAACAACATGTTACCATGACAACAAAAAATTCAATGGATCAATGGAGAAATCAAAAGAGAAATCACAGAAAACCTTGAGACAAATACAAATAAAAACATAACTTTCCAAAATCTATGGAATGCAGCAAAAGCAATTCTAAGAGAAAAGTTTATATCATCTCTCAAGAAACAAAAAAATCTCAAATAAACAACACAGCCTACCATTTAAAAATAAGAAAAAGAAAAACAAAGAAAGCCCTAAGTCAACAGAAGGAAGGAAATAATAAAGATCAGAGAGAAAATAAACAAATGAGAGAAAAAAAATAGAAAGTGAAAGTAAGAACTGTTTTTCAAAAAGAGAAAACGAAATTGTTAAACCTGTAGGTTCATTAGAAAGAGGGACAGGGGCTTCCCTGGTGGTCCAGTGGTTAAGAATCTGCCTTGCAATGCAAGGTATATCAATTTAATCCCTGGTCCAGGAAGATCCCACATACTGCAGAGCAATTCAGCCTTTGCACCACAGCTACTGAGCCAGCGCTCTAGAGCCCATGAGCCACAACTACTGAAGCCTGCACTTAGAGCCTGCATTCCACAAGAAAAGTTACTGCAATGAGAAGCCTGCCCACCATAACTGAGAGTAGCCCCTGCTCGCAGCAACTAGAGAAAACTGATGTGCAGCAACGAACACCCACCATATGCAAAAAATAAAATAAAATAAATAAATCTAAACCTTAGGAAATGAGGACCCCAATAAACAAAATATGAAATGAAAGAGGACATATTATCAATACCACAGAAATACAAAAATATTATCAGAATACTTTGAACAGTTATGTCAACAAATTGGGAAATCTAGAAGAAACTGATTCCTAAAAGCATACAATCTTTTAAGACTGAATCAGGAAGAAATAGATAATCTAAGCAGAAAAATTACTAGTATTGAAATTAAATTAGTAATCAAAATACTCCCAACAAAGTTCAAGATCAGATAGTTTCACAGGCACATTCTACAAAACATATAAAGAAGAGTTAATACCAAAAAAGAAAAAAAAAATTGACAAGAAGAGAATGTTCTCAAATTCAGTTAAGAGGCCATGGTTAGTTACGCACATACCAAAGACACTACAAACACAAAAAAGAAAATTACAGGTAATACCCCTGATGAATAGAGATGTAAAATTCCTCAAAATATTAGCAAACTAGGTTCCACAATACATAAAAATTATCATGCTCATGAGCAAGTGGGATTTGTCTGAGAGATTCAAGGATGGCTCAATATCCAAAAAAATCAATATAATACACCATTTTAACAAAAAGAAGGATAAAATATAACATGGATTCTGCAAAGCAATTATCCTTCAATTAAAAAATAAATAAATTTTAAAAACACATGGATTAGGTCAATGGATGCAGAAAAAGCATTTAGCAAAATTCAAAACCCCATTATGATTAAAACCTCTTAACAAATACAAAAGGAACATTTCTTAAAGTAATAAAGGCTATTTATGAAAAACTCATGGCTAATATCATCATCAGTGGTGAAAAGTTGAAAGTTTTCCCTCTAAAATAAAAAATAAGACAAGGATTTTCACTCTCACCACTTCTATTTAACACAGTATTTGAAGTTCTAGCCACAGCAACCAGAAGAGATAAAGAAACAAAAAGCATCCAACTTAGTTGGGAAGAAATAAAACTGTCACTGTTTCCAGATGGCATAATACTATATACACAAAACCCTAAAGTCTCCAGAGAAAACTATTAGAACTAATACATGAATTCAGTAAAGTTACAGATACAAGAGGAATAAACAGACATCTGTTGCTTTTCTGTATGCTGCTAATAATGAACTATTGGAAGCAGAAAGAAAGAAAACAACCCTCCATTTATAATCACATCATAAAGAATAAAATACGTAGGTATAAATTTAAGCAAGGTGGTGAAAGACCTATGATCTGAGAACTATAAGACACTGAACAGGGAAACTGAAGATGATACAAAGAAATAGAAAGATATCCCATGTTCATGCCTGTGAACAACACTGTTAAAATTTCCTTCCTACCCAAAGCCATCTACAGATTCAGTACAATCCCCATCAAGATATCTATGACATTTTCCACAGAAATAGAACAAATAATCCATAAAAGACCCTGAAATACCAGAGCGATCTTGAGGGAAAAGAACAAAGCTAGAGGTATCATGCTCCGGGACTTCAGACCATGATAAAAAGCTAAAGTAATCAAAATATGGGAGTAGCACAAAAACAGACACAGATTAATTGGACAAAACAGATAGCCCAGAAGTAAATCCACACACTTCTGGTCAATTAATCTACAACCAAGGAGAGGTACCCAAGGTGAGAAAGATGTTGTCTTCAATGAGTGGTGTTAGGAAAACTGGACAGCTATACATACGAGATTGAAATTAGAACATTTTCTCATACCATATGCAGAAATGAACTCAAAGTGGATTCAAGATAAATATAAGACTGGAAACCATAAAACTCCTAGAAAAAAAACAAAACAAAACAAGCAGTTCAGTCTTTGACATAAGTCTTAGCAATACTTTTTTGGATCTCTCTCTTCAGGTAAGGGGAACAAGCAAAAATAATCAAATAAGACCTATTCAAACTTAAAAGGTTTTGTATAGTAAAGGAAATCATCAAAAACAAAATGAATAAACAGCTTACTGAATGGGAGAAGATATTTGCAAATGATATGTTGAATAGGGAGTTAATAACAAAAATACATATAAACTCAGTATCAAATAAACATCTCAATTAAAAACAGAAAGGCTGAATAGACATTTTTTCAGAGAAGGCATATAGATGGCCAACAGACACATGAAAAGATGCTCAGCATCACTAATCATCCATGAGGTTCAAATCAAAACCATGATGAGATATCGCTTCACACCTTTCAGAATGTCTATCATCAAAACTACAACAAATGATAAACGCTGGTGAGGATGTCGAGTAAAGGGAACTCTAATATACTGATGGTGGGAATGTAAATTTTTGCAGCCACTATAGAAAAACACTATGGAGATTCCACAAAACGTTAAAAATAGAACTGCCATAATAATAATATCTAGCAATTCTAATCCTGGGAATACATATGAACAAAATGAAAACTAGAAAAGATATGTGCACCCCGATGTTCATAGAAGCTTTATTTATAATAGCCAGGGTATGGAAGCAACTTAAGCATCCTCCAACAGAAGATTGGATAAAGAGAATATGATTATGCACACTAGAACATAGTCAAAAAAAGAATGAAATTCTGCCAGTGGCAACAGCATGAATGGACCTGGAGAATATCCTTAATAAGGCAGACAAGAAAGACGAATGCTGTGTGTTTTCACTTGTGTGTGGAATCTAAAAAAGTAAAATGAATGAATACAAGAAACATAAACAGACTCACAGATACAGAGAACTAATGGTAACCAGTGGAGAGAGGTAGGGGAGGGACAAAATAGACAAAAAGGATTAAGAGGTACAGACTCCTGGGTACACAATGAATAACAGCCTACTGAGTATATGATAAATAACATACAAGTATGTAATGTGAAGCCCAGGCTGTGTATATATAATTTTAATGGGGTATAATCTATAAAACCATGGAATCACTATGTCATACATAGTGAAACCAACATTGTAAATCAACTCATTAAAAAAAAAAATACATAAGCACTTGAAGTTCCTAAACCTTTCCGTGTACATTGCAATGACACAGAATTCACAAAACTGAGAACCAAGTATAGAAACTACTTAAGGATTTGAACAAGAATTTCTTCGAGAGTTTGAATGAGATAATGTGAGTAGAGCACCTAACAGAATTAGTGAATATTTGTTGAATAAATATCAACTTAGAAACAATGCCTGTGATGATGTTTTGTAAGCTGAGACATTTAATTATTCTTGTGTTGAGTCTTAGTTGTGACTTCCTCCCCAGCCTCTTATTAAAAGAATAACATTGCTCTCAGATACAGTCACCTTGATTCACTATAAATGCTTAACTTGTAAACAATAATTTGGAGGAGTTTGTAAATGAGATGATGTCACATTGGGTACATTCTCCATGTGCCTTGAAAGGAAGTATGAAAAATTGCTGTTGGCCTGTGATGGAGATAGGCATTTTCCACTCAGAGAATTAAGCTCATTCTACATCTCATTAGATTAACGTTAGTGCATTCTCCTAACCAAAGGAATTTTGCATTAGAGTAGGCAGCTGCTTTCACCTCTCCAGCTGCACCTCCTCAACAAACTCAGTTGATATTCATGTAGAACACAAGGCTCCAATGTGGGAATAATTGCTAGATTAGCTAATAACAGAGGTCCCTTCTTCCTGCTTCTATTACCCCTTGAATAGCTATTCTGACTGTTAAATCCATTTTTATTTCAAACAGAAGAACAAATTCCAGCAATTAGTGAACATTTTACAGTTCTTGACCTGTTTATAAGAGCATGTTTCTGTTGTACATATTATATGAGAACTCAATAAGCAGAGCATGCTTCATTAATTGCAGCTGTTTTTATGCATGCCAATTTTTTATACCACATGCACTAACTTAAAATGCAGTAGCTCAAAGAACAAAATACAAAAAAAAATGTTTATTATTTACAACCAAAGTTGTTTAACTTAGGAAAATGACTAAAATTCGGAATAATAACTTTAAAGAAAAAATTTAACCTCAGCAATTGCTTAAAGACACTAGTCAGCCAGAGTTTTGAAAATATTTCTACACTGTATAAAATAATTATTTAATAGTGCTTTGGAAACTGTTCATTGTTATAAGCACAACGTCAAAGTATCTTCGTTCCATTAGTTATACATTTTCAAACTGGTACTGAAATATGATTTATATTTAACAAAATTCACTTATTGTAAGTGAGCAGCTCAAGGATTTTTAGTAAATTGTTGTGCTAATAGCTCAGTTGTGTCTGACTCTTGCGACCCCACACGCTATAGCCCGCTGCATTCCTCTCCATGGAATTCTCCAGGTTAGAATACTGAAGTGAGTTACCATTCTCTTCTCCAGGGGATCTTTCTGGCCCAGGAATCGAACCCAGGTATTCTGCATTGCAGGCAGACTCTTTACTGTCTTAGCCACCAGGGAAGCCCCTTACAGTTGTATAATCATTACCCAAATTCAGTATTAGAACATTTCCATCGACTTTTTGTCCCTTTGCAGTACTTTTCTCTCTAACCTTCAGTCCCAAGTAACCACTGATATACAGCTTTTGTCTCTGTTAATGTCTTTCCAAGAAATTTCATATGAATGTACTCATACAATAAACAGTCCTGCGTATCTGGATTCTTTCATTTAGCAGAATGTCTTTGATGTTCAACCATATTGTATCGTGTACTTGCACTTTTATCTTTTTATTGTCAAAGACTATCCCATTATATGAATTGCTGTTGTTTACTTACTCAGTTGTGTCTGACTCTTTGCAACCCCTTGGACTGCAGCATATGAGGCTTCCCTGTCCTTCACCATCTCCTGGAGTTTGCTCAAACTCATGTCCTTTGAGTCAAATGATGCCATCCAACCATCTCATCCTCTGTCATCCACTTCATTTTAAGGATATGTCTTTTTAAATCCATTCACCAGTTAATGGGCATTTGAATCATTTCTACTTTTTGTCTACTATAAATAGTGCTGTTATGAGCAGTGTGACTTACTTTGGCCAAAAGTATTTCCTTATAAATATTGACGATTGAAATGTACTTTCTATCTTGACTTTGGGTTCATCCATGTGACTTGCTTTGGTCAATGGGATATTCACAGATAAACAGAACCAAGCTTGTGTGGTTAGGTTTCTCTCTTGCATCCCTGCGTCACCATGAAAAGTTTTCTAAGACTCTTCTGGTGGTTCAGTGGTTAAGAGCTGACTATGTTAATTGTTAAACTTGCCAATGAAGGGAACATGGATCTGATCCCTGGTCAGGGAAGGTTCCACATGCCGCAGGGCAACTAAACCCATGTACCACAAGTACTCAGCCTGAGTTCTAGAGCCTGTGTGCCACAACTACGGAAGCCCACATGCTTTAGAGCTTGAGCTTTGCAACCAGAGAAGCCATGTCAATGAGAAACCCACACACCGCAACTAGAGAAAGCCCACACACAGCAACAAAGACCCAGTGCAACCAAAAATAAACACATTAAATTTAAAAAGAGTTTTCTCTGTAGTTATTGCTGCACAGCCTGGACCTAAGCATAAAACACAAGTGGAAAAGACCTGCATTCAAACAACCATGAAGAGCAAAGCCCAGATTCACCAGTATCCTGAAACAGAACTGCCCTGCTGAGCTCAGCTTGTAAGCTCAGCTGTAGCAGCTGCTCCTAAATTTGATAGCAGAAACATTATGGGTAATAGTCACATAAAAGCCACTGAATTTTGGAGTGTTTTAGTGTACAGGGCTTCCCTTGTGGCTCAGGTGGTAAAGAATCTGCCTGCAATGCAGGACAGACCTGGTTTTGATCCCTGGGTTGGGAAGATCCTCTAGAGAAGGAAATGCTACCCACTCTAGTATTCTTCGGAGAAGGCAATTCCAGTACTCTTGCCTGGAAAATCCCATGGACGGAGGAGCCTGGTAGGCTGCAGTCCATGGGGTCGCTAAGAGTCAGACACGACTGAGCGACTTCACTTTCACTTTTCACTTTCATGCATTGGAGAAGGAAATGGCAACCCACTCCAGTGTTCTTGCCTGGAGAATCCCAGGGACGAGGGAGCCTGGTGGGCTGCCGTCTATGGGGTTGCACAGAGTCAGACACGACTGAAGTGATGCAGCAGCAGCAGCTAATATTCTTGCCTGGGAAATTCTATGGACAGAGGCACCCGGGGTCCTACAGCCCATGGATGACAAAGAGTCAGACATGACTGAGCGACTGAGACTTCTCACTACACTTTAGTATACAGCAGTATTATGGCAATGGCTAATGAATACAGAAGCCATGCATACCCTGTCTGCCTCTTGCCTCACCAAACTTACTTCATACTGTTTTCACTCTTGTTCTAGCCACTCTGACACGCTTCCATATGGCCCAAACTCACCACATGGGTAGTTCTTCATCAATGCTATTTCCTCTACCTGGAAAATTGTTTCTCTTCTGCCTTGCCTAACTCATCTCCCCGGAGCCTTCATATTTCAATTGACATATTTTTGCCTCAGAAAAGCTATTACACTTTTGCTGAGTAACAAACTGCCTCAAAGCTTAGTGACTTAAAATATCATTTTATTCTCCTGAAACTAGGGGTAAACAGTGTGGGTTGGGCAGCTTTGCTTGGCTTCTAAGATCACTGCTGCATTTTCCGTCATCCAAGTCATCAAGTGAAGACAGATAGTTTGAGATTCATGACCTGGAATATGTAGTTTTCAGCTAGGCCATGTCTCCAGCAGGCTGTCCTTAGCTTCTTCACACGGATGCAGAGTCTCCAGCAGCAAGAAAGAACAAGTTTCAGTGCACAAAATGACTGCCTGCATCACATCTTATGATGTTCCGTCAGTGAACAGTCACGTGCCAAGCCCAGAGTCATGTGTGAGAGGGCTACCCAAGGGCCTGCATATAGGGAGTCATGATAAAAAAAAAGGCTTATCACAGTTTTCCCCATGGCCCTAATGATTCATGTCCCTCTAACTTGCAAAACATATTAACTCCCTAAGAAGAGTCCTCAAGTTTCATTCTATCCTGGTATTAGTCTAAAAGTCTACAATCTTGTAATCTGCATTAAGGCTAGATGCTTCCTGGTGGCTTCCCTGGTGGGTTAGACGGTAAAGCGTTTGTCTACAATGCAGAGACCTGGGTTCGATCCCTGGGTCGGGAAGATTCCCTGGAGAAGGAAATAGCAATCCACTCCAGTACTATTGCCTGGAAAATCCATGGACAGAGGAGCCTGGTAGGCTACAGTCCATGGGGTCGCAAAGAGTCGGACACAACTGAGTGACTTCACTTCCACTTTCACTTTCTTTCAAGGCTAGATACAGATGAAACTCCTTGAGAGCAATTCCTTGACTATGGTCCTTAATGATGCAGAGACATGAGACATGAAAAGACAAGTTATTTACCACCCAATGACTAATCACAGTGGTGAAATAGAAACAAAAACTAATACATACTTTCATCCAAAAAGGGAAAGAGGGAAGGAAGAAAGAATAGTCACTGATTTATCAAAATTATAAAGTACAACCAGGTGCAAGTTGTCAGGACCCCCTACTCTGACTGTGGTCCCCAACATAGGTTCCTTAGGCTACTGTGAGGTTAAAGTGTCTGCCTCCAATGCGGGAGACCCGGGTTCAATCCCTGGGTCGGGAAGATCCCCTGGAGAAGGAAATGGCAACCCACTCCAGTATTCTTGCTTGGAGAATCTCACAGACTGAGGAGCCTGGTGGGCTGCAATCCATGGTGTCACAAAGAGTCGGACACGACTGAGTGACTTTACTTACTTACTTACTTATGCTGTAACAGAATGAACAGTGAATAAAGACTTCTTATTCAAAGGAAAATGGGGGTTTGAAAAAAGTCCCATTTTCTTTAATCTTAGACTATGGAACTTTCTTAAAACTTTTTTTGGGTTTGCTATGTATCACATTGCATCCACTCAAAGTCAAAACCCACATCCACAATTCCTTTCTGAGATAGCCTTCTATCCAGACTGTTTCGGGATTATGCTTCCATAGGAAGATGCTGCTAAAATTCTTAGAAACAGTTTTGCCTAGCTGAGAGGGCCTATCAAGCATAACTTTAAATGTTTTAGAGATATTAACAAAGAATTACAGAGCTATATTCTTGATTTAATCTAACTTGAGGCCATTTCTACTTGAAAAAAGGTTATGAAAGAGTTTATTTTCCAACTTAGAAAGTCTTGGTTACATTATCGGCCCTCTAAAGTGTTTACAAAGTGGTAGTTCTCTCTTTAGCTCATCTCTCTCTTCCTGTACCTAACCATATGCAGCAAAGAAAGCCAATCAAGGGACTTCCATGTTGGTCCAGTGGCTAAGACTCTGTACTCCCAATGCAGCGGGCCCAGGTCCAATCTCTTGTTGGGGAACTAGATTCTGTGTGCTGCAAGAAAGATCAAAGATCCTGCACGTTGCAACTAAGATCCAGTGCAGCCAAAAAAACAAACATATCAAACAAAAGAAGCCAATTGATATTTTTTCAACATTTCAAAATTGATATATTTTCAACATTCTTTTTGGTAATTTCCTGAGCAAAGCTAACCATGACCAATCCCAAAGTCAATGTAGAAGGGGTCCTCACAAGGGTGTGTTGTCAGCAAAACATATTCATTGGTGGCCAGCACTTTATCTGCCAAGAAGCATTTCTCAATGTCTAAATTATAATGCTTCATTTTATACCTTCTTAGTGCCCTGAAGTTTTCCTTTAAAACAACTGTATAATTTGATATTTAACTTCTGACTCCCTAAATATATGCTGCTGGGGACAAAGATTATATTAATATCTTATTCACTACCCTATCGTCAGCACATGAAAAGGATGTTTGTGCACGGCAGGCACTTTGAAGAATAAGTGATAGAATAAAAATAGTCCTAAAGGAAACTCTGTAGTATTCACAGTTTATTTTCTCATTTATTTGTTTATGTGTATCCTCGTCTACAGTTGTTAAGTCCCATAATGACAGGAACCCCATCAATTATGTTCATAAAAATGCCTAAGCAAATTATACTTTTAATAAATCTTCAGAAAGAAGGAAGAATGAAAATATTAAAAATAAATAGAAATATATTAACATGATAAAAATAAACCTATATATCAATAGGCTAAAGATATAAGCATATTAAAATAACATACTCATTCTCCATTCTGATGGGTTGTAGGATCAAAACTCAAAGGCTCCCAAAACAAACAACTCAAGACTCCAAGACAGGATATGGTCTCTCCTGGAATCTGAGCCAGACTTACTCACTCTCTGGGAAAATTTTTCATTATGAGGTGGGAAGAAAAGAGATGGGAAAGCTGTCCTGCAGTGGAATCACGTGTGGGAAAGGCATCTTAATTCCTTTGGAGGAACACTGGATACAGATCACAACAGGCACAAAGATACGGGCAAGATGAGCATCCTTAGGTAACAACAACACTGAGAGAGCCAAGCTTTCCGTCCCTTCCTTAAACACCTCTCCAGTCATGACTGGAGATGGATATTTTGTGAGCATCCATGATAGTCCAAAGTCCCCACTCGATGGCAAAGCAGTTAGGAGTAACTGTACATCAACCTGGAAGTCAAGTGACCAATGTGATGGCTAGAAAGCATATTATGAATTCAAAGGAAGGTTCAGTTCAGTTCAGTCGCTCAGTCGTGTCTGACTTTTTGCGATCCCATGAATCGCAGCACGCCAGGCCTCCCTGTCCATCATCAACTCCCGGAGTTCACTCAGACTCACGTCCATCGAGTCAGTGATGCCATCCAGCCATCTCATCCTCTGTCGTCCCCTTCTCTTCCTGCCCCTATCCCTCCCAGCATCAGAGTCTTTTCCAATGAGTCAACTCTTTGCAATGACGTGGCCAAAGTACTGGAGTTTCAGCTTTAGCATCATCCCTTCCAAAGAAATCCCAGGGCTGATCTCCTTCAGAATGGACTGTTTGGCTCTCCTTGCAGTCCAAAGGACTCTCAAGAGTCTTCTCCAGCACCACAGTTCAAAGGAAGGTTACAGAGATTTACATCACATCTTTACATTCACTCATTCCTTTATGAAAACGTGAGTTGCATACTTATTACAATAATACTACAGGTACCTAATCTATGTTGTGGAACTAGCACAGCACTCTCCCCTGTGGTGGGAGAGTGGAAACATTTTATTGGTAGATGAAGGACAGAGAAGGACTTGACCATCGATCACTGCATTGACAATCCATAGATCAAGACTGCAGGATATAAAAGTGACCTGGAGTGAGTGCATGGGAAGCCTCTGCCTGGCTCTAAAGAATCTGCTGGTTTGTATGACAGAGAGCCTGGGATGCTGGTGGCAATGCCTGCAAGCCTTCCCAAAGGACAATTTTCTCACCTGATCAAAGTTTCCTCACCATCTCTGGCAAACCTTAGCCTGAGTTCCTGTGTAAGCCTTTGTGGAACAGTTTTCACATCATCTGGTTCCAGTATATTTCCCAAGTTTCGAAGCCCCTTTGATAATAAGATATATGCAAATAGTCACTGGGACCCCACACTGCACCAGTTTCTGTGCTCGGTATATATCAAATCTGCTTGTTTGCCTTTACACAGCCCTCGAGGTAGCATTATTATCCCCGTAATACAGACAGAGAAATGGAGGCCTCCTCAGAGGGGAGGGGAAAAGAACATTCCTGCGACAGAAAAATGAGGGACCCTTTCACTCATTCAGCACATCCTGAGTGTCTATTCCACTCAGGGCCCATTTTTGAAGAAAATTAGTTTGCTTTCACAGTCTGAGTTCTTTCTGCCAGGTCAGTCCAGTTACCAGAAAGGAGAGGGGGGTGGGGATGCAAAAACGGAAAGTGGGGCTGGAGGATGTGAGAGTCCAGCGCCCTAGGTTTGCCTGGGACGAGCTCCCACCCAAGGCCCCTCCCCAGTCTGCCTTCACCCTGACCATACCCTCACCTCCACGACCCAGGCAAGTGTTCTTTCTCGAGCCTCTCCCTTGAAAGGATAACAAGAGTGTTTTCCCTGGCGCTGTTGTCCTGTGATCAAAGCATAGCTCAGGAAACGGGGTCCCTCAAAAGCTGTTTATCTAAAATCTCTGATTTCACCCGTTGGAGAGAGCATTCTGCATCTTCTCTCCCAAGGGCAAATATTTCAGTTACCTGTGTCCTAGGAGCCAGGCTGAGGCCACACATACTTTGCTCAGGAAAAGAAAACACAGCTCTCCTGTCAGAACATTTCCCTTTGTGCTCATGTTCGCTGCCCCCGCCCTCGGCCCCCCAGCGCGACTCCTAGGCCAGGAGGAAATCCTAATCTAGTCTCTCACAGGAAGTCGACTGGTTCAAGGCAGGGAAGATTTAAAGACCAAGAAACTCTAAATCTAAGCTTCAGTGGGAGTGTTTTTTATTACTGATAAAACACAGAATCCCTTTTCTGGGTTATTCTGATGAGCCCAGAGTAAATATTTATCCTTTTAACTAATGGATCTGTACTGAACAGCCCTGGGACTCCCAGACAATCAAGCTGATGGATCACTCTTTGCTTCCCTGGTCCGAGGGTAGAACTGGGCAAAATTATTTGGCACGGGCAGCCCTTTTCCTGTGGCATGGCTCTCGGCATGTATGAGGCATAACATATCCCTCTTTGTGCCAGAACAGAGCCGGGCGGGTGTGAGGGAAGGCCGTGCTGGGACCTCCCAGCTCCATGGCTCTGAGATGATTTAATAGTTACACCGTCAGTGTTCCCAGGGTAAACAGCCGCCTACCTCTGTGGAGAAGAAGAAAGATGGATGGCTGGATATGTAACCTCCACCCTCCCTGTAGGCTTGAATGCAGTACTTTGTTCTTTAGTGGTTTCAGAGAATGCAGTGTTCCCAGCACTCACATCCTGAAGACACACAAACACATATGAAAATTTACATGTATGAATGAATGAGGATACATATGGATACAGTGCCCTGAGAATGTTTTGAGGGTGCAGGCTATTCCTTTTTCATATTTGTGTTCTATTGTCTAGCAATGCCTGGCGCAGAGCAGATGATTAATATATAATTTTTGATAAATACATGAATGTTGTTGTTCAGTCATGTGTGACACTTTGCGACCCCATGGACAGCAGCACACCAGGCCTCCCTGTCCCTCACCATCTCCCAGAGTTTGGCTAAGTTTGTGGCCATCGAGCCGGTGATCCTATTCAACTATCTCATGCTCTGCCACTCTCTTCTCTGTTTGCTTTTTTCCGATCTTTTTCAGCATCAAGGGCTTTTCCAGTGAGTTGACTCTTTGCATCAAATACATGAATAATTATAACCATTTACTTAGCATGTAATAGGTGCCAGGGATTGAAGGAAATTATTCTAAACATTCTCTTATTTAATTCTCACAACAGATGACTATATTTGGTGCTTTTAGTTTCCCCATTTCACAGATATGAAAAGTGAGGCTTGACTAGATAGGTGTTTTAACCAAGGCTACACAGCAGTTCATGCTAGTAAGGGATATCTAATGCCACAGCTGATACCCCTAACACTTTCCTCTACAAACTCATCTTCCCAAGGTGTACGTTAAAGATGTTTCTACAAACATCATCTACGAAGAGCAGTCATTGAGTTGCCAAGATGCTGAAACCCTACCTGGAGGCTTTGATTAAGTGGTGTGTCTGTTGCCACATTTCTTTCCTGTCCTTCCTCCCCAGCCCCAACTACCAGATGCAAAAGGAAGACATCAGCTTCACAGTAAAGATTTTGTGTTTTCAAGAAGAAAGAACCTTGGGTTTAGTTCCCTTCCAACAGTACGACAGTATAGACATTTTTTGAAGAGGAAAACTGGCAGTATCCGTTTTCTATCGCCGCCAAAAGGTCACAGACTTAGCGTTTTAATATAACATTCATTACCTTGTGTAGGTCAGTGGTCCTGGCAGGCTAAGCTGGGCTCTTCTCAGGGTATCACAAGGCTGAAACGAAGTTGTAAGCCAGCTGGACTCTTATCTGGAGGTGTTGGAAGAGAACCCACTTTCAAGCTCATTCAGGTGTCGGCAGAATTCAGTTCCTTGCAGGTGTAGGATAGAGGCCCTCGGCTCTTGGCTGGCTGTCAGCCAGGGCCTGTTGTTTGCTCTTAGAAGCTGCCCACATCCCTTCTCATGTGGCCCCTTCCAGCTTCAAACAAACAAAAGCACATCCCTGTGCTATTTCATGCTCGAAAGCCTTCTGACTTCCTCTCTGGCAGCCAGCTGAAGAAAGTTCTCTTATTTTAAAGGTTCATGTGATTAGATTAGAACCACCTGGATAACCTCTCTTTAAGGTCAAATGTGCTGTATAAAATAATTATAGGAGGAATTCACAAACTCTGGGTATTAGGGCATGGGATCTTAGCCATTTCTAAAATATTTCCTGCCATACAGTCCTTTATTAAAATTGAGGACAAGGATAGGAGAAACATTTATAGGGAGGTAAAGGGGACCAAGTCAGGCAGCAAGAATCTGCCAAAGCAGAATGGAGGAATGATATCAGTACTTTAGAAACCAGGTAAAACATATCAGGATGGAGTCAAGAAAAAAAATAAGATGGCACTTAGTAGATGCTTGATAAATGTGTATCTGACTACCTGCTGTTTAAAGTGAACCATGTGTCACACAGAGGAAGAAAAAACTCACCACACATTCCTTGGTTACATAAGATGAGTTCATATACATGGAGTCCTTCTAGGGCTTCCCTGGTGGCTTGGATGGTAAAGAATGTGCCTGCAATGCAGGAGACCTGGGTTCAGTCCCTGGGTCAGGAAGATTCCCCTGGAGAAGGACATGGCAACCCACTCCAGTCTTCCTGCCTGGGGATCCCATGGACAGAGGAGCCTGGCAGGCTACAGTTCATGGGATTGCAAAGAGTAGGACACAACTGAGTAACACACACATATGTGTATTCATTCATATTATCTTTGGATGAGTGTGTGATATTAGGATATTATTATCTCCATTTTACAGAGGAGGGACAACTAGATCAAGGAAATTGCTAAGCCCCACACAGCTAGTGACTTTTACAGACAGGCTATAAAAACAGAAGCCTAGCTCCTGAGATGGTACATTTAGTTATTACAGTAGATGCATCTGGAATTAGTCTTTTTGGAGTTTGGTCATAAAAGAAATGACTGGGGTAAAAGTTGGAACATAAAATAAGTATCTGTGGGTCTGTGACACAGGCTCAGTCCAGTAGAGGTCCAGGGTTGTGGGGGAGGAAGTCTGGGATTTCATGTAAGACAGTCTAGTGTCCAGGTGCAGCCATGGAAGTTATCAAGGTTGTGGCCATGGGCAAATCATTTCAGTCTGCCGAGTCTCGGTTTCCTATCTGTAAAATGGGAATAATAACATCTGCTTCTCAACCTTCAAAGGGTTGATGTGGTTTGATGCGCAGCAAGCATCATTTTCATGGGCTGTACGAACCTAAGACAAAAGTTTGTGAAAGTTTTAGTCACTCAGTCATGTCCGACTCTTTGAGATCCAATGGACTGTAGCCCACCAGGTTCCTTTGTCCATACAATTCTCCAGGCAAGTATACTGGAGTGGGTAGCTGTTCCGTTCTCCAGGGGATCTTCCCAACACAGGGATCAAACCCAGGTCTCCAACCCAGGTCTCCCACACTGCAGGCAGATTCTTTATCATCTGAGCCACCAGGGAAGCCCCTAAGATACAATAGTGCAACTTTCATCTGATATTTGTGTTTTGTTTCTTCTAGATCCCAGGGGTCAGGTGCTACCAAGAAGTTTAGCTTTGATAGGTAAGAGTATTTTTTATATCCTTAGGCTTAGTTCTTGCTCACCTATAGGTTTCATGTTAATCCTTAAAAAAATACAACCATTCTTTCTTTCTTTTCCATAGTCTGCCTTTGTGTTTCCCTTCACACTTGTGAAGCCAACAGGAAATAATTTCATTTGAGGAATTCTATCAGCAGTTAGTAGAGGGTAGCTTCATATAACTGGAGGGGGAAGAAAGAGACTGAAGGTAGGAGAGACTGGGAGAATGGTCAGAAAGTAGATGCATTAATCAGGCTTCTCCAGAGAAACAGAGCAATAGTATCTACCTACCTATCTAGATATATAGGTAAAATGTATTTATTATAGCAATTGACTTATGCAATTATGGAGGTCAAGAAGTCCCACAGCCTGCCATCTATAAGCTGGAGACCCAGGAAAGCTGGTGTAGTACTGTAATTCAGCCCCTGACCAAAGGCCTGAGAACCAGTGTCTGAGAGCAAGAGAGGATGGATGCCCCAACTTAAACAGAGAGCAAACGCTCCCTTTCTCTCCTCTTTTGTTCTGGTCAACCCTCAAGAGTGGGCTGGATGGTGCCCATCCACCCTGGCATGACTTAACTCAGTCTGAGAGTCAAATGCTAAAGTCTTCCAGAAACACCCTCACAGACACATCAGAAATATATTTTACCATCTATCTAGGCATCATTTAATTCAGTCAACTTCCCACAAAAATTTAACCATCATAAGACTGAAGGGGCAGCAAAGGCTGAGTGAAGCCATAGGGGCCCTGATTTTTCTCTGTAGATGGATAGAAGGGAGAGTAGACTCGAGAATGAAAAAACTCAAGAAAAGATGTTATAAAGAGCTGTTTTGGGGAAAAAAAAAGAAAGGATATTGAGTAGACACACAATAAAGAGTTATCAAGAAACACTTAGAGCCTAGCTGAGACTGGAAATCATAAATTTGTTATGAAGTCAATTAGAGTGATTATGCAATTTTCCTCCAGGTTGCAGCTGAGGAACAGAAGCAAAACTCCCCAATGTTTGCTTGAAGCTCAGAAAGAAACAAACATTTATTAAGCATCAGCAATCCATCCATTTATTATTTACAAAAATATTTAATAAATAACCTATTATGTCCCCAAAACTGTTCTAGGCATTGAGGATGATGCAATAGCAAGACAGACCAATTTTCCTTCCTACTTCAGCCTTGCAGTTTTGCAGCAGAAAAATGTTCAATAGGTAAATAGAGGTAATTAAGAAAATTACAGATTGTGATTTATGTCTCAACTATATGTGTATATATCAACATTAACATACATGTGTGTATATATATATAGATATTGAGATATACTTGCAGATGCCTATATATCTATATAGATTAATATGTATGTATCTCTATTTTTCTATCTATTTAAAATCACACTGAATTATCACACTAGTTTGTTAAGCACTGTTTACTCCCTTTACATATGAGGCTCAGGTTGAAGATCTCTGTTAAGGTCAGACAGATAATAAAGATCAGAGCCAAGATCTGAACACAGACACTATGACCCCAGAGCAGTGCTCACTCTGTGGTTTCATCCAGCTGCACTACTAAGCTCCCTGGCAGGGTGCAGAAGTGGAAAATAGGAGGAAAGGGATTCATGACTAATCTGTTCGCAGAGTAGCAATGGAAATGCAGACATAGAGAACAGACTTAGGACAAGGGTTGGAGAGAAAAGGGAGAGGGTGAGAGAGTAGCCTGGATGCATAGACACTAACATATGTAAGTAGACAGGCAGCAGGGATTTGCTGTATGACTCAGGGAACTCAAACTGGGGCTCTGTAATAAACTAGAGGGGTGGGAATGGGCAATTCAAGAGGGAGGGCACATATGTACACCTATGGTTAATTCATGCTCATGAGTTATGACAGAAATCCAACCAATTTTGTAAACCAATCATCAATCAATTAAAAGTAAATAAATATTAAGAAAAAGAGGAAAGGGATTGGATGGTAACGATGAGGATGAACTGGAAATGACTGACAAGAAGCAGCAAAGTTATGAAATCAAAAATGGGAAGGAAAAAAGGGTGTGGCAGGAGGTCCTGACTTGGAAAACAGGAGGAGAGTTTGCAATTTTTCTAGAGCATTTCCAGGATTTCAAGTCAGGCTTCCCTGTGGCAGACAGTAGGCCCCTGTCAAGTTCTTATCAGTATTTTTTTTTTAATTTACTTTATTTTACTTTACAATACTGTACTGCTTTTGCCATACATCAACATGAATCCACCACGAGTGTACATGAGTTCCCAATCCTGAACCCGGCTCCCTCCTCCCTCCCCATACCATCCCTCTGGGTCATCCCAGTGCACCAGCCCCAAGCATCCTGTTTCCTGCATCGAACCTAGACTGGTGATTCATTTCTTATATGATATTATACAGGTTTCAGTGCCATTCTCCCAAATCATCCCAACCTCTCCCTCTCTCCCACAGAGTCCAAAAGTCTGTTCTATACATCTGTGTCTCTTTTGTTGTCTCGCATACAGGGTTATCATTACCATCTTTTGGGAAAGGATAGTTTAACATTTCCTTGTAAGCTTCTACTTTAAGATGGTGTTGGTCTTTTCTTGATGATAACTATTCTGTTATTCTTAATCAAGTTTCTGGGTTTCTTACAGTGGGGCATAATATTAAGTTTTCCATTAATTGTTATTTGAATTAATTTAGGTGTATAATGCACCTACAAATGGTAAATGCTCCAGCATTTGGTAAGAGCTCCATAAACACTTTACTGTTGCTATTGTCATTGCTTTCTTCCTCCAAGTGTACTTATGATTTAAAAATCAAGAATTCCTACCTTTGCAGGGAGGAAAGGGTTTACTTGCTTCTAGAACAGGCAATTTCTTAGGCTCCAAGCTATACACAATTAGAGAAAAGAAAATCCCTTTGTCGATAATACAACTTTTGACAAGGCATTTGATGAATACACTTGGGATCATTTAATGAGCTGAAACCACAGCCTCCTTGATTTTGCTTCGTCTGACTTAAGGGGAAGAGCAGTGTTGTTTCTTTTCCCCTCAAAGACCTTCACGTTAACAGTCGGACTCACTCAGCATCACCTGAGTCAGCATATCGTTGCAAATGACAGTCTAGTTCAGTGAACAAGCAAAATGGTTTATTTATAAGCCTCTTTCCCAACTGGGATCCTGGGAAAACTGCTGTTCTCAGAAGTAAATAAAGGTCAGAATGCCTTAATATATACTCAGTGGAAAGTCTAGTGATGATTCTTTCATGATGGGTAAGACTGGGAACTCAGAACTATTCTTGGATATGTTGGCATAAAATTCTAGGGGAGAAAGTGCCATATTGAACTCTTCCCCTCAGCAATTTTCTTATTCATGGCCCCCACCCTAGTTGACATTCTTATTATGTGGTCTGTTACAATAGCTTCTTAGCTGGCCTCTCTGCCCACCCTTACTCTATTCTACTCACCCAGGATGGGTCTATATTTCTTAATCACAATTCCTCCCACTTCAACTCCTCTTTCCATAAAGCTCAAAGCATCAAATTAAAAGCCATCATTAGTGGATTTCTTTTTTTTTTCTTGCCATGAGGTGGACAATTTACATAATAATTTTTGTCTGTTTACATTTATAATTTAGTGCCTAGTATTTTCAAATTTTATATACCTGGTACAAAGATGGCATAAAGAATAGTAGTTGAAAAAATAAATGATAAAATTTTTTCTTCAACACAACCTCATGGGTATGTATCACTTACCTATTTCAGGGATGTGAAGTTGATAATGGTTAAGTTAATTTACCCAGGACTGTAGGAGAGAAAATTCAGACTTAAAATCTAGGCCTAGTTGATTTCAGAACTCATTAGTTAAATCAATTCTGGCTCAAATGGCATTTTAATAACTACCCTAAGTAATTCAAAACAATAAGTTCAGCCCTAGTTGGCTCAAGTTATCCAGAAGAACCCATAACCTTCTATTGTCAACATGTCATATATGTTGGAGTTCATTTCATTCAAATCCTATTCATCCTTAAAGTCTCATCACACTCACCACCTTCTCCAAAAAGCTAATCCAGGTGGTATTTATGATAGATTTTCCTTTGAATTCTGCCACAAACACCCAAGACTCATAGTTTGATGCTAACTATTAGCTTAAGTTGAATTTTAGGGGAGTGAGAGTCCTGTTGAATTTTTCTACTCCCCACAGGGCCTAATAAAGTTCTGGACATCTGAACTTTATTAGGCTTCAGGGTCGAATAAAGGGTCTCAGGGGTCTCAGTAGTTGTTTTTAGCTTAATCATATCAAATTTGATGTCAACCTCTGTCAACTTCCAGTTTCTCCCCTCAGCAGTAGTGAAGGCACATTTACCAAAAAATACTTTCTCTAGTTCAAGAAAACGTCATAAGCCAGAGAGCACTTTGGACTAATCCCAAGAAGCAAAGTTCCTCATTGCCTGGACAGAGGCTGAGAAAAGGAGTTTTTAACTTGTGCTTCTGGGCATTACTCCCAGACTCCCCTAATTTCTGAAATTGAGCTTCTGGGAACAGTCAACGCCCACGTGCCTCCCCAGTGCCCAGCACACACACTCACACGCCCCTTCCATGGAACTTTACCATGCCCAGCCTTGTGAGCAGGAATCTGAAAGTGGGCTGACACAGAGAAATGCACAGTGGAACCTCAACAGTGCAGTATCTACTATGGGTTTTCTGCTACTGAGAAACCAGACAAGAGAGCCGTCCTTACAAAGAAACAAAGACCGTATTTTGGTGCATTGATTTAGA
>SJXQ01006736.1:0-11747 GCA_006408695.1 Aepyceros melampus | reverse complement strand
TTTTTTTTTTTTTTTTTTTTTTGTCCTTGGAAGCTACTATAGTCTATTATAACCCAAAAACAACAAATGAAAAAAGCCAGCTGCGGCAAAACCTCATTGAAGGCAGCAGCATGATAATGATATTAAAATAATATGTTAGGCAGTATCTGAAGTTTCAATACTTGAATCTTCTGGCATGAAGCATCTCCCTTGAATGCTTTGCTCTCTGAATAATGCCTTTTGACTGAGAACTCTATAGCAAAACTACTAGGTAAATAAAAATTTTAAGATGTGTTGCACTCACATTTTGGCAAAGCATAAAGAGCACAAGAGAGGGATAGTCAATATCAATAAGTGGTACTGGCAAAATAATCAGAAAAAGCTGAAAATGTGTACATTTATTGCAAACTGTTTTCATTATCCCGACTTTCTGTCTCCATCGATAACATCATCACCTATGAATTGAAGTGACTTGTCTTAAACTTGCTTATCTGTACATGGGTAGTCTCAGGCACTAGACTAAATAGATTTTATGACTTCACTTGCTCTAGTAATATACTGAAGCAGACAACCTCTTTTCTTTTTCCCACAGACTCCATCCGCTAGCAAAGCTTTCTTTGTATACAGCCTAGAACACCATAGCATCCTATACCTGGATTCCTATTTATTGCCTTTTTGTGTAGGCGGTACTGTTTTCTTTTAGAGTGTTTGTCTGGGTCCATAAAACTGACTCTGCATCATTCTCTTGGAAGAAGCATTGGCCCTTTCCTCCATTCCTGCTTTCACTTCTTTCCATAGGAATAAGTTTATTTAGTGGATTTGTGAAATTAGTAAGGTATAAATATGCAACATCTAGCCTTCTTTTCTCTTTACTTTTGCAGAGGAGCTTTTTTTTCTTTGAGACTCACAGATTCTTGGTTCCTCCATTCTCTAATCTAGACTGAGGAGGCCAGTAGTTCTACAGAGATGTCTATTCCTCAGGAACTACATGAGAAACTTTGATTCTGATAAGATCTCAAGCCATAGTCTCCAACCCATTTTTATTCACAATAAATAGGCAAATAATATTCACATACTTGACTTCTGAATAAGTCCTCAGTGTAAAATCACAGTGAACTATCACACTAGTGTATGAACCACTGTTCATTCTCATTTTGCCAAAAAGGCTCAAAGAGTTTAAAGACTTTCTCAAGGTCTCACACACGTAAAGGTCAGGGCTAAGACTTGAACCCAGGTACTGTGGCCCCAGGCAGTCCATCCTGTGGTGTTACCAAACTATATGATGGAGCTCTCCAGCACTGTGATAAGGGGAAGGTAAGAGAGAAAGACCACTCAGCACTGAGGAAAGTGAACCAAAAGGGGAAAAGATGAAGACAGAAGGGGAGGGAGGTCAAGGGTTTTCAATTTTCCTGGAGGATATCGAGGATACTGAGAGAGGAAAAGAGATGGAGAAAGTAAATAGGTTCTGAACTCAATGGAAGACAATCACCTAATTTCCAAGTAAGTGCACCCAATGTTGAAGATGCCACAGCTTTTATTGATCGCTGCTCTAATTGTTAGGGCAGCTTTCCTCATCCTGAATTGAAAGCTATCTTGGTACATCACACACTAGTCTTGATTAGCAAGTTTGGACCAGCATAGATAATTTTTTTTTTTTTTTGCTTCCAAGGCTAAAAACAATGTGGGTGAGTTGATATGATTTTCAGTGGATATAAACTTAAGTCCAGTTTTGGCTGATTCCAAAGTTTGTGCTTTAAACTTCTATACTTAACCCTTGTTTTTTCTTAATCATGGAACATGGACTTTACGATGGAAAGTTCATGAAAATGGGAATGATTTGCTAATGAAGTTTTTCTCTTAATGGTATCTAGTGTAAAACCAATACATAGAATTAGGAAATATTTGTTGCATTTTTTACAAAGTTTTGAACCATATTCCAAACATCCAGAAACATTCTGGATATTTTCAAACATTGATTCTGTCATTTGCCTTTTATTGTGGTTTTATGCCACCTGTACATTTATTAAAGAGATGTTGACGTCTTATGGAATGGAAAGGCATTGTAACATAGTGACCTAATGGATGGTTTTAAGACCTTGTTGCCAGGGTTTGAAACCTGGCTCCTCAAATTCATCCTGTATTCAGTTCAGTTCAGTTCATTTCAGTCTCTCAGCAGTGTCCAACTCTGCGACCCCATGAATCGCAGCACGCCAGGCCTCCCTGTCCATCACCATCTCCCGGAGTTCACTCAGACTCACGTTCATTGAGTCCGTGATGCCATCCAGCCATCCCGTCCTCCGTTGTCCCCTTCTCCTCCTGCCCCCAATCCCTCCCAGCATCAGAGTCTTTTCCAATGAATCAACACTTCACATGAGGTGGCCAAAGTACTGGAGCTTCAGCTTTAGCATCATTCCTTCCAAAGAAATCCCAGGGCCGATCTCCTTCAGAATGGACTGGTTGGATCTCCTTGCAGTCCAAGGGACTCTCAAGAGTCTTCAGTTCAGTTCAGGCTATAAGTTTTCTGTTAATAGGAAGAAACTAGGGTCTTCTGGGCTTCCCAGGTGGTTCAATGGTAAAGAATCTACCTGCTAATGCAGGAAATGTGGATTCAATCCCTGGGTTGGGAAGATTCCCTTGGAGGAGAAAACGGCAATCCCCTCGGGTATTCTTGACTGGAAAATCCCATGGACAGAGGAGCCCGGTGGGCTATAGTCTATGGGGTCACAAAAGAGTTGGACACAACTTAGTTACTAAGCAACAACATCAAAGGATCTTCTAGGAGTAACATAAGAGGTATGATCCACTTTATATAGCATTCACTTTTATAACAAGTTGATAAAGACTATCAGGGGAGACCTTGTCATATATATCGCTAACATCAAAGCAATGTAAAAGTTATGTCTCTCTTCTCTTCAAATATTCTAATGACTTCATCAAACTAGGAAATAAAACCTTGTTATCCCAAGTGTACTTATATGGGCTTTCTAGAACACCCATTGGTTTGATGTGTTATAACTATATATATATATATAGATAGATAGATAGATATATGTTACCCCAGAATTTTTCCTGGGATTAATAAAGGATCTTATCTCTTTGTTGGTTTTGAATCTGTCAGAATTCAGGGTAGCACTTTCTTATTTCCTTTTTTTCTAATACTTTTTCCTTCTACATGATTCTACGAGATGACTTACAGTTCCTCTCTACTCATATTAACAAGATGCTTTGGTACCTTGGAATGTAATCTGTCTACATCTGGAAACTGGAATGAATATAAAGAAGGTAGGGTTGCTCCCTAATTATCTTATCATCTATTGTAGCCTTCAATTGCCGACTAACTGCATCTGTTCTATGCTTCGCAGTTTGAAAATTATCCATTTTGAGTTAAACAACAGGTGCTTAAAAGCTAAGCAGCTCTGGTTTTCTCTGCCATCTGTTAACATGCCACCTGCCACAAGCTTTGGCCTCCCTTTGCCTTTTTTGTGCTTTATTCCTTATCATTTACAATTACTGATCAGAAAGTTACCTCGTGAAGTCTCTCACTGCATTCCTACCTATCAATGTTTCATTCTAAGAAATCCACTTTTTAATAATATTGATGATAAGCAGCTTGATTCTCTTTCTTAATTCTGAGTTCTATTTCTTTCTTTAGAAAAACTGTCCCTTCCATGCTACTAAATAATTTTCACACCCTTAGGAAGTCCTTGCTTATGTCTTTAGAGTCTCTTTGTATCTCCAATGAGAGTATGAAGATTAAGGATAATGGTGTGGCACATCAGGTGAGCCATATAATTTATTGTACACATTTTTGAAATATGTACTTTTGAAAGTGGAAAGGTCACCATTACAGTTACACCAATACAACAGACTGGGACCCTTTGGGCAACTGGAATGTAGGTAAACCCTTGGCATACGTAGCAGTATTATGAAGGTAGTCAGTGGTTTTTATAACAGAGAGGAATCTGGGTGCAATAAACTAGAGACCCAGAGCCAACTGAGTAAGATCAGTAGCTTAGAATCAAAATTGATGATTATAGAATATTAATCTTCTTCAGATGTTACTGGTGACCACCTCTGCTCTAGGTGCTCAGGTCACAGAAACCCTATCCTCAAGAGATCTCTCAGAGGACTTGCATATGTTGTCTCTCTCTGTTTTCAGGAGAGGAATGGTGGTGCGGGGTATGGCAGTAAGAGAATCTGGATCCCAACCTGAACGGTGTTCTTCTGATTCCTAGGTTCTGCTCTCACAGGTGCATCTAGCCAGGTACTTCCTAACTGCGTATAAATGATGAGAGACAACTTGGCCTGAAGTATGGTTTCCTGCAACATGGGAACGTTGGTATTTCTCCAGTGTTTTGGATTTGGTGATTAACAGAAACTGGACGTTCCGTGTGTGTGTTCAAGGTGATCCAAGGAGTCAGTCTAAATTTCGTCTCTCGTAGCAAGGCTAGGATGCAGTTTTGTTTCTCCATTTGCATAGGGCAGACCTGGGTTTGAAGGTTAGCTCTGTGACTTACTAACTCCGTGTTCCATCTCCTTAGTCTTCAACTTCTTCATCTGCCAAATGGGGGCAATAATCACTCCCACATAACTTTATCATGAAATTTGGTGAGGTAATGCCCATAAAGTCTATAACACTCTGTCCAACACAACAATCTGATTTTCTTAGAAAGTACCAGGCACTATTGTCATTATCAGACCTTTCTTGGTTACTTTTTCATTCCATGCCATCCTGATAAAGCATCCCAAAACTCACAAATACGGAGGCTCAAGATTCTCAGAACTTACTGGAACCATCAAATACAAGCTGCTTCTTTCATAGATGGGGAAACAGAATAGTAGAGAGTTTAGATGCCTTGTTCCAGATCACAGAGCTAGTAAACTTACTATCTGGGGGATAGAAAATAGGTATCCTGACTTCCAATTCAGTGATTACTCTTACTTCATCTTATTTCCAAAGGCTCCCCAAAGGAGCATTTATTGCCTTGAAGTTTCAGTTCAGTTCAGTTCAGTCACACAGTCGTGTCTGACTCTGCGACCCCATGAATTGCAGGCCTCCCTGTCCATCACCAACTCCCGGAGTTCACTCAGACTCACGTCCATTGAGTCCATGATGCCATCCAGCCATCTCATCCTCGGTCGTCCCTTTCTCTCCTGCCCCCAATCCCTCCCAGCATCAGGGTCTTTTCCAATGAGTCAACTCTTCGCATAAGGTGCCCAATGTACTGGAGCTTCAGTTTTAGCATCATTCCTTCCAAAGAAATCCCAGGGTTGATCTCCTTCAGAATGGACTGGTTGGATCTCCTTGCAGTCCAAGGGACTCTCAAGAGTCTTCTCCAACACCACAGTTCAAAAGCATCAATTCTTCTGTGCTCAGCCTTCTTCACAGTCCAACTCTCACATCCATACATGACCACAGGAAAAACCATAGCCTTGACTAGACGGACCTTAGTCGGCAAAGTAATGTCTCTGCTTTTGAATATACTATCTAGGTTGGTCATAACTTTTCTTCCAAGGAGTAAGCGCCTTTTAATTTCATGGCTGCAGTCACCATCTGCAGTGATTTTGGAGCCCAAAAAAACAAAGTCTGACACTGTTTCTACTGTTTCCCCATCTATTTCCCATGAAGTGATGGGGCCAGATGCCATGATCTTCGTTTTCTGAATGTTGAGCTTCAAGCCAACTTTTCCACTCTCCTCTTTCACTTTCAACAAGAGGCTTTTTAGCTCCTCCTCACTTTCTGCCATAAGGGTGGTGTCATCTGCATATCTGAGATTATTGATATTTCTCCCAGCAATCTTGATTCCAGCTTGTGTTTCTTCCAGTCCAGCATTTCTCATGATGTACTCTGCATATAAGTTAAATAAGCAGGGTGACAATATACAGCCTTGGCGTACTCCTTTTCCTATTTGGAACCAGTGTTTTGTTCCATGTCCAGTTCTAACTGTTGCTTCCTGACCTGCATACAGATTTCTCAAGAGGCAGGTCAAGTGGTCTGGTATTCCCATCTCTTTCAGAATTTTCCACAGTTTATTGTGATCCACACAGTCAAAGGCTTTGGCATAATCAATAAAGCAGAAATAGATGTTTTTCTGGAACTCTCTTGCTTTTTCCATGATCCAGAGGATGTTGGCAATTTGAT
This sequence comes from Aepyceros melampus, assembly GCA_006408695.1. NCBI lineage: Eukaryota > Metazoa > Chordata > Mammalia > Artiodactyla > Bovidae > Aepyceros > Aepyceros melampus. The sequence goes on along the minus strand of SJXQ01006736.1, from coordinate 5,626 downwards.
CTGTGGTTCCTCTGCCTTTTCTAAAACCAGCTGAACATCAGGGAGTTCACGGTTCACATATTGCTGAAGTCTGGCTTGGAGAATTTTGAGCATTACTTTACTAGCATGTGAGATAGCTCGGTTGGTAAAGAATCCGCCTTGAAGTTTAGACCCCTAGATAAAGCAGTTCTTTATTGATCAACATCAAAGATGTAGTACTTTTTGTTGATTCAACAGCCATCAGCCACTAAATTCCTTGAACACTTTAATTTCGTTAATCCAGACAGAATCATGTCTAGAACTAACATATGTAAAACCTCTTTCACCTACCTCTCATAACCATCCACAAGTAAGAATGAAAATGCATGTATTCCCACAGCAGAGACAGGAAATTACACTCCACTTTGGGTATGAGATTACATCTTTTGCATTAAAACAATTGCCTACAGTGCTCTGATTTTTTTTTTTTTTTTTTTTGCTAGAGTCTTAAAGTCTTCACCTTTTACTTCTTTCCTTACCTGCCACACTCTGGAGAAAGCTTGCAATAAAATTTCCTAATTATTTTCCACATATTTTATTCTTTTAGCAATTTCTATAATAAAAAGATAGTACTGTGGGAGAAGTGGTTGCCATGGAAACTGACCAAGGATAAACAGTCTCTCAGAGCATGGTATGAGGGAAGAAGACGAGAGCAGAGCATGGCCCTCAGAGGCGGGAGGAGAGCTGCAGGTCATAGTGCCCTCCCAGCTCTATCTGCTGGGCTCTTTGGACCTTAGAGGAATGTGGTACGTTAACTATTTTAAGGGATCCTGGAGATATGAGATGGGCATATGACATGTCTTCGGGTATGTCTGACACAAACAAAAGCAGCCCACTGGATGTGCAGACACTAGAGAGTTTCAAAGAAATACACTTTTGTTGACATTCTGAGTGGTTTCCCTGGGCTGGTGCAAAGAAACTGGGTTGTCGATTCAAGCACTACCACTTTCCTGTTGTAGTTATTTAGTCATTAAGCTGTGTCTGACTCTTTGTGATCCCATGGACTGTAGCCCACCAGGCTCCTCTCTCCCTGGGATTCCCAGTCAAGAACACTGAAAGAGGTTGCTATTTCCTTCTCCAGAGGATCTTCCCAAACCAGGGATCAAACTCGTTGGCAGGTGGATTGTTTATCAGTGAGCCATCAGGGAAAGCCCCATACTATCTGCCTACCCTAGGACAATCCAAAGTTAGCAGAAGAAATTTACTAGCTCTGTTTCTTGTTGGTTAATAGTGATTAATACATAAACATTTGGTCAGCTTTCATTGGTTCAAATTCTAATTCTTGAGACTTCCCTAGACATTCAGTGCTAAGATTCTGCATTCCCAAAGCAGAGGGCCTGGGTTACTAGATGCTGTATGCTGCAACTAAGAGTCTGTATGCTGCAACTAAGGATCTTCCATGCTGCAACTTATATTGAAGATCTCACATGCCACAACTAAGATCCAACACAGCCAAAATAAATATAAAAAACGAACAACAAAACAAACTCTAATTCTTATCTCTTCACCAGATATATATATATCTTATATATCACTGATCTCCAGTGTCCTTATATGCAAAACAATGATGTTATGACAACACAACTTAAACATCCCCTTCAGACAGTTCCCTTGTGATAGATTAGACATCGTCCATGGTGCTAACTCTGTATCAGACATGCATATGGTATCCTTTTTGCATTAAACTGATAGTGTATGCAGGTCCGCATGGCCTTCAACATTCCTTATCTTCCAGAGGCCTGGAGCAGTCTCTGTGCTATCTGTGTAGCTCCAGAGTGACTGAAACAAGCGTGTGTTCAATGTTTATCTATTGAGTTGAACAGACTCTATCCAATAAAAGATTCTTTCAGGGTTTACACCTTCTTATAAAAATTCCCCAAATCTAGAGGAAAATATGGCTTCCCAAGTAGTACAGTGGTAAAGAATCTGCCTGCCAGTGTAAGAGATACAAGAGACATGGGTTCGGTCCCTGGGTCAGGAAGATCCCTTGGAGAAGGAAATGGCAACCAACTCTAATATTTTTTCATGAGAAATCACAAGGGCAGAGGAACCTGGCAGCTACTGTCCATGGGGTTGCAAAGAGATAGTTACGACTGAGTATGCGCAAACACACACATATACACACACAACCACACACACACACACACACACACACACACAGGAAAATATATCAGAATTCAGGCTCACATTAAGTAGTTATGAACCAAATGACCTGGATCTCTTTTAGCTCTTTCACAGACTAGCTCTATAGTTTGGAGCCAGTCATTTTGCAACTCAAATATTAATTCTTTTCTATCTTTTTCTCCTTCACTATCCTTCTACCCTTCTCTCTTTCTTCCAGTATTATCCTATACACTAGGATCTATACTAGATGCTGGAGATACACAAATGAACAGACAGAATTCCTACCCTGAACATTAAGTAGACCTCGAGTTGACTTAGTCCAGGGTTTAATAGGGACCAAAAAGGAGTAGAAGCCATTTACATCAAGGTGGGGAGCTGGGGAGTAATGAAGTGAGTCAATGCGTGAATAGCAATAATGTCTGTAAAAGCTATATGGATTTTAGTTCTTTGTACTACCTTTATCGCTACTACAAGAGGAGGCTATAATGTGTTTGTATGAGGAACAGATAGCTCCAGTGGTAAAACAGCTGCTTCTAGGCATAATAAAATAAGTCATAATCAGCTACAGTTGTGAGAATCCATTAGCAACCATTCACTTACTAGACTACTTTCTGAGCTGGTGAGTGTGTGTAACCAGGGCACTTGGGAGTCTGCAGAACACAGGTAAATCAGATGAAGCAGCCAAGGAAAAGGGTAAGTTAGCTACACAACAGCTGCTAAGGGAGGGTCATTTAATGGCAAAGAAGGGGCTCCACAAGGTAAAATCTAGGCAAACTGCGTTGTGAGAATGAATGGAGTTTGAGTGAGAATGCAGACACCTGTATCTCCAATCCAACGGTGAGGTCTGAGCTTCTGCACATCATGTGTGTCATGGTGTGTGTTTGTAAGGGTAAGATGTTGTAGGGACTAGCGCACAGAGTGAACCGTGCAAGAGACAAATGTGCTCTTACGAGACTCTGGATAACGCATCTCACAACTTTGCCTGGAGTCATATTCATAAACATCTGATGCTGATTATGAACCAGCACTGGATCAGAGGTCCAATTCATCCTCCTTCAAATATCTCTCTTCATGTTCACTGCAGACACAGGACAAAGCAAACGTTATCTCTCACTTGCAAATAAAAATAACTGTGAGTCCGTGGAGATTAAGTTATATACCCAAGGTAACACAGCCATTAAGAAGCAAAATTAAAGACTGGTCTTTTGTTTGTTTCCAAGTCCAGTACTTTATCTCCCATCCATAGATACACATAAATGTGTCAATTAGCACCATTTGGATTGCTTTATGGGTGTTTGCAGTTTAAATTTGTGACCTCTCATTAATATCAATAAAGGCAGGCTATCTTTTGTGCAGTTGCATAAATGTTTAAAATTCTGGGGCACGTTCTTGTCCATAAATTGCTCTGGAGAGAGTGATAAAGTAATCACTAAAACATGAGAAGGGTTTCTGGGGGTCCAGAGCAAAATGTCTTCTTTGTTAAATTTACTTATGTAAATTTAAATAGTCACATGTGGCTGTTAATGTCTTTATTTGAAATAATTTTAATCAATGATGTCATCTTGACAACGTGTTTTATAGGAGAAGGCAGGAAAGTAGACCGAAGCAGGGAGATGGAGTGGGAGGGAGGAGGGGAGAGACAGAATAGAAGAATATGATTCTAGAATGTAGAAAACTAGAAGAAATCTTGGAGCTCATCTAGTTTAACCGTTTTCATACAATAATGAGGGAATTGAGAGCTAGAGAAATAAACTCTCTTATCAATAGCTATGACTCCACAGGATAACAAAATGCCAAGAGGAAGATCTCATTCATGTTTTAACTACATCCAGATTTCCATCTCACCAGTTTGCAACATAGCCTTAAAACTAAAAATATTCACACCTGTACATCCTCTTGACAAGTCAGCACATGCCAAGCTCTCTCTTTCCTGACCACCAAAACCACTGGTTTTTAGCATGCATTTGAACATCATCTTTTCTCAGAATAACCAAAGCATCTTTGTGTTTAGAAGGACCAAAGAGGTCATCTGAAGCAACTTCCTCTGCAGTGTAGGAACTGCCTTGAGCTGCTCTGAGTGGTGCCCTTCTGTCTCAGCACTTCCAGGGAATCTGGCAAATTATTTCACTTTTGTAAGCTTCCATTTTGTACCTGCATAAAAGAACATTCATGATACTAAACTTAAAGGTCTATTTGAGAAATGAATACAGTAATCTATTATTTAGTATTTCCCTAGGTACACAACAATCTCTTAATAAGTATTAACCACTGTCAATGTCTCTTTTCTCATTATTTTTAGAATTTGGAGAAACTCACACTAAGGAGAGTCAGAAAGAGGAATAATACAATTTATGGAAAAACATTTGTCTTGGAATCATGAAACTCATGTTCTAGCCTATTTCTATAAAAATTATATTATGATGTAGCAGGAAGCAACATGGCCCAGTGGGAAAAACAGACACTTTAGAGTCATCAGTGTTTGAAATTCAGATACCGTGGATTTGAATCTTGCCTCCATAGCTTTTAAACTACACACAACAGCTTATAAACTATACTATGTGACCTTGAGTAAGTAATTTAATGTCTCTGAGCCTTAATTTTCTCACATAAATCTAACTATCCTACACAGTTGTCTGATTAGAAGTATTAGGTAGCATGTATAAAGGACCTGGCACTTAGAAAGCCATCAATACTTTTCCAACTTATTCTCTTAGTTCACTCATTTTAGTCTAGGCTATAGTTACCTTAGAAAATTAGAGAAATTCATCTCCAAGGCAACTTTAAACTTCTTAATTTATCCTATTTAAATAAGTTAAAACTTATAATAACAATTGTCGGCCTCCCTGTCTGTATTTTTATCTAAAAGAACCAAAGTTTCTACAGAAATTAAACCTAATCAAAACAGCAAAAGTATAGATTTTTTTCAGATAAAAAGATTTCCTGGACCAATTCATCACTGCCTGGGTAACTTTGCTTCCTGTCACTATGGTTACAAGAGTTGTTTACACAAGGAGCACATCTTTAACTATTTAAAAAAATAAGACATAGGGACAGATTGTACTCCACTAAGAAACAAAAAACCACAAATTCATCTGGGGAGGCTGGATATGATAGACCCTTTAATTTCAAAAGTAACATGGTTAAGGAGTTCAGTGAAGAGATGACTTAATTTTATATTTGGTTTGAAGATGAAAATCTCTACTTTCCTTCATCAGCTAAGGAGCACAATGCAGCAATGTGGGTTTATAAGAGATGGTGGCAAAATCCACCCAGTCATTTTCTACTGTTGAGCTTTTGAAGCCTTAAACAGTTCTCCGTTCTGTTCAGTCGCTCAATCATGTCCGACTCTTTGCTACCCCATGAATCGCAGAACGCCGGGCCTCCCTGTCCATCACCAACTCCCGGAGTTCACCCAGACTCACATCCATCGAGTCTGTGATGCCATCCAGCCATCTCATCCTCTGTCGTCCCCTTCTCCTCCTGC
>SJXQ01006735.1:111628-146958 GCA_006408695.1 Aepyceros melampus | reverse complement strand
GAAGCACAAGCTGGAATCAAGATTGCCGGGAGAAATATCAATAACCTCAGTATGACACCACCCTGATGGCAGAAAGTGAAGAGAAACTAAAAAGCCTCTTGATAAAAGTGAAAGAGGAGAGTGAAAAAGTTGGCTTCGAGTTCAATATTCAGAAAACTAAGATCATGGCATCCGGTCCCATCACTTCATGGCAAATAGATGGGGAAACAACGACAGACTTTATTTCTTTGGGCTCCAAAATCACTGCAGATGGTGACTGCTGCCATGAAATTAAAAGAGGCTTACTCCTTGGAAGGGAGGTTATGACCAACCTAGACAGCATATGAAAAAGCAGAGACATTACTTTGCCAACAAAGGTCCATTTAGTCAAGGCTATAGTTTTTCTAGTGGTCATGTATGAATGTGAGTGTTGGACTATAAAGAAAGCTGAGCACTGAAGAACTGATGCTTTTGAGCTGTGGTGTTGGAGGAGGCTTTCGAAAGTCCCCTGGACTGTAAGGCGATCTAACCAGTCCATCCTAAAGGAGATCAGTCCTGAGTGTTCATTGGAAGACCTGATGCTGAAGCTGAAATTTCAATCCTTTTGCCACCTGATGCGAAGAACTGAGTCATATTGAAAAGACCCTGATGCTGGGAAAGATTGAATATGGGAGGATAAGGGGAGGACAGAGGATGAGATGGTTGGATGATTCACTGACACAATGAATATGAGTTTGAGTGAACTCTGGGAGTTGGTGATGGACAGGGAGGCCTGGCGTGCTGCAGTCCATGGGATTGCAAAGAGTTGGACACAACTGAGCGACTGAACTGAACTGAACTGAACTGAGGAAGATGTGGGTCAAAACATGGCAGTCTGAGCCATCAGAGCCGTGGGTAGGTCTCAGATCTGAGATGAGGGGCAGTACATGACAGGTCAGACCTGTTGTTCTCAGGAAACTCGGAAGTGACCACAGGAGGTTAACCAGAGTGAGAGCAGAACAGCAGTGATGGCCGCGGAAGGGAGGACACAGGGGCGCAGTGCCTGTTCAGCCTTGCACAGTCTGAAGCACCAGTAAATACCAGCGTTTTGGTGACAGTAGCAGTTACAATCAGCCTCATCCTGAGTCTGCAGCCCAGAGATGAGCAGGAGCCCTGCGTTGGCCGAGGCAGCCTTGGATCCAGAGAAGTGACTGGGGACCCTGGAGCCCTGGGGCTTGTCCAAGTCTGACTTGAACATCAGGAGGTACCGGGGAGGGCCCTCTGGCTTCTGTTGGAAACAGGACATTTGGTAGCTACCAACACTGTACCCACTGCTCAGGGTGCAGGTGAGTCTGATGTTCAGCCTTGCACAGTCTGAAGCACCAGTAAATACCAGCGTTTTGGTGACAGTAGCAGTTACAATCAGCCTCATCCTGAGTCTGCAGCCCAGAGATGAGCAGGAGCCCTGCGTTGGCCGAGGCAGCCTTGGATCCAGAAAGTGACTGGGGACCCTGGAGCCCTGGGGCTTGTCCAAGTCTGACTTGAACATCAGGAGGTACCGGGGAGGGCCCTCTGGCTTCTGTTGGAAACAGGACATTTGGTAGCTACCAACACTGTACCCACTGCTCAGGGTGCAGGTGAGTCTGGCTGATGCTTCCGGAGACGTAGAGAGGGAGGCCGGCTGAGTCAGCACAGGCTGGGAGAGGGAACCTGCAGACACAGACACAGGGCAGATGGGGCAGGGGCTGCAGGAAAGGTTCCCAGAGTCTGCGCCCCAGGGGATGATGAGGCTGGGAGCTGAGCCCTGGTGCCCGGGGCCTGTGCCTACCTGAGCAGAGAGAGGAGCACCAGCAGGAGAGGCGTCCAGGCCATGGTGCTCACAGGACCCTGGTCCCCACAGTGGGCTGGGCTGCCCCAGGCCTGCTGTTCTGCCCCAGCCTCTGCCAGAGGAGGGGCTGCCATGCAAATAGGGGTCCACCCAGGGCCCGTCCAGCCCATCTCTCAGCCCTCATGCTGGAGCTCAGCTCACGGCCCAGACTCAGGGGGTGGAGGGGAGTTCCCTCTTGGGAGCCCCTGGAGGAAGCACCTGCCAAGACCACACTGGTCCCTGCTCATGCGTCTCTGCAGTCTGACAGGACACACTGCTGAGTACCCCCAGGAGCACAGGCCCTGCCTCCAGCCCAGCTCCCAGAGGGAGTAACGCTCCCGGAGCAGCTGTGCAGGAACCCAGGGCCGTCACATGCCTGCTGGCAACATGTGGGAAAAACTTGCAGAAAAAGGGAATGAAGTTCAGTTTTCTAAGAAGGTACAACATTTGTTCTAGTAGAGAAAGTAAGTAAACAGATGAAGATGCTTAGAAGAAACAGAATATTTTGTCATGAAATTACTCCACAAAAAGACATAATGTATCCTTATTTAGCGTAAATATCTAACAAACTTCAGGAGTTATATGCTTCTCATACATTGGATTTGTATGTTTTAAGCATTGAAAAAGATGTAAAATTTGTGTTTCTCTGAGAAGCAGTTAAAGTGTTTTACATCAGTTCAATTCAGTTCAGTTCAGTCGCTCAGTCGTGTCCGACTCTTTGTGACCCCATGAATCACAGTACGCCAGGCCTCCCTGTCCATCACCAACTCCTGGAGTTCACTCAGACTCACATCCATTGAGTCCGTGATGCCATCCAGCCATCTCATCCTCAGTTGTCCCTTTCTCCTCCTGGCCCCAATCCCTCCTAGCATCAGGGTCTTTGCCAATGAGTCAACTCTTCGCATGAGGTGGCCAAAGTACTGGAGCTTCAGCTTTAGCATCATTCCTTCCAAAGAAATCCCAGGGTTGATCTCCTTCAGAACGGACTGGTTGGATCTCCTTGCAGTCCAAGGGACTCTCAAGAGTCTTCTCCAACACCACAGTTCAAAAGCATCAATTCTTCGGTGCTCAGCCAATAAAGCACATAAGAGGGAAATTTATCGGACTTCCCTTGTTTTCCTGGGTTTAAGGATCTGCCTGTCGATGGAGGGGACATGGTTGCAGTGCCAGATCCAGGAAGCTCCCACATTCTGCAGAGCAACTCAGCAGGAAAGCCGAACTGCTGAAGCTCCATTCCGCGGAGCTGGTGCTCTGCAACAAGAGAATCCACCCCAATGAGAAGCCAGTGCACTGCGATGAAGAGCGGCCCTGCCCCTCACAACCAGAGAGCCCAGGAGCATGAGGACCCCGCACAGCCATCAACCAACCAACCAAGTGTAAAAACAACCTGACCACCAAACCAGCAGAAGGGGCCATTACAGACCACTGTCATCAACACTGATCCAAGTCCTCTCAACAAAGTGGAAGATTAGAAAAGTAGAAAAATCCCAGTATCAGGTTAAGACATTGACAGTGTTACCAAATGTTATTGTTTTGAATATATAAGTCATATGAAGACTCTCAAACATAAATTTACAAAGCAATCCAGTTCACACGCTCCCAGTTGCCCCTGACCCCTTCGGGCTCTCCTCGTGTCTCCGGAGCCTGGGCGTTTGCCGAGACCAACCTGGAGGATCCTCCATGTCCAGGTGACTGAGGCCGCCCCAGGGAGCAGCCTGGGGGAACGTGGTGACCCTGGCGCTTGGCGGGCAGTGGGACCACGAAGGCAAGGGAAAGGTGCTGATCTGCTGGCGTGGGACGCTAACACGCTGCGCCCCTGCCAGGGAGGAAGGAATGCTGGCCTCAAGAGCTGAAGATTCTGTGGAGGATGACTTTCATCTTTTACCCAGTGGAACAACTCAGGCTCCCAGTGGAGCCTGAATGTTACTGCATTCATTGGAAATGACGTGTTAATTCATCTACCTAGATTGTGTGAGGAAGCACAAAAAAAATGTTCAAAAAGGGAAAGCTCTGGAAGGCTGGACAAAGGCTTCTCATACCTGACAGAGCTCATATTGTGCTTGATTTTCATCAAACAGCTGATGGTATCCAGGAACAACAGAGAGGAGAACAAGCAGGAAGAAATTGGGGTACCACAAAAAAGGCATTCTCCCTGTTTATTCTTCCCAAAAGGACCAGAGTGGACTTTTATTTCCGACTTTGATGGCTTTTCTGAAAGGTTCCAAGTTCTGGCTCTACAAATCTATATACCCCACTTCAGAAATAGACATTGAATATGAATTCCGAAACTCAAGGGTTATATGGGAAGGGTGAAAGCAACTGCGAGATACACGGGGTTTATTTCCTATATGAGGCCTTTCATGGCCCATCAAAGGAAATCTTGCTGAAGGTGCAAATGCAGCACCGCTGGACACTGATTTGAAAGCCACCCTCTCGTAGCCTCTGTCAGCTGCGCAGGTGGAGGGGTGTGTACTGGCTTGGGTATGTCCCTTAAACGTTGGAGAAGTGTATGGAGTTGTGAAAGCTTATACAACTAGAGTTGGGATTGGTCCCTTTCCTACAGAGCAAGACAATGCAATTGGAGAATTATTACAAACAAGGGGTAGAGAGTTTGGTGTAACTACAGGAAGGGAAAGAACATGTGTCTGGGTGGACCTTGTTTTGATTAAATATGCTCATATGATTAATGGATTTATGCATTGGTAGTCAAAAATTTTGATATTTTGGACATATTTATGGAAATCAGAGTTGAAGTTGCATACAAGTTAGATGGTGAGGTTATACCTCATTTCCCAGTAAACCAAGAACTCTTAAATAAATGGACTTCAATGTAAGACCCTCCAGAATGGAACACACGGATGTGAAATGCAAGGAGATTTAAGGAACTACCTACTAATGCCCAGAATTGTTCGATTTACTGAAGATGAAGTTCAAATTCCACGTAAATAGATTTGCTTAGATAAATCCAGAGTCTATGATTCAACTCTTTTAAGGATTTCCAGTGATACAAGAAGCATTCTGGAGAGGTAGGGAAAGGACTTTCTTAAATATTTCATTTATGATCTATGAATTCCGAGAATAAAGACACTGAAATGAGGTTTAGGCTCTACAGTCGCTTCCAGTCTTTCAAGATGGATGACTGGTGTAAAGATACACTTTGGCAATTTGGCAATTTCCTTAACTGGCATAATTGACAAAATATTGGTTGCTCCTCCTGCTCATGGTGCCATATTTTCTTTTAATTTTAATAATAATATAATCAATGTTGTTTGAAATCTAAAATAGAATTACTTTCAAAAATGAAGTTTTCCCTCATTATTGTTGTATGTTCATAGGTTTTATCTCTATTGAAAAGTAAGAATAATTAATGCAGTTTGCACAAATATTTTTACATTCTGATCATTCAATTCTGTCACTGTAACCCTTGTTGTTTGAAAAAAAATGATGAGAGGAATCCTGTAAATGTTTGTAGTGATATAAATTCTGTTTAAATTTTGAACTGTTCATTTTCCTTTGAGACCACTGCAAATTTGAGCTCTAGTGGTAGGCATGTGTTATATACTCAAGGGTCCTTTAATTTGTACAAAACACAAAATGTGTTTCTCTCTGTGAATTATTTAACACATTGAACATTAAATGTTAAAAGGAAAAAACTGTTCCCTAGAATAACTATTGCAATGTTAAAAAAAAACTTAGTCATTAAAAGACCTGTTGTGAAAATAAATAAATGTAACGCCAATAATAGCAAACACTACACCATATTGAAACACCTGGACATCTTAGTAACATCCTAGAACACACTGAACACACACACCTAAAACCACACAGGTCACCCTGCAGAGCCTCTGCCCACAGCTTTGTCTCCTCCTCTGCACAGATGCTCCCAGGATCCACCCTCTCCTCAGAGACACCTTCTGATTCTCAGCTTCCAGCAGCCCCTCCCCGACACAGACTCGGCTAAAACCTCACATGGACCAGGAGGTGGGAACCGAATCTGAACTATTGGGTACAGACCAGGAGTTCTGGAGGATGGGCCTCACGGGGATGAGGGTTCCCATCACGGAGGAAGGTTTCAGGGAGCCCTGAGTGGTTTCTCCACTGGTTGGCCCACCACCCATTCTGAGACTCGTCATTTTGGCCCGTGCTGGCCATGGGCACCTCCTCTAACCTCCAGGATATCCTAGCCCCCATTCAGAGTGGCCCACTGTACAGCTGAGGGGCATTTCTAGGTCCACCCTGGGCACAGGGATATGCTTACATTGAGACTCTTGTGTCTTTGGAAACTGACCTTATTCCAAAATGTGCATCTCTGTTAGCTGTGGCCCCACAGTCCAGACCTGCCTGCAGTGCAATCCTACGTGTATGTGAAAGGACAGTGAAAGAGAGCAGCAGAACACTCAAGTGGTGACACGGGGTACTCTGTGAGCCATACGTTCAGGGTGAGGACAGGAGCTCAGTATTGAGGGTCACTTGTTATTGGTCTGAATTCCCCTGTGAGCAGCACGGCTGCCATCCCAGCTGAGCACAAACAATCAGCCACGTCCTCAGGCTGGAGCCCAGGGATGGTCAGGGGTCCTGACAGACCTGGAATTGGAGAACTTCTCTGAGATGATAAGGACTGCTTGTGACTCCTGTGGGTCAGGAGTTTGGGGATCTGGCCAGGGTATGGCTGCAGTCAAGATGCAGAAAATAACAGAAACTAGGACATACTGAGGCAAAATGTAAGAGAAAATAAAAAAAGTTTCTGAAGTAAAAATGTACAGAAAAAAATTAGTTTATGTGATAAAATCGGAAAGAGGTTCAGATGTAAAATCTCGAAGAAACTACATGGTTCTGAGGAAAAACTCTTAAAGTAAGAGGATATGAGTTAAAATCTGTCAGTAAGAAACAGGATCTGGGGAAAAATCTGACAGAAACTAGAGGGTACTGAGGTTAAATCTGAAAGAAATTAGGGTGTTCAGAGGTAAAATCTGACAGAAAGTAGGGGGTTAAGAGGAAAAATATAACCAAAACTAGGGGCTTCAGAGGTAAAATTTGAGAAACTAGGGGGTTCAGGGGTATAATCTGAGAAACTATATAAAATTGACAGAAACTAGGGCATTCCAAGGTAAAATCTTTCAGAAACAAGGGGGTTCTGAGGTAAAAACTCATAGAAACTAGGGGTTCTGAGATAAAATTTGACAGAAACGAAGAGATTCTGAGGTAATATCTGACTGAAACTAGGGATTACTGAGGTGAAATGTGACAGAAACTAGGGGCTTCTGAGGTGAAATCTGACAAAAACTAGGGTGTTCAGAGGTAAAATCTGACAGAAACTAGGGGATTCTGAGGAAACTGACAGAACCTAGGGGTTCTGAGGTGAAATCTGAGAAACAAGAAGGTTCTGGGGTAAAATTTGACAGATACTAGAAGATTCTGAATTAAAATCTGACAGAAAATCAGGAGATCTGAGGTAAAAATCTTACAGAAACTCGGGGGGTCTGAGGAAAAATTGGACAGAAACTAGGGGATTCTGAGGTAAAAATCTGAGTAACAAGAGGGTTCTGAGGTAAAATCTGACAGAAACTAAAGGGTTCTAGGTGATACCTAACAGAAACTAGGGAGATCTGAGGTAAGATCTGACAGAAACTCAGGGATTGGAGGTGAAATCTGACAGAAATTAGGAATTATGGAGATCAAATCTGACAGAAACTAGGGGTTTCTGAGGTAGAACTTGAGAGAAACTAGGATTTCCTGAGGTGATAACTGACAGAAGCTATGACTTCTGAGGAAATCTGACAGAAGCCAGGGTGTTCTAAAGTAAAATCTGACAGAAGCCAGGGGGTTCTGTGATAAAATCTGGCATAACTAGGCACTTCTGACATAAAATCTGACATAAACTAGAGGCTTCTGATGTAAAATCTGACATAAACTAGGGCCTTCTGACATAAAAATCTGACAAAAACTAGGAGGTTCTGACATAAAATCTGACAGAACCTAGGGGTTCTGAATAAAATCTGACAGAAACTAGGGAGTTCTGAGGTGAGATTGACAGAAATTATGGTCTTCTGAGGTAAAACCAGACAGAAAGTGGGATTCTGTTGTAAAGTCTGACAGAAACTAGGGTGTTTATGGTAAAATCTGACAGAAACTAGGGAGTTCCGAGGTAAAATCTGACAGAATCTAAGAGGTTCTGTGGTAAAATCTGACAGAAAATAGGCAGATCTGTGGTAAAATCTGACAGAAACTAAGGGGTTCTAGATGATATATGACAGAAGCTATGGAGTTCTGAGGTAAAAATCAGACAGATCTAGTGGCTTCTGAGGTGAAATCTGATAGAAACTACAGGCTTCTGCGGTAAAATCTGAGAGAAACCAGGCGGTACTGAGGTAAAATGTGACAGAAGCTAGAGGGTTCTGAGGTGAAATCTGACAAAAACTAGGTGGTTCTGACATAAAATCTTACAGAAACTAGGGGCTTCTGAGGTAAAAATCTGACAGAAACTATGAGATTCTGAGATGAAATCTGACAATCTATGAGGCTGTTAGGTAAAGTCTGACAGAAACTAGGGGTTTCTCAGATAAAATATGACAGAAACTGGCAGGTTCTGAGATAAAACCTGAAAGACTTGGTGGTTCTTAGTTAAAGTCTGACCGAAATAAGATGGTCTGATATAAATCTAACAGAATGAAGTGATTCTGAGGTAAAAATTTACAGAAACAAGGAGTTTCTAGGTAAAATCTAACAGAAAGTAGGCAGTTCTGAAGTAAAATCAGACAGAAACGAGGAGGTTTGAAGTAATATTGAAAGAAACTGGGAAGTTCTGATTGAAAAACTAACAGAAAGAAGGAGGTTCTCAGCTAAAATCTTAGAGGACATACAGAGTCTTTCTGTGATCTGAAATGGCACAAGCCTACCAGGAAGCCACACAGCTGAGGACAGAGACTTCATGCCCCTCCCTTTGTGTGTAAAGTAAATTCATCATAGCAAGTGCTCTATCTGAACTATAAATGATCCCAGTGTTATTGAGTCGAAGCCCACTCTGCTCATCAACTGAAGGGCCAATGAATTGGAGGAGATGTTCTGTGGCAAGGAATACGACTTTATTCAGAATGCTGGCTCATTGAGAAGATGACATATGAATGTCTCAAAATAACCAACTCCTCAAGGTCAGAATGCCAGGTTCTTTTATATAACCAGAGAGTGACATGGTGAGGAACTACAATCAAAAGGCAGAATAGAGAGAGATAGGCTGTGAGGAAACAAAGAAAATAGGGCCACCAGTCTTTAAAACATCTCAACAAAGGGCCAACCTTTGGAAGGACTGTGTTAATCTCTTCCTTTCACAGGTGAGCAAGGTCAGATTATCTCTCCGTGACCATAATAAAGACACTTTAGTTTAACAATCAGTCAAGGGGGCTGGGTTCTCCAACTGTCACTTTTCAGTCAATAAATCGTGTCTGACTCTTTGTCCCCCATCGACTGCAGCACACCAGGCTTCCCTGTCCATCGCCAACTCACAGAGCTTGCTCAAACTCACGTCCTTCGAGTCGGTGAGGCCAACCAACCATCTCATCCTCTGTCATCCCCTTCTCCTCCTGTCCTCAATCTTTCCCAGCATCAGGGTCTTTTTCAATGAGTTGGCTCTTTGCATCATGTGGCCAAAGTATTGGAGACTCAGCTTCAGCATCAGTCCTTCCAGTGAATATTCAGGATTGATTTTCTTTAGGATTGACTGGTTTGATTTCCCCAAGGGACTCTCAAGAGTATTCTCCAACACCACAGTTCAAAAGTATTAATTCTTCAGCTCTCAGCCTTCTTTATGGCCAAATCTCACATGGGTACATGACTACTGGAAGAAACATAGCTTTGATTATAAGAACCTTTGTCAGCAAAGTGATGTCTCTGCTTTTTACTATGTTGTCTAGGTTGGTTATAGCTTTTCTTCCAAGGAGCAAGCTTCTTTTAATTTCCTGGCTGCAATCACTGTTCAGTGATTTTGGAGCTCAAGAAAATAAAATCTGCCACTGTTTTCACTTTTACCCCATCTGACTGTATGAAGTGATGGAACCAGATGCCATGATCTTAGTTTTCTGAATTTTAAGCTTTAAGCCAGCCTCTTCACTGTCCTCTTTCACCCTCATCAAGAGGCTCTTTACTTTCTGCCATGAGGGTGATATTTGCATATCTGAGGTTGTTGATATTTCTCCAGCAGTCTTGAGTCCAGCTTGTGATTCATCCAGTCTAGCATTTTCCATGATGTACTCTGCATATTCATAAAATAAGCAGGGTGAAAATATACAGCCTTGACCTACTGCTTTCCCAATTTCAAAACAGTTCATTGTTCCATATCCGGTTCTAACTGTTGCTTTTTGTCCTGCATACAGATTTCTCAGGAGGCAGGTTTAGTTGGTCTGCTATTCCCATCTTTAGGAATTTCTCACAGTTTATTGTGATTCATACAGTCAAAGGTTTTTGCATAGTTAATGAAGCAGAAGTAGATGTTTTCCTGGAATTGTCTTCCTTTTTCTATGATCCAACAAATGTTGACCAAATTTGATCAATGTTTTCTGTGCTTTTTCTAAATCCAGCCTATACATCTGGAGTTCTCAGTTCACATACTGTTGCAGCCCAGTTTGAAGGATTTTGAGCATTTCTTTGTAGCATGTAAAATGAGCGCAATTGTACAGTAGCTTCTCCAAATAAAACACAACTGTCAGTGAAAAAAAAATATTCCCTTACCTACACCCTGAAATCCCCTTTAACTAAGTTTTAGAGCCAGTGAAGGTGCATAGTTTTCTACAGCCTCAGATCCACTCACAGTCAAGCTGACCATGTGCTTTGACTCTTGTGCAAGTCCTAGCTGTATTGCTCACATTATTATCCTTAATCTGTCAACTAAAAAAGATGCACAACTTGAGAGTTGCAAGTTAAGCTTTATTTGGGGCAAAATGAGGACTGCAGCCTGAGAGGCAGCATCTCACATAGCTCTCAGAGACTGCACCAAAGCAGCAGTGGGAGAATCAATATATGTTTGGGATGAAGGAGAAGTTCAGTACCATTAAGCACTCATTACACAAAAGGTTTTTCATTAGTCATGAGGATAAGATGTCACCATGAAGGGATTTTGTGCTTCTCTAGATATGAGGTGATATCAATGATTGAGATCATAAAATCTGTTCCCTAAAAACATCAGTTCAGTTCAGTCGCTCAGTTGTGTCTGACTCTTTGTGACCCCATGGACTGCAGCATGTGAGGCCTCCCTGTCCATCATCAACTCCCCGAGTTTACTCAAACTCATGTCCATTGACTCAGTGATGCCATCCAACCATCTCATCCTCTGTTGTCCCCCTCTCCTCCTGCCCTCAATCTTTCCCACAATCAGGGTCTTTTCAAAATGAGTCAGCTCTTCGCATCAGGTGGCCAAAGAATTGGAGTTTCAGCTTCAACATCAGTCCTTCCAATGAATACTCAGGACTGATTTCCTTTAGGATGGACTGGTTGGATCTCCTTGCAGTCCAAGGGACTCTCAAGAGTCTTCTCCAACACCACACTTCAAAAGCATCAGTTCTTCAGTGCTCAGTTTTCTCTATAGTCCAACTCTCACATCCATACATGACCACAGGAAAAACCATACCCTTGACTAGACGGAACTTTTTTAGCAAAGTAATGTCTCTGCTTTTGAATATGTTGTCTAGGTTGGTCATAACTTTCCTTCCAAAGAGTAAGCCTCTTTTAATTTCATGGCTGCAGTCACCACCTGCAGTGATTTTGGAGTCCCCCAAAATAAAGTCTGACACTGTTTCCACTGTTTCCTCATCTATTTCCCATGAAGTAATGGGACCAGATGCCATGATCTTAGTTTTCTGATGTTGAACTTTAAGCCAACTTTTTCACTTTCCTCTTTTACTTTCATCAAGAGGCTTTTTAGTTCCTCTTCACTTTCTGCCATCAGGGTGGTGTCATTTGTATATCTCAGGTTATTGATATTTCTCCCAGCAATCTTCATTCCAGCTTGTGCTTCCTCTAGCCCAGGTTTCTCATTATGTACTCTGCATATAAGTTAAATAAGTAGGGTGACAATATGCAGCCTTGACGTACTCGTTTTCCTATTTGGAACCAGTCTGTTGTTCCATGTCCAGTTCTAACTGTTGCTTCCTGACCTGCATACAGATTTCTCAAGAGGCAGCTCAGGTGATCTGGTATTCCCATCTCCTTCAGAATTTTCCATAGTTTATTGTGATTCACACAGTCAAAGGCTTTGGCGTAGTCAATAAAGCAGAAGTAGATGTTTTTCTGAAACTTTTTTGCTTTTTTGATGATCCAGTGGGTGTTGGCAATTTGCTCTCTGGTTCCTCTGCCTTTTCTAAAACCAGCTTGGGAAAGATTATATAGAAGAGGATCTGACTCAAATCTGAAGCTACAGGACACCCAGACCAAGGAGCTCGAGGTGGTGGTGATAAGGAAGAATCGCAGGTGGAGAAAAGTCACACATCGGTGAGAACACAGTTTGCCCAAATCTCCTGGCGCAAGCTGAGTGGTTTGCCAGCTGTCTAGCGCACCGGCAGTCTCAGGAACGGACGTCACACAGCGCCCCCTGCTGGCCATAGGGGCCGCACCCTCTGATAACAGGACATGGAGCTTCGTTCTTTTTGTACTGTCATTTTTCCCTAATGTCCCTGTCTCAGATAGTGTGAGTAGAGGCCTCAGAAGATCCACAGCTGGAACGGTGATGGTTTCACATCTGAAGTTTTGTTTCGATAGAAGCATATTATTTTTTAACTGCCAATCTCTGTCAACTGTACACCTACAGCTCCAACCTTGCCTGCTGTTTCCAGACACTGTACACGTATGTGAAAGGTCAGTTAAAGGGTACAACAGAAACACACATGGAAATTACCCTGTGTGCATGTTTTTTAATGTTTTTTTTTTTAAAGGTTTATATGGACCATTTTAAAATTTTTCATTGAATTTGTTACAACATTGCTCCTTTTATGTTTTTTAGGGGGTGGGTGGTTGGCACAAAGCATGTGGGGGTCCTAGCTTCCTCGCCAGGGATCGAACCCATACTCCCTGAATTGGAAGGCAAAATCCCAATCGCTGGACCACAAGGGGAGTCCCCAGCCGGTATGCATGTTAAAGGCACAGGGAAGTTGGGCCAAAGAAGCCTCAAGAAATCGGATGCCTAAGTTTGGATCCGTAGGATGTCAGGCGGTCTCCACGGCAGAGAGGAAGAAAGATCCCTGGAGTGAGCTGTCAGGGCACATGCCAAGGGCAGAAAAAAGGTTACTGATGATCTTGGTGAATGGCCACTCAAGGTCAGAGAGGTGGACCCTCTGAGCACATGACTCCAGGATCTCCCTTTAGAATAGAAAAGAAAAATCTGGAAATAAGTCTATCCCCTTAGTTAAACTTTGTATTCCTTTTTACCAATTTTTACTCTGTGTGAATGTATATAACTTTGAGTTGCTGCAAATATATTCACAATGATAAGTATACACTTACCAATTGTGTAGGTCCAGTCACTTTTACTCATTATTTTCAATGCTCCTAAATAACACACACTACTGTCAGTAGGAACTCACCTCCTGTCTTTTCATGGGCCAGTTAAACAGTGCTCTGTGAGTTTCCCCAGGTGACTGATGAGGCTTGGGGAGCTCAGGGTTTGTGTCTCACTTCCCCCCTGGCCTGAAGCACTGTGTGAGCTCAGACTGCTGTTCCAGGATTAGCTGGATTAATCAGCCTCCTCCTCCTCAGTTTGGAGCCCAGAGATGGTCAGGGAGGCCACCTGCCTGACCTGGAGCCAGAGAATCGGGCTGAGACACCCACTATGTTATAGTATACTGGACTTCTCTGATGGTCCAGTGGTTAAGAATCTGCTTGCCAATACAGGGACATTCAACCCCTGATGCAGAAGACTCCACATGCCGCAAAGCAATTAACCCCATGAACCACAGCTGCTGAGCCTGCTCTCCGAAGAAACTGTGCTGCCCAACACAAGAAGCCGTTGCAATGAGAAGCCAGCTAGAGAGTAGCCCTTGCTCTCCACAACTCGAGAAAACCCATGCGCAGCAACGGAGATCCAGCACAGCCAGAAATAAATAACAAAGTAAGTTACATTTTTTAAATATATATGCATAAAAATTATCACTTTCACTTTCATAGACACTTTCATAGTGGCTCAGATGGTAAAGAATCCACCCGCAATGTGGAGACCTGGATTCAGTCCCCGGGTTGGGAAGATACCCTGGAGAAAGGAACGCTACCCACTCCAGTATTTTTGCCTGGAGAATTCCATGGACAGTACTGTCCACAGGGTCACCACAGACTACACAGTATAAATTGTATATCATATATAATATGATATGGCATAATGTAAATTATATATTGTATTTTATATATATATAAGTTCAGTTCAGTTCATTCACTCAGTCATCTCTGACTCTTTGCGACCCCATGAATCACAGCACGCCAGGCCTCCCTGTCCATCATCATCTCCCGGTGTTCACTCAGACTCACGTCCATTGAGTCCGTGATGCCATCCAGCCATCTCATCCTCAGTCGTCCCTTTCTCCTCCTGCCCCCAATCCCTCCCAGCATCAGGGTCTTTTCCAATGAGTCAACTCTTCGCATGAGGTGGCCAAAGTACTGGAGCTTCAGCTTTAGCATCATTCCTTCCAATGAACAACCAGGACTCATCTCCTTCAGAATGGACTGGTTGGATCTCCTTGCAGTCCAAGGGACTCTCAAGAGTCTTCTCCAAAACCACAGTTCAAAAGCATCCATTCTTCGGCGCTCAGCATTCTCCACAGTCCAACTCTCACATCCATACATGACCACAGGAAAAACCATAGCCTTGACTAGACGGACCTTAGTCGGCAAAGTAATGTCTCTGCTTTTGAATATACTATCTAGGTTGGTCATAACTTTTCTTCCAAGGAGTAAGCGCCTTTTAATTTCATAGCTGCAGTCACCATCTGCAGTGATTTGGGAGACTAAAAAATAAAGTCTGACACTGTTTCTACTGTTTCCCCATGTATTTCCCATGAAGTGATGGGACCAGATGCCATGATCTTCTGAATGTTGAGCTTTAAGCCAACTTTTTCACTCTCCTCTTTCACCAAGAGCTTTTGAGTTCCTCTTCACTTTCTGCCATAAGGGTGGTGTCATCTGCATATCTGAGATTATTGATATTTCTCCCAGCAGTCTTGATTCCAGCTTGTGTTTCTTCCAGTCCAGCGTTTCTCATGATGTACTCTGCATATAAGTTAAATAAGCAGGGTGACAATATACAGCCTTGATGTACTCCTTTCCCTATTTGGAACTAGTCTGTTGTTCCATGTCCAGTTCTAACTGTTGCTTCCTGACCTGCATACAGATTTCTCAAGAGGCAGGTTAGGTGGTCTGGTATTCCCATCTCCTTCAGAATTTTCCAGTTATTGTGATCCACACAGTCAAAGGCTTTGGCAGAGTCAATAAAGCAGAAATAGATGTTTTTCTGGAACTCTCTTGCTTTTTCCATGATCCAGCAGGGTAATAAAGTAATAAAGATCCTTTATTAATTTTTCAGACTGGTCAATGTTCATGAACTGTAGACTCACAGGTCTCTGAGGTATCCTGGTTTCCAGAGTCCTCCTCCTCCTTCTCCCTCCCCTTCGGCCTGAGATGAGAGAATGTGAGTGCACGGCTACAGGAACTAGAGAGGCTGAAGCCAAATAGCTTCAAGAAGCAAAGGCTTCAGAAGGCCAGGATGCAGCTCCTTGAGCCTCCATCCTGTGCACAGGATGAGGTAGGAGCCCAGAAGGCAAAAACTCCAGGCCTATAGGAGGAAGACAATGTGATGCCCAAGAGAAATTCCTTACTCAGAAAGAAAAATGATCCAAAGGAGACCTCCTGCTTGGTCGGTTTATTTATTTGATAAAGGAAAGTTATAAACATGGAGCTTTCCAAATCCTTTCCTGCATGCTATATGAAGGTTTTAGACTCAGGGTCACAGATCTCTCTAAAAAGTGACATTTTCTTACCTTACTCTAAGGTCAAAGTTTTTTTTCACTAGTGAGATCCATCTTTTATGCTCAAAGTTTAGTTAACTTGGGACTTCTATGGTGGTCCAGTGGTTAAGGGTCCATCCCGCTAGCAGGGGGCATGGGTTTGATCCTTGTTCTGGGAACTAAGATTCCACATGCTTCAGGACAAAAAAAAAAAAACAATTATTTTTAAGTAAATAAATAAATTAATTAAAGTATGCATTTGGTGAGCTTTTTCTTAAAAAAAGGTTTAGTTAACTTTGCTGTACTCCTATTTTCCTGTATGGGGCCCATTTGATTTCCCTCTTGGTGCCTACTGAGGCTTTTATTTCATCCATGTTACTTCTTGACCTGCATTTAAATGGTCAGAAATGCTGACAGATGTTGCAAAGGAAAGGACGGATACTTTACCCAGGATAAGGTCTCTGGGAGATGTGGCGGGTAATAGTCATGACTTGATGAGATGCCTCAGTCTACAGAACTCCGTTATAATCATGAAATGGCCAGCAAAATGGTGGCCTAAGATATTCCAAGAATCCATTCCCCAACAGAAACATCAAAACAAACAAACCAGAATGTTGTTTGAGCTCTGGAAAATAGTGAAAAGTTGACAGCAATCAAGCAAATGTTCAATCAAGAAAAAGACATCTTTAAAATGGTACGGGGGTTCATGCGGCAACATCAGCAGGATGATGGAACAGAAAGTCTCCAGCTAGTACTCCCCCTCAGCAACAAACATTTGGTATGGCTCCATGGACAAAAGTACTTTTCGGGAGTCATGTGAATCCCTGATGGAGTCCAAGACCAGGGAGGGGCACTTTTAGAAGGTGAGCCCACACCGAGGTCATTGACTCACTGACTGGGGTCCCATGCACAGAGCTGAAAACAGATGCAGGAAAAGCATTTGACACATTTTAATGATTAAAAACTCTCAACAAAACAGACGTTGAAGACACCTCAACTCAATAAAAGCCACATCTGACAAGCCCATAGCTAACATGCTCAGTGGTGAAAAGCGGAAACCTTTCCTTCTAAGATCAGGAATCAGACAAGGGTGCCCACTCTCACCAGTCCTATTCAACATACTACTGGAAGTACTAGCCAGAGCAATTAAGCAAGAAATCCTAAGAACTCCACACACACACACACACACACATACACACACACACAAAGTTATGCACAGTAATAAATTCAGTCAAGTTGTGGGATATAAAATCAACAGACAAAAAATCAGTTGCATTTTTAAACACCAACAATGAAATACCTGAAAAAGAAATAAATGAAATAATTTCATTTACAATAGCAGAAAAATAATAAAATAGTAATAAATTTAACCAAGGAAGGGAAAGATCTGTATACTGAAAACTATAAAGTTTAGTTTAGTTCAGTCGCTCAGTCGTGTCCGACTCTTTGCGACCCCATGAATCGCAGTATGCCAGGCCTCCCTGTCCATCACCAACTCCCAGAGTTCACTCAGACTCACGTCCATTGAGTCCGTGATGCCATCCAGCCATCTCATCCTCGGTCGTCCCCTTCTCCTCCTGCCCCCAATCCCTCCCAGCATCAGGGTCTTTTCCAGTGAGTCAACTCTTCACATAAGGTGGCCAAAGTACTGGAGCTTCAGCTTTAGCATCATTCCTTCCAAAGAAATCCCAGGGCTGATCTCCTTCAGAATGGACTGGTTGGATCTCCTTGCAGTCCAAGGGACTCTCAAGAGTCTTCTCCAACACCACAGTTCAAAAGCATCAATTCTTCGGTGCTCAGCCTTCTTCACAGTCCAACTCTCACATCCATACATGACCACAGGAAAAACCATAGCCTTGACTAGACGACTTTAGTCGGCAAAGTAATGTCTCTGCTTTTGAATATACTATCTAGGTTGGTCATAACTTTTCTTCCAAGAAGTAAGCGTCTTTTAAGTTCATGGCTGCAGTCATCATCTGCAGTGATTTTGGAGCCCCAAAAAATAAAGTCTGACACTGTTTCTACTGTTTCCTCATCTATTTCCCATGAAGTGATGGGACCAGATGCCGTGATCTTCATTTTCTGAATGCTGAGCTTTAAGCCAACTTTTTCATTCTCCTCTTTCACTTTCATCAAGAGGCTTTTTAGTTCCTCTTCATTTTCTGCCATAAGGGTGGTGTCATCTGCATATATGAGGTTATTGATATTTCTCCCTGCAATCTTGATTCCAGCTTGTGTTTCTTCCAGTCCAGCATTTCTCATGATGTACTCTGCATATAAGTTAAATAAGCAGGGTGACAATATACAGCCTTGATGTACTCCTTTTCCTATTTGGAACCAGTCTATTGTTCCATGTCCAGTTCTAACTGTTGCTTCCTGACCTGCATACAGATTTCTCAAGAGGCAGGTTAGGTGGTCTGGTATTCCTATCTCTTTCAGAATTTTCCACAGTTTATTGTGACCCACACAGTCAAAGGCTTTACCTCCCTATATATTTTGTACATTTTTATTGTTAAGTCAGTCTTCCCAGGAGGCTCAGTGGTAAAGAATCTGCCTGCAATGCAGCAGATGTGGGTTCGATCCCTGGGTAGGGAAGATCCCCTGGAGTAGGAAATGGCAACCCACTCCAATATTCTTGCCTGGGAAATCCCATAGACAGAAGAACTTGGCAGACTACAGACTGCGGGGTCACAAAGAATTGGACACGATACCCCCTAGACAATGCTTGTTAATTCGTCTTTACCAAAGACTATTTTCTACATGATGGGAAGTTCGTGTATTTTGGGAATGAATCAGTGTTTCTAAGCCCTTGTTTTGGCCCCTATGAAGGGGTCCAGATTTATCAGAACCAGGAATCATCTTTTATATTCATATTTTTCACTCAGATTTCTGAACTCTGTATCACAAGGTTCAGTTTCTAAACCCATCTGTAATGAAAGTTTAGGGTTTTTGTTTTTCACCATGGGTTTTTGGTTTGTTTTTTTTTTTTTTTTTTAACCTTCAAAAGAGCTCTGGCTAGAGAAATGCATCTTTGTAAATCCCCAGGGTTGGTGGTTCAAGTTTTTCTAATTCTATTTTCACTAAGAGTTAGTTTTTTGTGGTTCCAGGTTTATGAAGTCACAGTTCCAACTTTCCATCTGTCACAGACTCCAGGCCTTATCTCCTGTGCTATATGAGACTGAGACCCATGCCCATAAACAGGTGGACAGCTTTCTAAGGTCTAACATTATTCCCTACCCACCAGCGTTGCCACAATATGAGATTTTACACTTATCACTATGGCTTTCAATTCTTTCTTTGTTTTTGGCACTTGGTAATTTCCTTGGCTTAAATATAAAATAAGCTACATGCATATATCTTGCTTTTTAATCTATTATATTTTTCCCATCATTTCCACTTGTAAGTTGTATATATGTCGCAGGAAAGCTTCCGGGTTACTGCACACTGTCAAGTACCCAGTCTTAGAAAAATGTATATACACATATCTGTCTCATCCTCTATAAATCTAGTGTAACAGAATCTACTTCATTGGTCAATATGAAGATACAATACTTAATGAAACTAACGCCCTCAACATAGTGTCAGCCACATAGTGAATGCTCAATAAATGTAGGGCATTATTATGGTTATTATTGAAACAAGACATATACATTTTGAAAAATAATTATAAATATGTCAGAGGACCCTAGAAAGGGATAATGATTCATCTGTCCCTTCAGCGAACATTTCCGAGCCCTTTACAGACACAGTCGGCTTCTGGGAAAAGTCATTAAAGAGTTTGAAATTGCCCATCTGCCCTAGGCAACCATTGGATAGATGGTTTCAAGTAGAGGGAGACAAAGCAAGTCCATTTCATGACCTCTCAAGAGTACCCTCGTGGGCATAAAGCTCTCCTAAAGAAAGTGACTGCGGTGTTTGGCCTTATCCCATGACCTGACTTACTGCGTGAGGAGAGAGGCACTTGAGAGTCCGCATTTTGCTAGGTCATCCTACCCACCACACGGGGACTTGACAGGTCACCTTTGCAAACAGGATGCACGTGGTGTAATGGCTGTGCTAATAAGCTAACTACCCTTCTTTGAGTCCTTCTCATGGGCCAGGCTGTGTTCCATACATTTCCCGTTCGATCTTTATAAGGAGTTAAGTACCATTACAATGATGCCTGTTTAAAGCTGAGGAAGGTAGTTGCAGGGTTGCAGCCCTGTACCTGGCTGGAACATGAAAGAGCTGGCTCACCCTGCTTAGGAGCTTCGTAATGGCTGATACTGGGGGTGGGCAGTAAAGAGAAGCAGGAGCAAGTGGTGTAGCGGGGCGAAGACTGACTCCAAGGTGGTGTCCGTGTTAGTCCAGAAAGCACAGCAGAGCAAAAGAAAAGGTGAATTAACTTAGACTGAGTGCTTGCTGGAAATAATACAGTTTGCATACATGCTGCCTGCTGCATTTAACTCCCTAGATTCTGTGAGGCAGAGATGTCTATCCCCGTTTTGTTGCTGTTGTTCACTTGCTGAGTCACGTCCAGCTCTTTGTGACCCCATGATCTGCAGCATGCCAGGCTCTTCTGTCGTCCACTCTCTCTCCCTGAGTTTGCTCAAAATCATAACCATTGAATCAGTGATGCCATCTAACCATCTCATCCTCTGCTACCCCCTTCTTCCTTTGCCTTCAGTTTTTCCCAGCATCATGGTCTTCTCCAATGAGTCAGATCTTTGTCTCAGGTTGCCTGCGTATTAGAGCTTCAGCATTAGTCTCTCCAATGAATATTCAGGATTGATTTTCTTTAGTATTGACTGGTTTGTCTCCTTGCTGTCCGAGGGACTGTCAAGAGTCTTCTCCAGCATCACAATTTGAAAGCATCAATTCTTCAGCACTCAGCTTCTTTATGGTCCAGCTCTCACATCTGTACATAACTCCTGGAAAACCAAAGCTTTGACTATCTGGCCCTTTGTCAGCTAAGTGATGTTTCTGCTTTTTAATATGCCATCTAGGTTATACATGGATAAATTATTTCTCAGGCAGTTAACTTGTCCCTGACTCCCACCTACTAAGTAGTACTTGAGTGTCCTTACTCAAGCCTACAAAACATATCCCCCTCCCCAAGCCCCACAACCTCTGAGCCTCTGAAGAGGTGGGACATGCATTTTATCTGTCTCAATGCCCAAGAGGAGCATGTGTAATATACCAACTGTCTGCCAGAAAAAAGAGACTTGAGGGATTTGGGGCTTAGGGACTATGTTAGGAAAAATATGTAGAAATATAAAGAAGGAATATAAATATAAAAATGTGGTAGTAAAGAAGCAAAGGTAAACCGAGGAGGACTGATGTTTGCCCTGATAAGCCCTGGAGTCGTGAAGGCAAGAAGGCTTTTATTTCCATTGAGAAGAAAAGCCAAACCCTCGTCTGGGGTATTGGGAGCTGAGTTTCCCAGAATTCTCTTTGTTCTGAGGTTCTGGCTTAGAGTTGGCCAAGAGAGAAAGTCATCCTACTCTCAGAAGGATGTCATGGTCACATATGGCAATGAACAGGCACAGAGAAAACCAGCGGCTCCCACCCACCCACACGCTCCTCGGTGGCCAGCTCATCATCTCAGCTGCTGACCACCACCCAGGCACTTGGCTGCGACTCCGTGAGAGCAGTTATACCCGTGCAACTGTCCCCTGAGACAACGGCTCCCAAAGACCACTCCTGAGCACCCACACCATTTTGAGAGGCTGGCGTGCTTGTGGCTGTGGGCTTCCCACAAGCTCTGACACCCCCACCTGGTCTGTGCTTCAGCGATGTATCTATGATCCTTCAACTCCCTCCCTCTGGATGTCCGCTCCCCGCACCTCCTACATGCGTGGAAAGCCTAACTCCTGTAATAAAGCTCTCATTTTTGTGTTACTTGCAGTGGTTCTATATCCCCAGCTGAAACCTGGAAGGTGCACCTGGCCCACAAGGGCTCAGCCTGCCTCTCCAGCCTCTCTCTGAGCCATCTTCCTCATGCTCCTTCTAATCCACTCTCCCTAGAACATGCCATGTTCTTCGCCAGCTTAAAGTTTTTCCTGTTTATGTCTTTTTTGAACATTCCTTAGGTTTTACCCATTGAGAGCAAGAAGATAACAGGATTTGGCAAGAGAAAGGATATTCCTTTTCACCCTTTTGATCTCAGCTCAAACGCTGCATCCTCCTGAGACCCTTCTTAAGGACCTCGATTAAGAAAGTGTTTCAGGTTTCCTATCACAGCACTCCATCTCTTTCCTGTCCCTTCCTGTCTGTGCATTCTTCTATTGATGTGTTTGCTTTTACACTGTCTGTTTCCCTGCACCAGAACGTGAGATGTGTGTAGGCATATGCCTTTCACTCTCGTATGTGTGACCAGCACAGTGTCTGACACACAGTAGGGTTCTCAAAAATGTTTGTTGTGCACATAAATGAATGAGCAGGCCTGCCTGGCCCACTGCACCAGCTTCTAGTATCACATCACATTGTGTTGGTCATGAGGATGATGTTGGTACTGAGGGTGGGACAGGAGGACAGAACTGGGTCAGATTGTTCTTCACTTTTCTACCTGTAGTTTTTATAACATGAGTTCTCAAAACAAAAAAAAAAAGGGGGGGGAGGGGGATGGTTTGCTGAGAAAAGTAAAGGATTTAGGAGCAAAAGAGCTGGATGATAGAGGCAAGATGGATTTGAAGGACCTGGTAATGTCTGGCAGGGAAAAGAGAGGATCCAGGCAACCTGGATACTGTGGGAGGAAATGCAAAAAGGATGAGAATTCCCAGGGATCCTGTAGAGAAGGGAATTGGTGAAAGACAAATGTCTACCAGGGGACATATATTTTTTCTTAATTTTGCTCAGGGCGTACTATGTAAATTTTCTCCATTCCATAATTGTCAGTGAATCCACATTGCTCACTAATGCTTTGGTGTCAGTGGATCCTTTAGGGGAATTGAACAGCTGTTGAAGTCTGCAGCCAGGTGGGTAATGAGATAAATGCAGAGACAGTATATGGCCGGTGGACTTGAAGGCTGAGCTTCACCCTTAGACTTACGGTTGACACTCCATAATCCTATGTATTGAGGAGAAGGTTGGAGAAATCTCACAGTGACACACACAGAGACTTCTACTCTTAAAATATACCAAAGAAACCAAATTAATGAAGGTTATCCAGTGCTTTTCCAATCTAAGCATCCTAGTGAGTCTGAATCTCGGAGGTGGAAGACGCTTGAGTACTGAAAGTCATCAGATCCCAAGAGTAGGAGTAAGAACCGAAGACTCTTTTTACTTAACACTGTTGTTAGTGCCTACAACTTCTCGGTGGTCCTCTTCAGACTGATGTTTCTCAGAGAGAACAAATGGAAACTAGAAATAATATGTATTCTTATAAGCCAGCTGCCATGTGAAAAGCTTGGTCTGGATTCCTGACTGATGAAAGACCATCTGGTGAGAAGGAGATGCCTGGCAGAGATGAAGTGAGGCTCCCAGCTAATAGCCAGCACCAAGGGTCCAGACATGTGCATGAAGTCATCTTGGACGCTCCAGCCCATCAAGCTGCCCAGCTGACACCATGTGCAACAGAGTTGAACCATCTCTGCTAAGCCTGGCCTGAACTCCTGACCCACAGCGCAGGCAAAAACATGACTGGTGTTTTAAGTCACTGGAACAAACAAACGAAAAATGACATGATACTACGGCACATACCGCAAGGCCAAACATGCTTTTTCCCAGCATCTTTTGTTGTCCATGAGTTCCTTCATGTTGACTTGTTTGACTGCCTTTTACCTCTTGCTTTTGGAGAGGAGGCCTGAAAATTTACTAGAAATCGAGTATTCTGTTCAGTCAGGACCCAGTTAATCAAGCATTTATAGGTTCCTTCTGATAAGAGTTTGGGAAAATTGAAACAACAGAAGACCAACTCCAAAGAGATGACCTAGATTACGGAACCAGCTGCTGGCCAGGGTCTCTCCCCTTTTCTCTAGAGGATAATTAGCACTGAAAGTTGTAAAGAGCCCTTCATACAAGGATGCCAGGCAAGAACATTCCTCAAGACACCACGAAAGAGGTGGTCTCCAAGGAAGTCCAATTAAAAATGTGTTTGGTTGTAAAAGCGGCCAAGTTTTAGTCATTCAGATGCCTGTCAGCACCTGTGACTCTGTGTTCACACCATATTCTTCATCAGGAAGATTTCCCTGGGCATTGAGGAACTTCAGGTACAAATGTCTTAAGATAAATGGTTTATAGTGAGGACATTTGAGGCATCAGTAATAAGGCTGAAGGAATCATATGAATGTGCCATTAATAGAGTGAGAGGAAAAGTCAAGGAAATCTGTTTGTCATAGAATGAAGAAGCTTGTTTGCACTGGAAGGAATTTGGGGTACTAGTGACTCTGAGGTGCCCAGGTCATCTCAGGTGTGCTTCCTTGGGGTGCAGCATTGAGAAAGCACCAACTAGACTTGGTGGAAAGAAGTACTTTGATAGGATGACAATGCCTATCTTTGCAACAAGATGACAAATGTAGGAACCTACTCTATTCATCTACCATATTTTATCTTGTACCAACTCTTTACAATTAGGCAATGCTTCATGGAAAAGCTCAGCATCCCACATGCTGAATGTCCTGTGGGAAATTAGTGGAAGGGCCAGGATTTGCCTCCTTGATGAGTTTGTACTAGTTTTCCCCACTCATATTTGGCATGGGGTTCAGATTTGTAAGAACTTCCCTAGTGGCTTAGATAGTAAAGCATCTATCTGCAATGCAGGAGACCCGGGTTTGATCCCTGGGTTGGGAAGATTCCCCTGGAAAAGGAAATGGCAGCCCACTCCAGTATTCTTGCCTGGAAAATCCCATGGACCGTGGAGCCTGGTAGGTTACCATCCATGGGGTTGCAAAGAGTCAGACACGATGAGCGACTTCACTTTCAGATTTGTAACCCTATATTTGCCTGTTACACTGAGATCGACGTCCTTTGCTTTGATTTATGGCACATTTTAGGGATTTTGGCTCAGAATCTCTCCTGAAGTCCTGGAACTCAAGAAAGACAGATTGTTGTTGTTCAGTTGCTAAGTCGTGTCTGACTCTTTGCAACTCAGCATGAACTGCAGCACGCCAGGCTTCCCTGTCCTTCCCTATCTTTTGGAGTTTGCTCAAACTCATGTCCACTGAGTCAATGATGCCATCCAACCATCTTGTATTCTGTTGCCCGCTTCTCCTCCTGCCCTCAATCTTTCCCAGCATCAGGGTCTTTTCCAGTAAGTTGGCTCTTTGCATCAGGTGGCCAAAGTATCAGAACTTCAGCATCAGCATCAGTCCTTCCAGTGAATATTCAAGGTTGATTTCCTTTAGGGTTGACTGTTTTGATCTCCTTGCTGTCCAAGGGACTCAGAAGTTTTTTTCAGATTACCCTATGTCCAACCTTAATTAGCATCTTGCTTGGCCAGAACCTCACTAGGTTTTTGAAAAGGAAATTTGGACAAGTCGTTATTTGAAGCTGTTTCACATATTCTCTTTAGATTTAGTAGTTTTGGAAACAACATCTTTTATGCTCTGAGTGCAAGTCTGGATTTTGGGGCTCCTATATCTGGATGTATTTGATATGTCACCTGTGATGGGTTCCAAGACTCAGAAATACTGTGCGTTGCACAGCTTCAGCCCAAGTGCTCAGTTTCCCCTCCCCTGAGAGACAGGCTCGGCTACTATCCATCCCCACATGGAAGGACAAGATGAGAGCATGAAGACACTGAAGCAGCATCTGATCTCTCAGGGACTCCAGCCAGCGTTTGGAGAAGAACACGTTCTTGCTGCTTTTCCAGGCTTGACTCTAAAACGACCAAGCAGATCCAGTTGACATTCTCCCTCTGGGCTATTGACTCACTCTCAACCTTTGGGAACCTGGTTCTCATTATAGATGGAAATACTCTGACTGAGTCGCCCTCCAGCTGCTGACTTGACAGCCGTCTTAGAAGAAGAGCACCTCTCCTTTCACTCCATGCCTTCCGCTTGCCTGCCTGGTCTCTGACAGTCATTAAAACTCTTATAACTACTGTCCTTCACACACACACACGCGCGCACGCATGCATGCAACTGCACACACGTGTGCACTCATCTGGTGTGTCTGTGTGTATTGGGTATTGCTAACAGAGGACCAGTAAAGCTAGAGACTTCCTAGATAAAGTACCCCAGTCCGTCTCTAGCTCATTACTCTGATTTATTCAGAGCGTTTGCCACTGGGGTTTGTGGGCATTGTGACAGGGAGCATTAGGACAGTGCCTGGCAGATGGTGAGTGAGCAGTGCCTGTCAGCTGGCGTCAACCAGATAAAGGCAGCAGAGCTCTTGGGGGTGGGGATGGAACCACAAGCCTCCTTCCTTCCTTCTTTGCCACATATCCAAGGGACCTTATTAGCTTAAACATCCCAAATGAATCAAAACAGCTCAGTTAAGAAAGAAGAAGCCGAGACCCAGGAGTTTTGTTATTTGGCCCAAGTCACACACCTGCAGTAAAGCCAGAACCAGGTCCGGGTTGTCTGAACTCCATCTGAGTCCTCATCCCGCACGTCCACCAACTTCATTTCTCCTAAAGACTGAAGTGTACTTAATGCAGACTAAGGTTCATCTACCATTAACCATTCTGGAATTAGCATTTAATAATTACGCTCATAGATGTGATATTAATGGGGAGTTACTAACTGTATTAGCAATTGAGATAAGAGTCATGAATTAAATATTTATGGTGATTCAAATGATCATAGTAACAGGATAGAGACTGAGATCAGCCAGAAAGTCTGCCTTTCTCAAAGCATTTCTTCTTATCAGAGAGAAGAGACGGTTTTGTGGTCACAGAAGTTTGGAAAATATACTAATTCCCTCCTGGAAATTTACCACAGTCAGGAGCATATTAAAAGGCTCTGAGAGATGCTGCAGGAAAGGAATCTGTTTGTTTCTATGCTTTATTTGTCCACCAAACTGTCTTGAGGGCTATTACCTGTTAAAATTCATTGAAAGTGTTTGTGAAACAAACTGTAGTTAATGGATAACAAGCTATGAGCCCGACTAGGTACATAAGCAAAGGTCATCTGGGCTTTCAGGGTCCCCTGCAGCTGTGGGCTTTAAACTGCAGAGTTTACTTTATCCTAAAGAGAACATAACCTCAGATATGCAGATGACACCACCCTTATGGCAGAAAGTGAAGAGGAGCTAAAAAGCCTCTTGATGAAAGTGAAAGTGGAGAGTGGAAAAGTTGGCTTAAAGCTCAACATTCAGAAAACGAAGATCATGGCATCTGGTCCCATCACTTCATGGGAAATAGATGGGGAAACAGTGGAAACGGTGTCAGACTTTATTTTTGGGGGCTCCCAAATCACTGCAGATGGTGACTGCAGCCATGAAATTAAAAGATGCTTACTCCTTGGAAGAAAAGTTATGACCAACCTAGATAGCATATTCAAAAGCAGAGACATTACTTTGCCAACTAAGGTCCATCTAGTCAAGGCTATGGTTTTTCCTGTGGTCATGTATGGATGTGAGAGTTGGACTCTGAAGAAGGCAGAGTGCCGAAGAATTGATGCTTTTGAACTGTGGTGTTGGAGAAGACTCTTGAGAGTCCCTTGGACTGCAAGGAGATCCAACCAATCCATTCTGAAGGAGATCAGCCCTGGGATTTCTTTGGAAGGAATGATGCTAAAACTGAAACTCCAGTACTTTGGCCACCTCATGTGAAGAGTTGACTCACTGGAAAAGACTCTGATGCTGGGAGGGATTGGGGGCAGGAGGAGAAGGGGACGACTGAGGATGAGATGGCTGGATGGCCTCACGGATTCAATGGACATGAGTCTGAGTGAACTCTGGGAGATAGTGATGGACAGGGAAGCCTGGCGTGCTGCGATTCATGGGGTCACAAAGAGTCGGACACGACTGAGCAACTGAACTGAACTGAAAGAGAACATAGCAGGGGCTTCCCTGGCAGTCCAGTTGTAAGAATCTGCCTTACAACACAAGGGATACCTGTCTGATCCCTAGTCTGGGACGATTCCACAGCCTTGAAGCAACTAAGCCCGTGCACCACACCTACCGACCCAGCGCTCCAGAGCCCATGAACCACAACCGCTGAGCACATGTGCTGCAGCTACTGAAGCCCACACACCCAGAGCCTGTGCTCCGCAGCAAGAGAAACCACTACAGTGAGAAGCCCGCACAGTGCAGTGAAGAACAGACCCTGCTCCCTGCAACCAGAGAAAGCCCGCGTGCAGTGGTGAAGCCCCACCACAGCCAGAAAAATTAATATTACTTTATTCATGTTTAAAATAATTAAAGAGAACATTGCAGAGAAAGAGGTGGGCTGTGAATAGTCTGGGGTCTTCGCCTGTTTCTTCTGCTTCAGCCAGAGAGGTTCAGCTTTTCTGTGGTTTGGACATTGATACTGTGCATAAAATAGCCATCTGCTTATTCAGCAGATAATGCCCAGCATGTGCCAGCCACGTCTGATGCACTTGGGATAAATCACTGACCAGAAACAATGGAGATTCTGACTTCACAGAACTTGGCAGAGAAAGAGGAGACAATAGATAATAAATGTGATAAGCAAGAAAATTACATAGTATGTTTGAGGATGATCAGTGCTATTGGGGGAAAAAAGAAAAAAAATAGAGTAAGGGGGACTGGACATGCAGGGGGCTGCAGGGGTGTCATTTGAAGTAGGGATCAAGGCCAGCCTCACTAAGAAGGTAATACTTGGACAGAGGATTGGAAGAGATGAGAGTAAGCCCTGTACACATCTGAAGGAAGAGCATCCAGAGAGAACAGCCAGTGCAAAGGCCCTGAGGCCAAGTGGAGAGCTGAGGAGAGAGTGCCAGAGATGTATTAGAGAGGCCAGAAAGGGCTGTGATCAGCGATGGGTGTGCTTATGCTCTGATGGGCACTCAAGGGCACAGAAATAAATAAACATGTAGAAGAGACCAAGTTGGACTATTTACTGTAACTTATGATGTACCCATCAGATCTAATCAATAAAACAGAAATGACTTGCTTATATTCCAGAGAGAGAATTTAATGTGGGACATTAATTAAATAAGTGAAGTCGCACAGTCGTGTCTGACTCTTTGCAACCCCATGGACTGTAGCCTACCAGGCTCCTCAGCCCATGGAATTTTCCAGGCAAGAGTACTGGAGTGGGTTGCCATTTCCTTCTCTGGGGGACCTTCCCAAGGGATTGAACCTGGGTCTCCCGTATTGCAGGCAGATGCTTTACCGTCTGAGCCACCAGGAAAGCCCTCTTCATTCATTACACAGTTGATAGGAAAATTGAGGGAAACAGGGCCAATGATCAGTAATACCAGCAGACAAGCCCAGCCCTCCACTGGAGGGACAGAGGGAGGAGGCAGTGGAATGGAGGGGGGCTGGGCTCACATGGCAGAACCTGAAGCCTGAAAGAGCTAGATGGACAGAGGAGATGCAGTCTTGGCCAGAGACTCCACTTGAAGCTCCCTCCTTCCTTCTGCCTTTCATTCTCCTGTTAAGACTCTGCCTGGAAAATACCACCTGCAGAGATGAGCCCTTCTCCAAACAGCTACCCTAGGGATGGCTTGTGGTGTCACAGTTCTGTGACTTAAGATACAACCATTTTTTAAAACTTTTTATTTTGTATTTGGGAGTGGCACTAGTGGTAAAGAACCCACCTGCCAATGCGGGAGATGCAGATTCAGTCCCTGGGTTGGGAAGATCCCCTGGAGGAGTGCATGGCAACCCACCCGAGTACTTCTGCCTTGAGAATCCCATGGACAGAGGAGCCTGGCAGGCTACAGGCATGGAGTTGTGAAGAGTAGCACATGGCTGAAGCGACTTAGCATGCACATAGCCGATTAACAATGTTGTGATAGTTTCGGGGGGACAGAAAGGGACTTGGCCATACATATACATGTATCCATTCTCCCCCAAACTCTTCTCCCATTCAAGCTGCCACAGAAAATTGAGCAGAGTCCCCTGTGCTATATAATCGGTCCTTGTTGGTGATCCATTTAAATAAAGCCGTGTGTACAAGACACGACGATTTCATTTGCTCATTTTCCTATGCTTTGGGTAGAGCTCACCCAGGACTGTCTGTTGCTGCTCCAGCAGACCTTAGGAGGACAGCTCCCTAGAGCTGGAGGGTCCACTTCTTAGATGGCTCTCATGTGGCTGGACATTGGCTGGAAGCTCAACTCACTGTCTGCAAACTGAACCACGTAGCTCCCGCCTTTGCTCTCCAGACTAAATAGTAATCTTTGTGGTCTGGGGTCCTCCTCCACCTAGATGTCTGGCAGGTGGAAATAATAGTAGAGGCTCATGAATTTGGATGTTGGAGAGATTGCATTGGGCTTAGGGCCAGTTGTCTAGTCTTTCAGGATCCTGTTCTGCACATCCATAACAGCAAACCGTCCATGAGCAAACCTCCCTTACAAACTGATTCTGAGACTGAACGAGATCCTGTAGGCAAAGCCCAGGACCAGCACTGAGCAAATGACTGCCCTCTTGGTCTCTCTCCCCCACTAGCAATACCAACCAGAATAAACAGAGGACGACCAGGTTCTTCTCAAAGAAAGCTTCCTTCCATTAAACTCTTGAACAATGAAGAGAGGAAAGAAGAGACCAGGTTGGCAAGGAAAGGATGGATGCAAGAAGAAAGGAGTCATAACCTGTCCATTCTAGCTCTGTGGATTGAGTTAAACTGGCCTATCAATTTCTATACTCCTGTCACCCTCAGTGTCCCCCAGGTTAATCTGTAATGGAAAGAACACTTGCTTTGGGCTGGAAGGACCAGAATTCAAGCCTCAGCTCTGTACTAGAGTGAGAATAAGTTGGGTGACCCTTAAGCAAGGCACTGTATGACCTTGATTTTCCATACTTACACCTGTGGATATTTCTTCCTCCCTCTTAGGTTTCTGTGCAAATTGAACTAGGCAATTATATATATTCAAGCGCTCTGCAAAGCCAGATAAAAATGGAATGGATTAATTATAATTTCTATAACTATCACCATTGCCATTTTAGACTCTTATTCCAATCCTTCTTCCTTTGTCTTCTGGGATGCTCCCTACTTTGCCCAGAAAACTCATTCATTAGACGTGTGGGAGGATAATTCCCACACGGGAAAAAGATACACGGCTTCCAGATCAGATAAGTGGAAATGTTTAAATTTTTCATCTATTCCCTTGTCTGGTTTTTGGTCAATAGCTTATTCTGACAACTTCATTACCTCCTAATTACTCCAGGTTCCTTTGCTCATTTTCTGTGTGTGATTAAAAAAACCCTCCCAAGAAAGGGATTTGACAC
The DNA here is from genome assembly GCA_006408695.1 of Aepyceros melampus. Classification (NCBI taxonomy): domain Eukaryota; kingdom Metazoa; phylum Chordata; class Mammalia; order Artiodactyla; family Bovidae; genus Aepyceros; species Aepyceros melampus. The sequence continues at coordinate 115,881 of SJXQ01006735.1, read as the reverse complement.
TAGAAGTCACTCGACTCCTGACTGACAACCAGACTGCCCCTGCTCCTTTGAATGTGATTTTCTTTCTCTTTGTTGGAAATATTTGCAAAAGCCCTTCTAGTGCCTTGCGTGATGGTCCTTTTCTGCACACTTTCCCTGCCACTGGAAGATGTGAGCGATAAGACACATCTTCTTTCTCTCGTCAGAGCCGATTTATCCTCTGCCTATAAATCTTTGAGCAGCCCTTCAAGAAGCTGTATCAGATATGCCTTAATCTTTGTATTACTCATTTCTTAAAGGAATTTTAATCTATTGGGCTTTAATTATATGTCCCTCAGAAAGTGCCAACCTTTTCTTAGCAAGGCACTTTATTCTTGGGATTTGATAATCACTCTCACTTTCTCATGAGGCTATACTTAGAAAATTGGAGGAGGAAGGGGGCTTTGAGGTCACCCAGCCTCCTGTGATGCCCAAACCTGGCAGCTTGTATTAATCCCAGGGCTTTTGATTAAAAACACAGATTCCCAGACAACTCTCACCCGAGTGGAGCTCTACTAAGTGGATGCTTAAGGTGCTACACAGGTGATTCTAGTGAACAGGCAGCTGAAGGAACCATGAGTCTAGTCCATGGATTTCAAATCAGAGATGACTTCAGGATGGAAGGAAAGAGCAAAGAGTTTGGAGTTTGGGGGATGGGACACGGGGTCAAGTTTTATAGCCTGTTCATACCAGTGGAGCATCCTAGGGCAGGTCCCTGATTCTCCTGAATTTCCTAAATGTAAAGTGGGGACCATGGTGCTATTTGTTGTTGTTTTTGTTTAGTCAGTAAGTCATGCCCAACCCTTTCGTGACTCCATGAACTGTGGCCCACCAGACTCCTCTGTCCATGGAATTTCCCAGGCAAGAATACTGGAGTGGGTTGCCATTTCCCTCTCCAGGGGATCTTCTCAACCCAGGGATAAAACCCACGTCTCCTGCGTTGTCAGGCAGGTTCTTTACCAGTGAGCCACCTGGGAAGCCCTTCATGGTGCTATAGGGAAGCCCTTCATGGTGCTATAGGGAAGCCCTTCATGGTGCTATAGTTCTGATGCTTAAAATAGAAAAACATATAGTGGTATCTAGCATAGTATTGGAGAAGGCAATGGCACCCCACTCCAGTACTCTTGCCTGGAAAATCCCATGGACGAAGGAGCCTGGTAGGCTGCAATCCATGGGGTCATGAAGAGTCGGACACGACTGAGCGACTTCACTTTCACTTTTCACTTTCATGCATTGGAGAAGGAAATGGCAACCCACTCCAGTGTTCTTGCCTGGAGAATCCCAAGGACAGGGGAGCCTGCTGGGCTGCCGTCTATGGGGTCGCACAGAGTCGGACACGACTGAAGCGACTTAGCAGCAGCGTAGTATTGATCCCTTCCCAATGGGAATTTGATCCCTTCCTCTTCTCCTGTGTGCTGTGTGCTTAGTTGCTCAGTCATGTCCAACTCTTTGCAACCCCGTGGACTATACCCAACAGGCTCCTCTGTCCATGGGATTCTCCAGGCAAAAATACTGTAGTGGGTTGCCATGCCCTCCTCCAGGGAGTCTTCCCAACTCAGGAATTGAACCCAGGTCTCTTGCATTGCAGGTAGATTCTTTACTGTCTGAGCCATCAGGATCTCTGTTATTTCCAATTTTGCACAGTCTAACTAAAATTGTGTTTTTATGATTACCGATGTTTCCTTGGTGATCATTTATGTAGCCCCTAATTTAATCCTTACAACATTGCTATGAGGACAGTACTATTATTATCTCCAATTACATATAAGAAAAAATATATGGTTAAGTTATGCAAAACTCCACAACTCAGGTGGTGGTGTTGGAATCTGAATACAGAGCACCTGGCTCCAAAGCCCATACCCTCAAAGGTCCCATCTGCCCATGAAGCTTCTACTGACTTCCTTCCCTACTTGGCTGGACTGGGACTAGGGAGTGGCAAGCAGGGAGCTGAAGAGACTCCATTTAAGAAGGCTCTCACTCTCACTGAATGATCTGCCCTTGCAAAGCCCCAAGAGTAAGGGTCTCCTTAAATTTTGTTCCCTAAGATTCTATCCATATTCTCTTTGGTCAGACCCTAGTGGGAGGGCCTTCCAACCAGAGAAGAATAAATAACTGAAAAGTGATGAAAAGGGCATTGCTGACCTCTTCTGCTGTCTTCCCATCCAAAGGGACACGACAATGGGGCATTTATTCCCTGACATACAGAAGGGCCTGAGAAGGTTAAGGGAAGAACAGGTCCCCGTGAGTTACAAGGAACATCTGAGCTCTGGCCTCCACTCCCACCCCCTACAACATACACACACACACACACACACACACACACACTTTGGACCAAGATTGAGCACTTTGGTTAGCTTGAAGCTAATGACCCTTCCCCAGATGATTCTCAAAGCTGACTAAAGAATGGAAGGGAAACTAAGGCAGGATGGCCTTTAGCTGGGAGCCAATGGATTTGCTACAGGGAAAGCAGAACTATGAGTGGGGTCGGAGGTGGGGGCAGGACAGTCTTGACTTTAGATTTCCTCCCTTGGCATGATCCAGGGCATCACTTTGAATCTTTTGAATAACCTTGTCAGAATGCCATTCATAATATTTTACAGGTGGTAAAAACTGAGGGTTAAGAGGGAAAGTCTGTTCAGAACTAGAAGAGAAGAGGTAGAAAATGAGTATTAAGTAATGAGTATTCATTACTATAATTTAAAAATGTTCACAACCTAAAAGTTGAGAGTTATGTTTTATTCAGTGGGAATTTTTAGGACATCAAGCCCAAGAGATGGTGTCCAAGTGCTGCTGAGAGAACTGCTCCCAAGGAGGTGAAAGGAGGAGCCAGGTTATATAGAAGTGTTGCAACAAAGGGCAGGTAGTCTGAACATCAAAAGATGATTGTTAATTACAGAAAGCCAGATATCTCAGGTTAAGGAATTTAGCACTTAACTAATTATGGGGACATGCAAGAGTCTGGGCTCACTGAAATCATTCCTTTGATATGAACCTCAGCTCTTAGGGGCCAGGATGCTGTGTTTTCACATCCTGAGTTCCCTTGGGGCTCACCAGCTCACCATCTGTGGTGGCTGTAATTGCTGGCAACTAGGACACCCTTGTTTACTGATATGCAGGAAATATTCCATTTCTCAGTAACAACCCCATGCCATATTACTTGTGCTATTTAATGTTATTTAGTTATCACAGGAAACTTGTGGGGTAGGTAAAAACATATTCTTTATAAAGATTTGGAGGGAGAGTAGATCAGTCCTGGGTGTTCTTTGGAAGGACTGATGCTAAAGCTGAAACTCCAATACTTGGCCACCTCATGCGAAGAGCTGACTCATTGGAAAAGACTGATGCTTGGAGGGAGTGAGGGCAGCGGGAGAAGGGGACGACAGAGGATGAGATGGCTGGATGGCATCACTGACTCGATGGACATGAGTTTGGGTGAATTCCGGGAGTTGGTGATGGACAAGGAGGCCTGGCGTGCTATGGTTCATGGGGTCGCAAAGAGTCGGACACGACTGAGCAACTGAACTGAACTGAACTGAGATCCAAGGAGAGTATTGCATTTGCTTAATCTTAAACAAGAACCATGATTCAAACCACGTTGACTAGACCCCAAAGCCGTAATTTTTATTCCCAAAATGGTGCACAGATTTCAGCTTCTGGCTGATTGTCAGTGGCTCCCTGGTGTCCTCTGTTGAGGTGAAAACAGAGAGGGCATGTGGGTTTGATTAGTGATGGCATCTGGGTTTGATTAGTGATGTCTGCCATGGCCTTGGAGGGAAGCATGAGCATGCATGCCATCTCTACACACAGTCTTTCCGGGAAACTAACCCCACACCATGGATTAGGCATGCCTTCTGAAAGCAAACTCCACACCTGTTACCATCTCACATCCCACATTGTTTTCTTGAGTGCTTACTGTGAACTTCTTCGCGGGCATTTCTGTAGCTGCAGTGCCTATATCAATAAAGATGCATTCTCTGAATTCATTTGCTACACTGACATCCGAATTGACACATTTACCTGAACTGACTGCATAGTGAAGATGACAGGAATTTTGCCTGTTTACACAGATGGGGGACCAAGGCAGAATGTCACAGAGCTAGTCAGCAGTGAAACTAGGACTCAGATCTGGAACTGTGATCTCCACATGGTGTTCTCAGCATTGAAGCCTGTAGAGGGAGGAGGGGTGAGAGGGAGGAAGCAGTGACAGTTGTTGGGGGGGGGGGGGGGGAGGCCGC
>SJXQ01006735.1:59204-111462 GCA_006408695.1 Aepyceros melampus | reverse complement strand
CAGGTCTGTTTGTTCACACCTCCCTCTAAAGAAGGGCTGTGTGTCTCAGCACATAAACAATGAAATAAACTGCCTCTGGCAGGCCCAGTGTTGGGTATCAATGTGAGGAGGCGGCTTGCTGAGATGCTTGGTGTTCTGCATCAGGGGCGGGGTAAGAGGAACAGGCAAAGAGCCTCTGAATTGGAAAGAGAGGCCAGCCTGAGACACAGACTCAGGGGCTAAACTACTCTTTTCAAAGAAGCTGATTCCTTTTCAGCCTATTCTTTAAACTTCTCCATCCTCTATCCTGCTTTCTGATCTTTGACCCTACATAACCATTTAACTCTACAGGGAGAGAAACTCAAGATGCCAGCATCCCTAAGAGGCTGGTAATTATGGGCCAACTTTATACTAAAGTGTAAATGACTGATAGAAACAACTCGCATCTGAACTTTTCATTTACTATTTGGAGAACAGTCTGTGCAGAGCACTGTGCTTGTACCTGCCATGGATAAGTTCTACATCCTTAGGAGATTTTCAAACATAGGTAGCAGGCAATGGATACATTCTCTCCTCTGTACCCTCACATGCCTTTGTATTGGGTTGTAAAAATCTCCTATTTCATTCTTTGAGCACTTACTCTGTGGCCTTTGCAGTGGAGATGCATAAGGCGAGACTCTTCTCTACCTGGAGCTCACAATCTTCCCTGGGACATGGCAAAGGAAAAAGAGCATTGTAATCCAGTGTGAGAGATCAACTAAGTAAAGGACACAATAAGAGACTGGGAGGGGAAGGCAAACCTCCCTGGAGAAGGCGTGAAGAGCTTAAGAGGGGGAGAGACTCCTAATCAAAATGGAAAGGACAAAAGCAAACCTAGATATAGACAAAGAAGAGAGAACATCAAAACTTGAGAGTGGCTCATGTGAAGATAATAAGCTGTCTTTAAAAAAAATAAATGGTTCTCTGTGTGTGTGTGTGTGTGTGTGTGTGTGGCCACAGAGTATAAAATCAAAGAAGAAAACCTAACAAGAAACAAGCTTGGTAAGTAGATAAGCTCATGATGGGAACCATAAGTCTAGCTAAGAAGTTTGAACTTAAAGGTCAGGAGGAGCCACTATGAGCTTTTAAGCAGAGAAATGAAAAGACAAATGTGAGTTTCACTCTGCCTGATGAAAGGAGAGCAGCTGGGAGTGTGGCAGACCAGATTATGGCTCCCAACTCTTCCCTTTCTCCCGGTGTTTATGATTATATATCAACACCCTTTGCTATGCTATTTTGCAGTGAGTTTTCTTAACCTCAATAACATTGGCCATTTGTATTGGGTCATTCTTTGTGGTGGGAGCTGGCCAAAGTATTGTAGGATGTTGAGCAGCATACTACCCACTTTGTGTTGTTGTTTAGTAGCTCAACTGTGTCTGACTCTTTTCAGACCCCATGGACTGTAGCCCGCCAGGCTCCTCTGTCCATAGCATTTCCCAGGTGAGAATACTGGAGTGGGTTGCCATTTCTTTCTCCAACTTTAAGGCTTTTTAGCAGCGTCCTACCCTCTAGTTTCCAGTAGAATCACTGCTGCATCCCCCTGCCTCCATCCCACCTGTGAGAACCAAGAATATCTCAGAGTAACCCTGGAGGGAAAAATGACTCACCCTGCTCCCCTAGTTGAGTACTGCCATTCTAAACAAAGTGGAATATACAGCTCTGGCCAACTGATCATTTGCTTGGGCTAGAGGAATGCAAGCAGTTGGTATATACGCTGCAGCCAACCAACAGCTTTAAATGAGCTTTCATGTCTCAGTGAACTCTTCTGGCATGATAAGATCATGCCTCAAGTAACCTCTTTCAGCCTGGATTCTGGAGTGAAGACATTTGCAGCTGACTTGGACCAACCTGAAGCCTAGAGTCAGTCAAGTCTAACTGAGCCTAGTTGAGATCAGGTAAAACAACGCCAACCTGAAACTCATGAGCCTGAAATAAAAGGCTGCTTTATAGGATTTCCCTGGTTGTTCAGTGGTTAAGATTCCATGCTTTCAAAGCAGGGGGCACGGGATAGATCCCTGGTCGGGGACTAAAATTCCACATGCCTTGTGTTGTGGGCAATATATATATATATAAAATATATGTGTGTGTGTGTGTATATATATAATAAATTATTAAAAAATACTGACTAGTAGAACTAATAGCATTGTTTATTATGCAGCTTTACTATAACAGAACACCTGCCTATTACAAGGAATGAAAGTTAGATGCAAGGACATCAGTGTAGATTTGTTTAGAGCCAGTTCACTGTAAATTGCCCTTCCTGGGTAGATAGAAATGGGATGAGGGGAAGGGTGGGACCTGGGGTGCCTGGGCAGAGGTGAAAGTTTCATCATTCTTGTAGCTTCGGATTGAATGAACTAGCTCCCCACCACTAGCTCATCCAGCCACATGACCCTGGGCAAGTCACCCCATCTCTTTAGGGCCCTCTTTTTCCATCAGAAAAAGGAAGCATCTGGTCTCACTGATGCCTACAGTGGCCTCAAGCTCTGGTCTCAAGTACAGCAGTGTTAAGTTAACTAGAGGTACCTGCCCTACCTGACCAGACATTGCCATAGAACCATCACTACCTGGCTATGGTCTGGTGATTGAGAAGCTCTCCCTGCAGCTCAGTTAGGAACTGGATGTTTTGAGCTCTTGACATGAAAGAATCAAGGAGTTTTCTTGAGAACTCCCTGAGATGGTACCTATGGCTAACTGAGATGGACTCTTGTAATCCAGCTCTCCCTGGACTGACCAGGAGCGGGGAGGAGATCGGACTTTTAGCCCAGGCCGTTCTCTCAGAGTTGCGTGATCCCATACCGCGACTGGAAGACCTCTTCAGGAGCTTCCAACCCTACTGTTCAGTGAGTCTAAGAAAGCTCTCATTTGCTTCTCCAGTGGACTCTAGGTATTTGCCATCCCTGCACCCTACTATTTTCATTGCTGGCACTGGCCCTTCTAGCCACTCATTCCTTACTTCCTAATGTTAAGGAAAGCCACCACTTTCCTTATTTCTTCCACCATGATTTGGTCCTAGCAATCATTCCTCTCCTGGGACAATAGCAATATGTAAACAATTACCCAACTCCCACGATTGAAACCCCTAGTTCACCCACCACACAAAAGATTAAGTGATGTTTTGAACATGTGAACCAGAATGCTTGACTTCCTTAATTAAAATCCCATTGCATTTATAAGAAAACGGAGATTCAGGGCCTCATCCCACGGAGCACCTCATGCTCTGCCACACCTCCCTGCACTCCTTGGCACCATCCTCCTGTCGCTCCAACCGCAACGGACTTCCTCTTGCTCAGACACAGAAAACTCTTTCCAGCCTTTGCCTAGACACATGGCTTCCACTGATACCTCCTCTGACAATTCCTGATTGCCAGTCTGGAGAGGCCACCCTTTAATTCTCCCTCAACACACCATTTTTTGTTTCTTCCTTGTACAAATCAAATGTCTCAATGACACCTGTATTTCTGGGTTATTTGAGTAATGTCTGTCTCCCTCACTGTATTATAAGCTACTTGGAGGTCATATTCCTGTAGGTCTTGTTCGTTGTTGTATTCTTGATGCTTAGGCCCAAGCCTAACACCTAGTAGGTACTGAATGTTAAATGAGTGATTGGATGAATGAAGGAATAGGAGTTGGCCACCTGTAAGATGAGGGAAACTGTTCCTGGCAGAGGGGAAAAGATGGGCAGAGGCATGAGGCATCAAAAGCCTTGGGATCTTAGATGACCACAACTGGATGTGGCTGTGGAGAATGCCTCCTTTGAGTTCTCCAGATTCTTAGTGGGGAAATCGGATTTCTGAGAGGATGAATCCCCAGGCCAGCTCCAAGCCTGGCCTCTTCATCCTTGGCATGGGCTTTCCCATTGGCTTCACCAGCATGAGGAGGTAGGAAAGAAAACTTGCTAGCTGGAGGTGACCTCTCTGGAAACTCACCCAGCAACAGAGAAGAACTGGTTTCAGAAAACAATTTTTTGTCCGTGAGAGGAAAACAATAAAGACATTAAGGGGGAAATAAACTTGAGTGTTGAGTGGCTGGCTAAGAGAAAATTAAGAAAAAACCACTGAATGATGGCAGAAAAAAGAAAAAGGACCATGTAGGGACTTGGAAGAGTAGGTCAGGAAAGTATAAGGCAGAGTAAGACAAGAAGCTGTATATTCAAGAATTCCAGGGATCAAAATGTACACAGTGCTTTATTTAAAATAGATGACCAGCAAGGACCTACTATATAGCACAGGGAACTCTTCTCAGTACTCTATAATAACCTAGATGGTAAAAATAATTTGAAAAATAATAGATACATATATATATACACATAAAACTGGGCTTCCCAGGTAGCACTAGCGATAAAGAACCCACCTGCCAATGCAGGAGATGTAAGAGACATGGATCCCTGGGTCAGGAAGACCCCCTGGAGGAGGACATGGCAACCCAGTCCAGTGTTCTTTCCTGGAGAACCCCGTGGACAGAGAAACCTGGTGGGCTATGGTCCATGGTGTCGCAAAGAGTCGGACACGACTGAAGAGACTTAGCACACAAATACAAAACTGAATCACTTCGTTGTACACCTGAAACTAATACGACATTGTTAATCAACTGTGTCCAATATAAAATAAAAATTAAAACAACGAGTTCCTGTAGCTGTGGGCAAGTCAATCTCCTCATATATCACCCATGACTCCCCATTGCTCGGAAGACAAAATGAGAGAATCAGGGTATATGAGTTAAAAGCCTGTCTGGTGGGTGCCTATCTCAACCATCATTAATTTTAAAATAATGTTTTGAACTACCTAATATATATATAGTTGTTATAGAGAATAAAAAATATATAGTTGTTATAGAGAAATACCAATACTACTGAAGTAAATTTAAAAATTGTTAAACCCACTCCCTTCCCCAAAAGTAACTGCTACTAACAGTCCAGTGAGATTCTTTACAGGAATGTCAATGAATTTACAAATATTGTGTTTTTAAAATGGTATCCAGCAGTTGCACTACTCAAATTGTTCTCTGATTTACTTTTTACATAATAATAAATATTTAGTGATTCTTCCAACTCAGTAAAGAGGGATCTAGATTATTCTTTGCAAATGGTTGATACAGTTTTATAAAAAGGAGGTACACACGATAATTTATGTGATCCTTCTCCTTTTAATTAACAGCTAGGATGTCTTCAAAACTTCACCATTAGACTGCTGAAATGAGTATTCTTGTAAAAAGAAAAGTATGCCCTTGGGTGTAATATCTATAGGACAGATACCTATAATGGAATTGCATAAGCACTTCTAATTTTAGCAATTTCATTGACAGTGAAAAAATAAAAACGAATCATCATTGAGTACTCACTATGTGCCAGGCACAGCTCTCAGCATTTTCCACGGATCGTTATATTTAATTTCACATAACTCTAACATATAGATACAGATGAGGAAAGCAGGGTGCAGAGAGGAAGTAACTTGCCTGAAGTCACACAAAACTGGATGGAGTGCTGGGTGGTCTGACTTCAGAGCCTATGTTGCTAACCAGTTTTAATTTTTTATCATTTAATGAAAATATCCATTTTCCAGCAACATAAATAACATTGGATTTAATTAACTATATAGATACATTCACTAACAGTATAAATTTTACCTTTTTAATTTCAATGTATATTCCCTTGATATTTAATGTTTCATATATTTATTAGCCTTTGTATGTCTTATATTAATTGTCCTTTTATATTCTGTTCCTATATTTCTATGAAAATTTTTAATGATTGGTTATAATGAAGTCTTTATATATTCTGATTATTAGTCATTTCTTATATATATATTGTAATATTTTTCTTATTCTGCATTTTTTAATTTTCTATGTGTGTCTCATAGAAAAAGAAATGAAAAATGTATTATGATCAAGTATGTCAGTCTTTGGGTCCATGGTTTCACAGAGTCAGACACAAATTAGCAACTGAACAACAACAACAGCAACAAATATCAGTCTTTTTCTTATGGTGTCAAAAGTTTTGAATCTTTAACTGGTCAATTTTCCCAACCTAAGGTAATAAAACTATTCCTCTCTATTTATTATAATGTTTCCAAAATGTTGTTTTTAAAACATACCTTTAATACATCTTGGTATTATTCTGTATATGGTGTGAGTCAGAGAGAGAATTTTTTCAATGGTTATTCAACTGTCTAAACTCTGTGTCCTGAATTGTTACTCCCTTTATGTCAGATATGAAATGAAACATCATGAATTTTCAAATACCACAGTTTGCATTCTGACCTCTCTTTTCTGTTCTTTTAATTGATTTGTCTAGTCTTTGGACAATGCCAGGCTTTGAGAAAAAAATTAATGTTCCTATCCTTAGAATATAATTTTATTTCTGAGACAATAAGTTGATCTTATTATATTTCACATTCAAAATACACATAGGTATTCTTATTAATGTACTCTGAAGGGGAATTTTAGAATCAGCTTGTTGAGTTCTGTTTTTAAAAATGAGATTTCAATTCTGCCTCTTTATTTTACAAAAGGGGACTAAGATCAAAGAAAAGAAGGCATTTATTCAAGGTCACAGGTGTGTAAACGACATGCAAATAATTCATTTGTAGGGTAGCCGATGCCCTGACTCTGGATCGAAGTCTTACCACTTTCTGCCCACCTGAGAGGTACAGAGTCAAGCTTCCACACTGGGGTCTTTCTCCATCACGTGTGTTGGGTTTTAAATCCACAGAGGCTGACCAGCAGTCAATATTTTTCTCTTTGATGATTTTGTAAAGACAGAAAGACAGATTTTGTAAAGACTTTGTTTGTCCTTTAAGTTGGTATCGACAAGCCTGACAGCATGGTGCACACAAACCACATACAGCCCACCTTCCACTCAGTCGTTCACTGCCCAGGAATAAGAGCCCCCTCGCCACACAGAAACACTTAAGAGGCCAATTTGGGTAGTTTTGTTCCTCAAGAAACAGCACACTCTAGCCCAACAATGACTCCCTTCGAGAGTGACATGAGTGCCCGCCGACCAGCAGCTCAGTGGGAGAACCCTTGTTTTCCTGAAGCATCTCATCAGCATGACTTAGGAGTGCAGTAATTAGTCAGACCAAGGAATCAAATCCTATTTCCTTTACATTTTAAAAATTAAATCTTGAAATAATTTTCGGAGGAAGCCAACAGAGACCTATCCCTTTACGTTAACTTCCCATTGAAACAGTCCCCAGTGGTATTAATATTTCCCCAACCTCATCCACACCAATTACATCATTTTAACCTAGAATGAATCAAAAATTGTTCATGTGGGAGGGAGGCAGACTCCATGATGGGAAAGAGAAGAGACTGGAGTGAGGAAGTCCTGAGTTCCAACTTTAGCTGCTGACTGAGTGGGGTTTGGAAAGACAGTTGAAAAAAGAAAGGCATTTCAGGAAGCGATTTCAATGCGAGCGTGCTCCACGCATACTCAGTCTGAGACCCAGTGGACTGTAGTCGATCCATCAGGTTCCTCTGTCCGTAGAATTTTCCAGGCAAGAATATTGGAGTGGGTTGCCGTTTCCTACTCTAGGAGTTCTTCCTAACCCAGGGATCAAACCCACATCACCTGTCTCCTGCATTGGCTGGCGGATTCTTAAACACTGAGCCACCTGGGAAGCCCATAAAACTGTGTGGAGCGATGGAGAGAGATGGGTGACCCGCAGGGAGGGCGGATGTCTGGAGAACAGGGCATATCGGGGATCTGGTGGCAGGAGGTGAGGCTGTGCTTGATGCTAAAGAGATTTTATCTGGTAGCTGGTCTGGTGCCGTGAATAGACCACAGCTGTGCCGTCAAATCCCCCTATATTGGAGGTTCCACCCTGCTTCTTACTAACTGTGAAATTGAGATAACAAGACTTCTTTTGTAGAGTTGTTTTGAGGATTAGAGATGTGTGTAAAGGCTATGGCACCATGCCCAGCTCAGAGATGTGCTGCTATAGAGAGTTGCTTTTTTTAGGAAGTGAATGGTCATGTGGAGTATTTATTGTGGTGTTGAAAGATCATCTTGCTGATGTTTGGTACATTGAGGAGAAATCTGTCAGAAGGGCACCCCGATAGGAGGTCATTTTGCTTTACTGGACAAGAAAGAGCTAGGGGAAGGGGGCAGTGCATGGGGGTAGTGGGGAAGGAGACAAGGGACCAACTCAAGATTAATTGGAAAGCCACAACTATAGGGCCTGGGGGGTGTGGTAAGTGGTGGGCAGAGGACTGGGTGGGTTTAAAAAGTAGGAAGGGTTTAAGATGATGGGCAGATTTTTGCTTGGATAAAGGTTGAGAGTGATATCCCATTGAAGATAGAGAATAATAGGCAGTGGGCAGATTTTCCATGGAAAAGATTGACTCTTAATTTAGGTTTAAGAAAAGCCAACACCAGGAAGTAAAAATACAAATTCCCAGGTTATTTATCTACCCTTGGTCAAAATCCGAATATACAGAGGCAATGAATAATCATGAAAGAGCAGTGGATCTTGATTTAGAAGATCAAGCATGTCATCTTTATCTAATCTTTCTGTGCGATTTTGAGGAAAAAATAGCTGAGCTTTTATGAGCTTCAGTTTCCTTATCTATAAAACAGAAAATGAGCATCAACCCTGCCACCTCCATCACGGTGTGAAGAGACTCTCCAGAGCCACTGCCTCAAGACCTCGGTCCCATGGAAGTAACCTAGATGCCCGTGGACAAATGAGTGGATAAAGAAAATGTGATACATATACGCAATGGAACATTATTAAGCCACGAAAAGGAATGAATTCAGTCAGTTCCAGTGAGATGGATGATAAACTTAGAGCCTATTACACAGAGTGAAATAAGTCAGAATATATATATATATAAATGCATATAAATGGAAACATATATATGGTTCGTGACATTGTACAGGAGGTAGGAATCAAGACTATCCCCAAAAAAAGAAATGCAAAAAGGCAAAATGGTTGTCTGAGGAGGCCTTACAAAGAGCTGTGAAAAGAAGAGAAGTGAAAGACAAAGGAGAAAAGGAAAGACGTACCCATTTGAATGCAGAGTTCCAAAGAAGAGCAAGGAGAGATAAGAAAGCCTTCCTTGGTGATCAATGCAAAGAAACAGGAAAACAACAGAAAGGGGAAGTCTAGAGATTTCTTCAAGAAACTTAGAGATACAGGGAACATTTCATGCAAAGATGGGCACTATAAAGGACAGAAAAGTATGAACCTAGCAGAAGCAGAAGATATTAAGAAGAGGTGACAAGAATACACAGAAGAACTATACAAAAAGATCTTAATGACCCAGATAACCATGATGGTGTGATCACTTACCTAGAGCCAGACATACTGGAATGCGAGTCAAGTGGGCTTTAGGAAGCATCATTACAAACAAAGCTAGTGGAGGCAATGGAATTCCAGTTGAGCTACTTCAAATCCTAAAAGATAATGCTGTGAAAGTGCTGCACTCAATATGCCAGCAAATTTGGAAAGCTCAGCAGTGGCCATAGGACTGGAAAAGGTCAGTTTTCATTCCAATCCCAAAGAAAGGCAATGCCAAAGAATGTTCAAACTACTGCACAATTGCACTCATCTCACATGCTAGCAAAGTAATTCTCAAAATCCTCCAAGCCAGGCTTCAACAGTACATGAACTGTGAACTTCCAGATGTTCAAGCTGGATTTAGAAAAGGCAGAGGAACCAGAGATCAAATTGCCAAAATCCATTGGATCATTGAAAAAACAAGAGAGTTCCAGAGAAACATGTACTTCTGATTCATTGACTCAACCAAAGCCTTTCACTGTGTGGATAACAACAAACTGTGGAAAAGTCTTCAAGTGATTGGAATACCAGACCACCTTACCTGCCTCCTGAGAAATCTGTATGCAGGTCAAGAAGCAACAGTTAGAACCGGACATGGAACAATAGACTGGTTCCAAATCAGGAAAGGAGTACGTATATTGTCACCCTGCTTATTTAACTTATATGCAAAGTATATCATGTGAAATGCTGAGCTGGATGTAGTACAGCTAGAATCAAGATTGCTGGGAGAAATATCAATAACCTCAGATATGCAGATGATATCACCCTTATGGCAGAAAGTAAAGAAGAATTAAAGAGCCTCTTGATGAAAGTGAAAGAGGAGGAGCTGGCTTAAAACTCAACATTCAGAAAACCAAGATCATGGCATTTGGTCCCATCCCTTCATGGCAAATTGATGGGAAAACAATGGAAACAGTGAGAACTTTATTCTTTTGAACTCCAAAATCACTGCAGATGGTGACTGCAGCCATGAAATTAAAAGATGCTTGCTCCTTGGAAAAAAAGGTATAACCAACTTAGACAGCATTTTAAAAAGCAGAGACATTACTTTGCCAACAAAGGTCCATCTAATCAAAGCTGTGGTTTTTCCAGTAGTCATGTATGTATGTGAGAGTTGGAGTATAAAGAAAGTTGAGTGCTGAAGAATTGATGCTTTTGAACTGTGGTGTTGGCAGACTCTTGAGAGAATCTCTTGGACAGCAAGGAGATCCAACCAGTCCATCCTAAAGGAAATCAGTCATAAATATTCATTGGAAGGACTGATGCTGAAGCTAAAGCTCCAATACTTTGGCTATCTGATGCAAGGAACTGACTCATTAGAAAAGACCCTGATGCTGGGAAAGATCAAAGGTGGAAGAAGAAAGGGGATGGTAGAGGATGAGCTGGCTGGATGGCATCACTGATTCAATGGACATGAGTTTGAGTAAACTCCAGGAGTTGGTGATAGACAGGGAACCCTGCAGTCCATGGGGTTGCAAAGAGTCGGACATAACTGGGCAACTGAACTGAACTGATGGAATCTAGAAAAATGGTACTGATGAACCTATTTGCAGGGCAGGAACAGAGATGCAGTTGTAGAGATTGGATTTGTGGACATAGTGGAAGAAAGAGAGAGTGAAACAAATTGAGAGAGTAGCACTGAAACATAAACATTACTATATATAAAACAGATAGCCAGCGGGGCGCTGTTGTATAACACAGGGAGCTCAACCTGGTGCTCTGTGATAATCTAGAGAGGTGGGATGGGGTGGGAGATGGGATGGAGTTTCAGGAGGGAGGGGACGTATGTATACTTATGACTGATTCACACTGTCATATGGCAGAAACCAACACAACATTGTAAAACAATTATCCTCCAATTAAAAAATAATAATAATAAAAGATCTTAGTCCCTAGTGCATCAGACCCACTCAAGGATGGGTCAACTTTGTGGGTCATGAATGGCCTGTATTTTCAAAGAGCAAGTGTAGATTTCCAGATTGTCCTGCTTGCCTTCCTGGCAGGACTTGCTGAGAGACTCTAGAGCGGGGACAGTGTGCTCCCTGTGGGAACACACAGCAGTCCCGCCATCTGCCTGAGGCAGAGGCGATGGAAACAGCGTTCTGCCCTCTGCAGGGACTGGCACTGCCCGAAGAGGAGGGACAGGAAGATATGTTCCCCTCAGTCCCGAGAGAAGGGCTGCTGAGAGTTTTTGTTGGGCTTTCCTGAAGCCAAGATGAGAAGGAATACGAGAATTTTAATAGGAAGGATGGAAAGAAATAAATATAGAAGCCTAGAAAGAAGCAAGAGAGGGAGAGTGGAAGGGAGGGACTTCAGTCCATAGCCTGACCTCCTCCTCCTGGTGTTTTCAGCAGTCAGGAGCCAGCAGTAGTAACTGTGACTTCCAAGGCCAGTCCTGGTGCCTACGCCTTAATCCAATGCTCCTGTTCATTCTTCATGATTCCGCCCAGGTGGCATCTCTCCAAGGGGCCATTCTTAACTGTCACGGCCAGGTTAGATGGTCCCCAGATGCTCCCACAGTACTGTCTTTCCACATACTCCCTTTTTTTGTATAGCGATGATATTACACGCCCCGTTTCCTCACATGGGCTTCCCCGGTGGCTCAATGGTAAAGAACCCGCCTGCAATGCAGGAGCCGCAGCAGACACAGATTTGATTCCTGGCTTTGGAAGATCCCCTGGAGGAGGGCATGGCAACCCACTCCATTATCCTTGCCTGGAGAATCCCATGGACAGAGGAGCCTGGCGGGCTACAGTCCATAGAGTCACAGAGTCAGACACGACTGAAGTGACTGAGCATGCGCGCACACCTTCTTCACAAGACTGTAAAACTCATGTTATTTCCACCACCACTCTTCATAAACAGACAAGCTGGTTGGAGCTCAGAGAAATTAAGTAACTTCCCTAAGGTCACAGAGCTAGGATGCGCAGATCCAAGATTTAAACCTGCCTTACCCTGGTCTCATCCAAATCTCTTCATTTTCCCCATTTCAAACTGTTTTCTACAACAAATAGATTGTTAAAGTGCCCCCACAGGAAACACGTTTTCTCTAAAGTGAACCTTAAACTGGACACTCAAGAGTGGTCCCAAGGGTCCTGGGGCAATGGAATATTCTGCCTTTCAGAGAGAATGATCTTATAATTCACAAGTTTGCCTTTCAATTAACCGAGGACTGTGACTCTTTATTTAATGTTATTTCTACATAATCTAATTTCGGCTGCAGGTTAATGGACCCATGGGGAGTTATTGCTACTTCAGTTTCAAAAGCATTCAGCAGCATTCCCAGATTATTGGTCATTAATGGAATCACCCAGCTGTTTTGACTTTATCCCAGTCCTTTTCGAGGTGACCTTAGAGGAAAGGACAAAAACGGATACCAAGGGACTCACTCTTAGGATAGCGGGACTTGCTGAACTCTTATCTACTTCTGCCAGCCCTGTGACCATACTGGACTCCAGGTCCTAGAAAACCAAGGCTCATCACCAGACCCTACTTGCCCTATACTATTATTCATGCAAATACACTTACTAAGCAGCTAGTATGCCCGATATACCACACTAGTATGGTTGGACACATAGAGATGAGTCAAGTATGGTGCAAAGTAAGAATCCCACTCAGTTGGGATAATCACTAAAGCTGTAGCTTCTTTCCTATTAATATGTGCAGGGTTCATGTACAGTTTCATTACGGTGCTTATTATTGCTTATTTATTCATCCAAGTAATGTGGATGGAAAATCCAACATGAATTAGGTCCCTTCTGATGGTAACTTCTGATGAGTCCAACCTTGTAAGAGCTGATTGTCTCCTGAGGGATACAGATAAATTAATAGGTAGTGACAGTTCAAGGAGATAGGTCAGCAAAGCTGGAAGCATAGAAGATCATGAGAGCATAGAGGAGTCATTCTTGTTCAGGACTGAGGAATCAAGCAGTCTTCTCAGAGAATCTTATGGTTTCATCAAAGTTTAGACCTGAGGCTGAATGGGTTTTGTTCAGTTGCTCAGTCATGTCCAACTCTTTGCAACCCCATGGACTGCAGCATGCCAGGCTTCCCTGTCCTTTATCATCTTCCAGAGTTTGCTCAAACTCATGTCCATTGAGTCAGTGACACTATCCAACCATCTTATCCACTGTCGCCCCTTCCTCCTCCTGCCGTCAGTATTTCCAAGCATCAGAGTCTTTCCCAGTGAGTTGGCTCTTTGTGCCAAGTGAACAGGAGTCAGCCCCAAGAATCAGCAAAGAGATAGAGGTGGAGAATGTTTAGTTGGAGGACCAGTATGAGAAGAAACAAAGGATGAGAAGGAAAAGGTCACAGTGGGGAAATTACAGTGATCAATGTGCCTTAAGTAGAATTCAGAGTAAAGACAATAGTAAAGAGGAATGAAAAAAACTCGAATATAGAAGTTCTCAAAAGTCTACAGAAGAGATTGAATCTCACCCTGTAGATAATGAAGAGTGTGTGGAGGTTCCCATAGGTGAGTGACGTGAGTAGATTCAGACTTTTGATAAATCATCCAGCTGCCCTATGCAGATCTGATTTGGGCATTGAAAAAGGGAGTTTGGAGGAACTGGACCAAGACAGTGACCAGAGCTCCTGAGGAAGCTCTAAAGATGAAGAGATGGGGGACCAGTGTGAAGAAAAATTGGGATTAGTGTCAACAGAAGATATGAGAAGTGAGATGAGTTTCTGTAACTGCAGATATTTGACTTTCAGAGAAATACAAGCTAGAAACTTTAGCCCACCTCAAGTCCAGATTCCCACCTTTTGTGAATGACTGACACACAAGTTAATCAGGTTTTTCCATATTACGGAATATAAGATCAAAGCCATTCTACTTAAAGTTGTATATATTTAATAATATTCAAAGAATAAAGGATTTGGGGATCTAATAGCACAGCTGGCTTTGATTGTAGTCTACAGGGGTGATTCAGGATCCAGTAGGTCATGGAAAAATGTCCCCAAATGATGACAAGGTAAATGAACCTCTTTCATTTTAATGAGTGTACAAGTTTGTTTTCATGGATTTTTAAAATTATGTTTCACTGGTGCAATATTTAATTTGTTTTAGAAATGAAAAAAAAAATCTTGATTCTCAAAGGCATGGCGGTGATAAAGATTGGTGGCCTGTTTCATTGTATTCCACTTATAAAATGGCTTCACAACTGCACAGAAGCTACTGGAAGCAGAATGTCTTAACAAATTTTTAAAAGTATGAAAAGTCTTCACTCTGGAGAAGATGATGTTTCATGTTTCCTGAAAATCACACCCCAGTTTTTGTACCACTAAAGTGTGAGCATAAGTGGAAGGACACGTTGTCTGGAGGCCAACCGATGAGCTTTGAACACCTGTTTGCACCTAAGCCAGCTGCACCAGCTCGGGGAAATCGCTCCGGCTTGGTGGTGTGCTGTCTTATCTGTGCAGTGAAGGTGGTGATGAGCGCCCACCTCACGGGGCAGCTGCTAGGTGTGAGTCAGAGCACTCTGTCTTCCCTGGTCCAACGCTGCCTCGTCATCTGTAAGGTGATGAGGCTCCATCCTACCAAGCCTGCTTTCCAGGCTGCCGTGAGCTCGAGGGACCCACCTGATCCTGGCTCCTGTTCAGATGCTGAATGTCTAGAGGGTGGGATCTTTAAGCACTCCTGTCACCTGGCTCCTCCTGGCACTCCACGGAGTTGCCAGAATTCAATCAATCAAAAGGAATTTGACTTCTGTATTGTCCACTCGTGAAACGTAAAATGCACTGTCTTTGGAAAAGAAGAAAGCACTGTCAGGGTGATCTGTGGTTTGGAAAGAGGCTCTTTCTAGGTCACTTTCTGACATTGGTGTTGGGCTTCCCTGGTGACTCAGATGGTAAAGAATCTGTGCAAAATGAGGGAGAGCCAGGTTTGATTTCTGGGTCGGGAAGATCCCCTGGAGAAGGAAATGGCTACATACTCCAGTATTCTTCCCTGGAGAATCCCATGGACAGAGGACCCTGGCGAGCTACAGTCCATGGGGTCACAAAGAGTCGAAAACAAGCGACTAACACTCATTTCACACTTTACTGACATTGGTATTACCCAAACAGTAACCTAACGAGTTCTGCCATCACACTGTCCCCCAGAGACCGCTGCACCCAAACCCTCACCCCCAGCTACTGCTCACTCCTAACCCCACCACCCCACTCTTCTGCTGCCCCGATCTGGGCCATCAGGAATGAGTTGATAAGATGAAAACAGAGGAAAGAAATCAGAGGTTGACACTTGACTTTATATACTTGAAATATTCTCGGAAACAGGGTAGGGGGATATTTAATAGCTGATTAAAAGAAGAGGTGCCTCAATAGTATCTCTGAAGACTACAGCTGTGCCTACCCCGTCCCTTGCCCTGGTTCAACTCTTCATATGTTCTCACAAGAACCCTTTCAACATCATCCTAAGGTTTCTCTCTTTCGCCACAGTCCTAGGGTTTCCCTTCCACACAGGTCTGAATCTTCCACACCCATCGCAAGCACTCCCCTCATGAAGAGTATAGGCTTTGCAGACCCAGTGGCAAATCCCAACTCTGCCACATGGCTCCTGCGGTCCTCCCCTGACAGATTTGTTGCAAAGAGCAATAACGATGCAGCTCAGACACAGAGCAGGCATGCAAGAAATGATAGCTCATATTACTTAAAAAGGAAAACTCCTGGCTCTGCTGGCTTTCCATGCTCAGCCTCTTGACTACCTCTCAATTATCTCCCTCTCCAACTCTGAACTACTGTCCAACTAGGTCAGCTGCAGGGCCCAACATGTATAAAAAGATGAACCTGAGGTTCTGAGGGACCAGAGTGGGTGGCTGCAGTGGGGCTTACCAACCATTTCATGAGCATTTCACGTGAGCAGTTCTGACCAATGGACTGTGAGAGGGGTCTGGTGTCAGGGAGATGCACAATCTTCTAGTTTTCTTTCTCCATCACAACACCCTTGCTGAAATGCAACCATGAGATCTAAGAACCCAGCTTGCTAAGTCATTGAGTGAAGGAAAACTGGCCTGGAGAGTCTCTGGGACTCTGCATGGCTAAGCACCCAATCTTGCTGTGCTGTGCTGCTTAGATTTAGGGGCTGTTTGTTACTATTGCATAACCTATCCTATCCTAACTAATACATAGGTGGAATATTTATTAAATAGTTATTATTCCTGACTTTACACAAGGCCATTATAATAAGTGATAACAACGATATCCATGAGCCCTGTTTTCATTTAGTGAACTAATGATGAAGTACTGCAATCAACAGACGATTACAATATATGATGTGTGTGTGTGTGCTCCATCGTATCTGACTGTTTGCAGTAGCCAGCCAGGCTCCTCTGTCCATGGAATTTTCCAGGCAAGAATACTGGTGTGGGTTGCCATTTCCTCCTCCAGAGGATCTTCTCAACCCAGGAATCAACCCTGAGTCTCCTGTATTGGCAGGCACATTCTTTACCACTGAGGCACCTGAGAAGTCCAGAGTGATATGTACTCAAATACAATTTGCTCTAGGAGAATAGAACAAGAAAATTCAATACAGTCTGGGGTCAGGAAAACTTTCTTAAAGGAAGAAGCATCTAGTCAGAACCTAAGGAATGAATGACAGGGGGTATGCTGGGTTGTTTTGAGGATTAGGTGTTATGTTCATTATGAATGTCATGGTCAATAAATAATTCCATCTCTGACCTTTACTTTTTAAGTGTTTTAACCCAGATCTAGTCACTTCTTTCTAGAAAAATGTAAAAGTCTTTCTCTTTAATTATTAGCACACAAAGTCCTCCTTCTATGCTGAATCCCCCTTACTTGGAATTCTAGAATATCCACACTTACTTTAGTATAGTCATCCTATATTTTTTGGGCTTCAGAGATAGTACAGACGAAGCATGAGTCATTCCATCTTGTGACTTAGAGAATGTGTCTTAGACACTGAGTCATAAAATTATAAAATCGTGGAACATTTGGATGGAAGACCAAAGGGAGAAAAAAAATAAAAGTTCTTCTTGGCATATGAATTATCTTGAAACAGATTTGTAATAGGATGCTGAAACTGAAGCCTCTAATAAGCACCATGAGATAACAGATGAAAATTCAAAGCCAGATCTCTGGGTAAGGAATTTGCAAAGAAAATGTCAGAGGACCTGTCCCAGAGATTGAGAACCCTCTTCCTCATTGAGGGTTTAAAGAAAGTTAAGGGAAACAAAAGGAAAATTGTCAAAGAGCTTTCTTTAGAGATCCTGTTATATTGATGCGTCCCAACTAAAGTGTGTCAAGAACTTTCAGTGGAATCATTCTAAGAGATTTGAAGTATGTTCCCTATATCTGAGGTCTGATTCCCAGACAAGAAATGCAGAGGGTAGAAGAGGGCTGGTAAGCTGCCTTGAGGGTAGAACTTCGGGAATCCTACTATGCAGGGACTCAGTGTTTCCGGAGAAAAAGATGTTGGTGTTCCCCATGAGACTGTGTGGGATTCTTTGCAGTGAGGGAAAGCCAGGGCAGGAATATCTCAACCATTGGGCTCCCCAGAGTGGATGGAATTCTATCATCAAGAGCCTGAATTCCAGACTTCCCTGGTAGTCCAATGAATAGGAACCTGCCTGCCAGTGCAGGGAACATGGGTTCAGTCCTTGTAGGGGAAGACTCCACGTGCTACAAGGCAACTAAGCCCATGCGCCACAACAGCTGAACCCAGGTGCTCGAGTCTGCACTCTGCAAAAAGAGGTGCCACCACAATGAGAAGCCCGTGCACAGCAAAAAAAAAAAAAAAAAGAGTAGCTACACTTGCTGCAACTAGAGAATGCCCAGAACAGCAACAAAGAACCAGCAACCAAAATATAAATTTTAAAAAAAGAAGAAAAGCCTGGGTTCCTAGGGTCTGCGTTGCTTCTAGCTGGATGAGGGGAGCCTCAGAGTGGGGGTGGTTCTCAGTGGTAGGATTTCTGAGATCCTCAAATGCTGATACTCCTGCCAGGTCTTGGGGTGCTGGGGCAGCCAATCTTGGTGCCATCCCAAGAGGGCATTCTGTTCTCTTACCTCTCCTCCCCTCCCATCCTGAGGGGTCAGAAGCTACTGAGAAGCTGTGGTTTTGGAAACTGTTAAAGCTCAAGTCGAAGAAAGAGAAGTTGGTCCTGAAGTCCCCAGCTTTCCCCCATGGACTTCCACCCTAAAAACATATGAGCTAGGAGAAGCAGGAAGTTGTTCAGTCACCAAGTCGTGGATAACTCTTTATGACCCATGGACTGCAGCACACTAGGCCTCCCTGTCCCTCACCATCTCCTGGAGTCTGCCCAAGTTCATGTGCATTGAATCAGTGATGCCATCCAATCATCTCATCCTGTCACCCTCTTCTGCCTTCAATCTTTGCCAGCATCAGGGTCTTTTCCAATGAGTCAGCTGTTTGCATCAGGTGGCTAAAGTATTGGAGCTTCAGCTTCAGCATCAGTCCTTCCAATGAGTATTCAGGGTTGATTTCCTTTAGGACTGACTGATTTTATCTTCTTGCTGTCCCAGCAAACTCTCAGGAAGTAGAAAGACTCACTATCAAACCTTGTTTAGATTTTTGGCTCACACCTTTAACTGGACACTTAATTTCTGAGACTTAAAATGTCTATGGAAATGCCAATTACCTGAGAATCATCAGAAAAGTCCTGGACTTAACCTTATTTTCTTCCAAGGGCAGAAGTTGCCCCATTGGATACATTTTAAAGAAGTGGTGGGAGAACCAAATGCATTTTAATTGCTTCACAAGCTGTGCTTGTTCAGCCTGCATCTCATAAAGGACTTTCAAGCATCTCTTTGAAACTGCAGGGAAGAAGTAATTTTTTAAGATCCTTAAAAATTACTTAAGAATAAAAATGGCAAATGGATGCCGACTGTATAAGGCTCCTTCCCTGGTGGCTCAGTGATGAAGAATCCACCTGCCACTGCAGGAAACATGGATTTGATCCCTGATCCAGGAAGATCCCTGGAGAAGGAAACGGCAACCCACTCCAGTACTCTTGTCTGGAGATCCCCATGAACAGAGAAGCCTGGCAGGCTACAGTCCATGGGATCACAAAGAGTTGGACATGACTTAACAACTGAACAACAACAACAATCATTCACTTAGGATGTACAAAATGTCCCTTGTGTTGCTTGATTTAGTATCAACTCTCATTCCTTCCTTTTAGGAACTTCAGTTTGTCAGCCTGAAATTCTCATCCAAGGAGATTTTTAGGAACAGAATCCTGCAGATTGGGCTCTGCAGGGTAAGGAAATCATGTGAATGACTCTTGCACTGCCCACTTTTATCCTGAGCCGGGTTTCTGAGCCCTGTCTCTTGCTATAACCTGGATTAAGCTATAACCCTTGCATTTCCCAGTCTACATATAAGTCATTTCTCATCACACATGCATCAAAAAAACAAGCCATACATACGTACACTCCAAACTACCTCCTCCGTCATCAAAAATCAACTCTTAAAACTTGAAAGAGAAAGATAGTGGGTTTGTTTTTGAGTATTATTTCTGAAGACGGTTTAAGATTACAGAGAAATACATCACATATACCAATGCCCAGGCCCAAATTTCTTCTTTAAGCTTCTTTTAATTTTCTCAGATTTCCTTTCCTAAAGCAGCTGTCATCTCTCCATTGGCCAGAACCCTGCTCCCATTCTATACCCCATCTGCTTACACACACTGTTCCTGGTTTGGCTGAACAAAGGCTCAGCCTTTAGCCAAGTCCCGACCAGCTGCCCTAGGCTTGCCCTGAGCTACTGAGATCCTCAGGCAATCCCAGGGACACTGAGGGGTGGATGTGGTTGAGGCAGGAGGTGGGGTCCTGGGCATCAATACTGCTTGGGTGCTTAGGGTGCCTTTCTTCTTTCTTAGGAAATGACTGCATCACGCCTCTGAATTTTCCTTTCCTGAGTGTTTTTCCCCCCAACCCAGTTCTAGCTGACTGAAATTACAGAAAGACTAGGTGCAGCTCTCATGAAATGGGTCTTCACATTAGAGGAGCCTCCAGAAAGGGAAAAGATTTCCTCTAACTTTGACCTCATAGGCAAATTAGTTCCTGTCACAGTGTGCTACCAAGAAATAGGAACTCTGTCTCCCTCCTTTTTTGAAAGCAAAATATTGCCAATAATTTTGCCAATTCAATTAAGTGAAAATATTTTTGTTCCTCAGAATCTGGCCCTGCTAACCAGCCCACATTCTCTCTTTTATCCATCTTCCTTACTGAATACACATGATAGTTTATAATTGAAAACGCGTGAACATGCAGAAACCCAGGGAAGCTGGCAACTTCTTTTAATGTGTAAATTGTGTTCAAGAAGTAAGTACACCTTGGCATTCTCAAAAGTCATGCTCCCTTGCCATCAGCTGCAGGAACAGAACTAAATTATAAATTAAAGCCAGCTGCCAAGTATATATATATACACACATATACACACACACACACACACACACACACACAAAGGCATTCATTCCACAAGTGCATCCTAATTTGGGACCTTATTATGGGGGCCAGTGACAAATAGTTCTGCAAACTTTCAAGAAAGCAAAAGAGCAAGAAAAATAGAATACATTTGGAGAGGTAAAATTAAATGGTATTTCATTACAAATGGCCATCTGAAGAAATTCAGATCGGGGACATCAGTCTTCAAAGAGTTCAAAGTTGGCAATAAAAAAAAATCTATATCCACTTAAAAGCACCAAATATTAAAAATATATATATAGCTTAAATATATATATATATATATATATATATATATATAAAACACCATCTCCCTTCTCAGCACTGACAAACTCATTTCTTGGCCAGCTCTGTGTAAGAAGGCTGCCACATCTTGCATTTTGCATGAGCGACACATTTTCCAAAAACTGTTATCAACTAGTTTTTATTATCTAATTTTATATCACTTTGTCAACAAAGGTCATATAGTCAAAGCTATGGTTTTTCCAGTGGTCATGTACAGATGTGAGGGTCATGCCATAAAGAAGGCTGAGCACCAAAGAATTGGTGCTTTCAAACTATAGTGCTGGAGACGACTCTGGAGAGTCCTTTGGATTGCAAGAAACTCAAAACAGTCAATACTACAGGAAATCAACCCTGAATATTCATTGGAAGGACTGATACTGAAGGTGAAACTGCAATACTTTGGCCACCAGATGCGAAGAGCTGACTCATTGGGAAAACTCTGATTCTGAGAAAGACTGAAGGCAAAAGGAGAAGGGGGCAGCAGAGGATGAGATGGTTAAGTAGCATCATGGACTCAATGGACATGAATTTGAGTAAACTCCAGGAGATAGTGGAAGACAGAGGAACCTGGCAAGGTGAAGTCCATGGGGTAGCAAAAAGTTGAACACGACTTAGCGAAGAACAACAATGTCAGTTTTACTTAGCGACACCCCATTCTGCTGCCCCTGCCCATGTAGCCAGTACTGAATACAGAAAGAGGCAATGAGGCATCCTCTGATCTAATTAGAGTCAGAACTAATCTTCATCAGAGAAACCTGCAGGAATACGTCATGGCAGGGTGGTGATGGAGCTGGGGGGAGATGGGGTGGGTGGCCCATGGCACCATCTCACTCCAAAGAGCTGCACGCCCATCTGGAAAGCGGGGCTTGTGGGGGACAGTTCTGGGAGGGGTCTCTCTAGTATCTATCTCCTCAGCCTCTGTCCTCTGCCATCACCACTGCTCCTTGAAACAAACTGTACATTATCCAGACTCTTTGGATAGCCCCAAAAGGAACAGTAAGTAAACTCCAGGGAAGAACTTTAGCGCTCGATGGAAGAAATTCCATGATTGATTCTCGGCTTTGAAAGAGTTTCCACCAATCAGAATTTGGTTTTTAAGTCATAACTAATTGTTTCCTCTTCCTAGATTAATCATCCATGGGTATAAATCAGCAGATAATAAATGCAAAGCAGGAGACAGCAATAAAACACAATCAAATGGAGCTTCTGCAGCAGACACTGCTGGCTGCCCGACCAATGACCAGCTCCCTCATCCTTCTGTGTCAAAGAAGAGCCCACCTCTTCTGACGGCCAGAAAGTGCTGGATCCTTGCTTTTGAGCTTTCCTGGCAGGGAGGGGTGTTCGTGGAAATCAATCTGGGCTAATGACATGTAAAGGAAAGTTTGCTGTGTTTGGAGGAGACTTCCAGAAAATACTCCTCCTTGCTCCATGATAAAAATGCTGTTGTTTAGTCATTAATTGTATCTAATTCTTTTGTGACCATGGACTGTAGCCTGCCATGCTCCTCTGTCCATGGGATTTCCTAGGCAAGAATACTGGAGTGGATAGCCATTTCCTCCTCCAGGGGATCTTTTTGACCCAGGGATCAAGCCCATGTCTCCTGCAGTGGCAGGCAGATTCTTCACCACTGAGCATACCAGGGAAGCCCCATGATAAAAATAGATTTTATTTTAAAAAGCAGCATGCCTCCCTTTTCCTTTTGGATTGCCACCTTAAGGCTGTGCATGGTGATGCAGTTTATGCACGAAGCTCATCAGCTCCGAGAGAAGGGAACAGGTGGGTTCTTGATTGCACTGACCAGGTGCTGAGTCAGTACTGGAACCACCGGCTGCTGGACACCTTGTTATTGAACAAGACCTCATCTTGAAGCCACGCTTAGTGAAATCATCTGCTGTTGTTAGCTGAAAGCATCCTAACTGGTATGACTATTTAATAGGTTACCTGTTGCTTTGGTCTCCCATGAGACTGTTGTTTAAGTAGAACTCCTACAGAGCCTTTGGTAACACTGAGGATTGCTGGTAAGTCTGCACTGTTACCTCTGGGAACCCCATGAGAAAAACCAATGTTCTTGTTTTCCAGAGAGAAGGAGCTGAAAGGACAGAATCCTATCTCAGCTTCTTTCTAGCTCTGCAACCTTGGGCAAGTCCTTACCACCCTGGACCTCAGTGTGCTCATCTGTAATATGAAGCGTATCACCAGGACTTACTCCAGCTCCTCGGGAGTTGAATGAACTACTGCCGATAAGGCGCCCAGCACAGTGCCTGGCATACGGGAAGAACGCAGTCCCCGCTGTGCTAACATCTCTGCTCCCCACCTGCGGGGGTATGAGAGTGTCCAGTGGTTCTGAGTTGCTGGTAGACCAACTAGCTCTTGTTTTCCCTTACATGTTAAAGTAAGGACCACCCACCTGGACCTCTTAGCAAAGGGAGAAGCAGTGTGAATCCTTCGAGAGGCCAGAGGGCTATAAGAGAGAAGTTCAATTCCAAACCATCACTTAAGAAGGCTGTTCTACTCTCAGTCCTGTCACTTTTCTCATCTTATTTCTGCTAAGTCACTTCAGTCGTGTCCACCTCTGTGTGACCCCATGGACGGCAGCCCACCAGGCTCCCCTGTCCCTGGGATTCTCCAGGCAAGAACACTGGAGTGGGGTGCCATTTCCTTCTCCATCTTATTTCTAGGAGTTGCTAAAAAAGGACTCAACGCCAGAGCCATTCTTGGGTCTTACCTGAGTCCTCCTCTTCTGTGATTCCTCACGCATTTGTCCAGGCTGCTTCCAGGCCTGAGGCATCATTCACCATCACCTGGTGACTTTGGTCTCTCTGCCTTCTAGGAGCCTCATTTCTCACTCTGTAGACTCTCTGCTGGCCCCCATCACAGAACCCTTCATGGGTTTGATTTCTCCCCCTACTAAAGTGTCTCTTCAGTCCCAACACATATCTTGCCTGTATAAATGGCACCCCACTCCAGTACTCTTGCCTGGAAAATCCCATGGACTGAGGAGCCTGGTGGGCTACAGTCCATGGGGTCGCAAAGAGTCGGACACGACTGAGCGACTTCACCTATCAAGTAGTAAATAAATCTTGGTTGAATGACAACATACTCATAAGATCAAACTCAGTGGTAAGTAAACACTATTCTATGTGATTGTATATTTGATCTAGCAAAGTTATTTCTATTTTTTTTCTGTGAGATAAACCTGATTGTTTATTATCTCCACCAGAATTTTTTTTTTCTGAGAAACTTCTGCTTTATTACTGAAAGGAGAATAGACTACCACCATTTTGCTAGAGTGAAATTGTGCAAAGAAACACAACATATGTTTAGCAATTGAAAAATAACAATTAATAATTCATGAATTAGAG
Organism: Aepyceros melampus; assembly: GCA_006408695.1. Lineage (NCBI taxonomy): Eukaryota > Metazoa > Chordata > Mammalia > Artiodactyla > Bovidae > Aepyceros > Aepyceros melampus. The sequence continues at coordinate 87,074 of SJXQ01006735.1, read as the reverse complement.
AAGAATTCATAATGGAAATTCAGAAGTGAGTGGTGATAAAGGCATTACATGTTAAATTATGAGTAATGCAATCTAAAAGATACTTAGACGGAAACATATTGTCTTAACATATGTATTAGAAAAAAGTGAAATCTTAAGCTACTTATTTAATACAAAAACTCAAAGTAAGGAACCATAGAATAAACTGAAAGGAAATTTAAAAGATAAAATCAGGATAAAACCAAGAGTGATTAAAGAGAAAATAAGGACATGGTAAGGATACTTGTTTTCAAAAGGTAGTTCATTGAAAAGATACATAAAATAGCTCTCTGACATGATTGCTCAAGAAAGAAAAACACAGGTAAATGATATTTAGAATGATAAAGGAAATATGCTGCAGTTTTAGAGACATTTTAGCAATCATTAAACCATGGTGTGAAGAGGCTTATGACAATCATTGTGATAACTAAGATGGGGTTAATATTTTCAGGAAAATGAAAATTATCAAAATTGACTCAAGAAGAAATAGAAAACCTCAATTGACCATTCAGGAAATTAAATTTGTGGTAAAAGAATCTGCACACCCCTCAAAAATAAGCAAGATAATTTCAAGTTTTACCAAACCTAGGAATGCACAATTCTTACCTAATGCAAGCTTCTCTAGGACTAGAAAGAAGGAGACTAGCTGAGAGAAGGGGCTTCCCAGGTGGCCCAGTGGCAAAGAATCCACCTGCCAAGCAGGAGATGTGGGTTCCATCCCTGGGTGGGAAAGATCCCCTGGAGGAGGAAAGAGCAACCCACTCTAGTATTCTCGCCTGGGAAATTCCATACCCAGAGGAGCCTGGCGGGTTGCAGTCCATGGGGTCAGAAAAGAGTTGGATAGGACTTAATGACTAAACAACAGCAAAGCTGAGAGAAAAGAGTTAATAAAAAAACCTTCTCTTCCTAGATGGATAAATTTGACTGTGTTGTAGCCCCCAAACTCCTGATAAAGGTGAAAGAGAGCTCTGTTCCAGGCAATGTAATTTACAGTTAGGGAAGCAAGCAAGAAGCCCCATGATTGATGAGCTGTTTCATTCCTGGGAGGACTGTGGATAGACTCTAAGTGCCTTGCAGGATGCAATAATCTGGGCTTCCGTGCAGAGCAATCTACACCTGGGCTTGTCTCTTATGGAGATATAGAAGCTATGGCTACAGAACTGTTACAGCTAGCTATGTGAGTTTTTATTTCAGGTAAGAGTTCCTTAATCCACTCAGATGATGTCTCTGCCTTCACCTGAGTTGTTACTGGGGTGATCTGAGAATAGTCAGTGACTGCTGTGTCAGTGACCGCCAAGACACGCACCTGAGAGCGATGTCCTGCTGACAGGCGTGTCTGGCCTGCAGGCTTCAGTGTCACCTGGTGTCGGGTGGACCCTGTGGATTCAGCTCTAGAGTCTAAAGATCCAGTTGAAAACTATGACCACTGTTCGTGGAGGTTGCAAGACCCAAATCGAGAGGCCAGTCTAAACTTGATACAAAATAGAGGAGGATCAGAGTGGAAAGTAAATTATTGGCTGTGTCACATTTGAACAAAGAGGGAGATATCCTACTATTGTTGTGGGGCACACAGCAGAGGTCCCACTTTTGTACTTGGATTTGGGCAATTCTTTAAGGTGGTCCATGGATACGGAACTGGATTCATGGAAGAAATACTGTGTTCTAACCCCTCCTCTTCTCATCACTAAATAGAAGACTTTGATCAAGTCACAATTTAGCTTCTTGGACCTCAGGAAACTAAGGATAATGATACCATTCTGGGAGGTTACTATAGCAGTTCTATGAGATAAACTATATGCGAGCTTGTTGGTGCTTATAAATATGTTATAAATCATTCAACTAGGTTTTGCTGGTGTTTAATTCAGACTGAAGAATGGAGATAAAATCTAAAGATGGAAATGCAAAAGGTCTGGGGAGAACAGAGTAAAGGGGTGGGTTTTGAGTAATTCTGTAAGAAAGATGGTCATGTTGGAGAAAAACCCAAAGAATTTCCATACCAAGAAAAGGGCATTTACTTAAGTTGACTTGCTGGGAGTCAAGGGCTTTACACAGTTGTAAAGGTCCATTGTCCATTACTGAGCACAGTTATAAGCAGCTTGTCCCTGGGAGGGAACAGGAGCCAGTGAATGGCCGTAAAGTCTATGCTGGATTCTATACCTGCTCAACCAGAGTGGAGAACGTAAGGGGTTGTACACAGGCAATAGTCTGTATTGTAATGAGAGCCAGTTTGGGCCTATAGCAGGGGAGCTTTATGAACCTCAGTGCTTTCTGCAGAAAATAGAAGTTACCTGTCTCTTGCAAACCCTGGGAGGAGAAGGGATACGTTTAAGAAACCAAACACAGTGTCTGACCCTGTTGGGACTATAATAATTGGTACCTGTTTGGAATATTACTGCTAACGCAAATACATTTGGACAGCGGATTGAAACAGCACAGTTTCCCTGTTTCCGAGTCCCCGCTACTTCAAAATTTTTCAACCCCAAACGTAACCTGTTCCTGTGCTTGGACCCTTTGGAGCTGAAGCAGTTCACCAGCGTTAATGTGCCTCACTCAGAATTCTTAACAGAGCTTTTAAACGAGGAGAAGGGATACATTTAAGAAACCAAACACAGTGTCTGACCCTGTTGGGACTATAATAATTGGTACCTGTTTGGAATATTACTGCTAATGCAAATACATTTGGACAGCGGGTTGAAACAGCACAGTTTCCCTGTTTCCGAGTCCCCGCTACTTCAAAATTTTTCAACCCCAAACGTAACCTTTTCCTGTGCTTGGACCCTTTGGAGCTGAAGCAGTTCACCAGCGTTAATGTGCCTCACTCAGAATTCTTAACAGAGCTTTTAAACAAACACAGCAGATAGAGCCCACCCAGACCTACTTAAACTAGAGTCTCTGGAGTGGAACTTTTTCTAACCTTGTAACAAAGGTAATTGCAGTCACAGCTAGGGCAGAGAACTCAAGCTAGGAGCCGGTGAATTGAAGCATTGCATTTCCAGGCTTCCCTGTTAGAAGGCAAATGTCACCCAGGACAGGTAAAAATGAAGGCATAGCCAGCCTTTCACACCAAAATACAGTCATTGGTGGGATTATTTGTTATCAGTCAAGGGGACAAAGAGGAGATTCCTAGGATGTGTTAGAAGGAACATGGAAGCTGTGAGTGAAATCACTCAGTTGTGCCCGACTCTTTGCGACTCCATGGACTGTAGCCTTCTATGCTCCTCAGTCCATGGGATTCTCCAGACAAGAATACTGGAGTGGGTTGCCATTTCCTTCTCCAGGGGATCTTCCCAACCCAGGGATCGAAACCAGGTCTCCCATGTTGCGGGCAGACACTTTACTGTCTAAGCCACCAGGGAAGCTCCAACACAGCCTCATCTATCAAATGAGGTCATTTTTCAGAGTTGTTGACAGATTGAGTGACATGAGGGGTTGGTGCTCCATACATCACGGCTCCTTTCAGAGGATGGGTGAGGCAGGAGTGCAAGGAAGGGGGTGCCGTCAGGACACCCAAGCTGGATGGGAGTGAGCCTGGGCTGTCTTCTGTAGGTAGGAGCTTTGATCAGCAGGTTCATGGTACAGGTGTGTCATGGAGAGAGGAGCCTGCAGTCTGTGGAGCCTGTTTGGCAGGGAGAAAGGCAGAAAACAGGCATAAAAATATGAGGCTTGTTCAGTCACTAAATCATGTCCAACACTTTTGCAACTATAGCACATGGACTATAGCCCGCCAGGCTCGTCCCTCCACGGGCTTCTCCAGGCAAGGATACTGGAGTGGGTTAGCATTCCCTTCTCCAGGAGATCTTCCTGACCCAGAGATCAAACCCATGTCTCCTTCACTGCAGGCAGATTCTGTACTGCTGAGCCAACAGGGAGACAGAGTCTGCCCTGCAACTGTTCCCCACAGATTTCCCAATAAAACCAAGCCTCATGGCTCAATGACTATGTTAGTTTCCTAGGTCCAACATAACAAAATACATGAAAGGGTGGCTTAAACAACAAAAGGTATTCCCTTACAGCTCTGAAGGTCAGAAGTTCAAACTCAAGGGTCATGCTCCTCCTGAAGACCCTAGGGAAGGATCCACTCCATGCTTTTTTTGTAACTTTTGGTGGCCATCCATCCTCAGCTTTCCTTTAAAAAAAAAAACTCTTATTTTACTGTTGTTAAGATTATCAATCATTTCTTGTGTCACCAAATTTTAAAAAGTCAGCAGTTATTTGTATTTTCCTAAAAATAGATCCAAGGTTCCTGGGTGAAGGTCAGATTAATTTTTTCTAAGTTTTATATCTATACAGTTCAAAATTCTTTTAATTAGAGTATAGTTGCTTTTCATACTGACTTTTCATACTGTCAGTATGAGAAGCAACTATACCCCAATTTTTTTTTTAATTCAAGCTGTATAGGTATAAAACCTTTTTTTTTAAAGCTATGCTATGTTTTTTCCAGTAGTCATGTGTAGATGTAAAAGTTGGACCATAAAGAAGGCAGAAGGCCAAAGAATCAAGGCTTTTGAACTATGGTGCTAGAGAAGGATTGATACTGAAGCTCAATACCTTGGCCAACTGATGCAAAGAACCAACTCATTGGAAAAGACTTTAATCCTGGGAAAGATTAAGGGCAAGAGGAGAAGAAGGTGACAGAGGATGAGACGGTTGGATGGCATCACTGACTCAGTGGGCGTGAGTTTGAGCAGGCTCCCGGAGATAGAGAAGGACAGAGGAGCCTGCAGTCCACGGGGTCACGAAGAGTCAGACATGACTGGGGAACTGAACAGCACCACCACAGTTCTTTACAATGCCGTGTTAGTTTCTGCTGTGTGTAGCACAGGGGGTTCCCTCTGCGCTCTGTGGTAACCTAGGTGGCGGGAGGAGAGAGGAGATACACGTATGCTTCCAGCTGCTTTTCGGCCAGCCTTGGTTTGTGATGCACACTTCACTTCAATCTCCGTGCCTGTCTTCACCTTCTCTCTGCATCTGTGTCCTCACACCGCCTGCTCAGGAGGACACCATTCATTGGATTTAGGGCCAATCCTAACCCAGCGGGCTTCCAGAGGGCTTCCAGTGATAAAGAATCCATCCACCAATGCAGGAGATGAAAGACACAAGTTCAGTCCCCAGGTCGGGAAGATCCCCTGCAGGAGGAAATGGCAACCCATTACAGTATTCTTGCCTGGAAAACTCCACAGGCAGAGGAGCCTGGCTGTCTACAGTCTGTGGGGCCACAGAGAGTCAGACACAACTGAGCTTCTGAGCACTAACCCAATGTGACCTCATCTCAACTAATTACATCTGCCAAGATGCTATTCTCAAGTAAGGTCTCATGCTGAGGTTCTGCGTGGACATGACTTTTTGTGCAACCCTATTCGACCCAGTCCAGGGATGATAATCATTGAAGACCCTTGTGACTTTTCTCCTCTGTTCTGTATCTGCACTGAACTATAATCTCTTGCTGGTTGTTCACAATATATACTAGCCAACTGTTTACAAGTCTATGTCCTACCAGATAGTGTTGAGAGCAGAGCCCAAAATTTTGCTTTGTTTTTGTATTTTATTATTTGCTTGTTTGTTTTCTGGCCATGTGGCATGCAGGATCTTAGTTCCCCCACCAGGGATTGAACCTGTGTCCCTGCATTGGAAGCTCAGAGCCCTAACCACTGGGCCAATAGGAAATTCTCCTGTTTGGGGTTTTTTTACACCTCCTTTCAGTATCCAGGGTGTAGCACAGGACCATGTTTATGACTGGCCTTCAGTAAACATGTATGAAATGTCAGCAGGCTACAGTCATTTTTTGCAAGACTGACCCTTGGGATCTCTGCCCTTGAGGATGTTAGAATCCAGGAGAATGTCTGAAGGCTTCTGGAGGGAAACAAACCAGGCCAGAGCTGAAAAACTCACCTACCAGGCTGCTTCTTTGCCTTCAGGATTGGAAACGTCTAGCTGGTTTCTTGTCTGTTACTGGCACATTGTGGGACACATTTCCCCCATTCTGACCTCAGTTTCCCACTGTAAATGAGGGATTTGGACCATGGTCCCCAAATCCTTTCATCTTCTAAGCTCCCTTATCTTTACAATCGCATGGGTCACAATCAGCCAGAACTGAGGTTATTAAGAGAGAAGCATCGAAGAACCAGTTAGAGAAGCTTCCTGAGTGCATCAGCTTCCAATTCACTGTGACCAGCCTTTTCCTATTCAGCTGCGGTGTCTGCGGCTCAGGTGAGAAATCGCTCCCATTGCCTGGCAGGCCGCGAGCTGAAATTCCTCTAGTGAAGATTGCCAAGGTGCCCGAGAGCAATGATAAACACAATCTTTTCGCTCCAACCCTCCATTTAGATCCGCTTCCCTTTTGAATCTCAATTGGTTACAGCAGGCTTTTGGGTTCCTTGCTGAGGAGGTGTTTGGCAAATCATGAAAGGGCGAAGGCTCCCCAGAGAGGAGATTTTCCCCTTATATCAGAACCTTTCAAAATAGCAGGAGGAGTGAAGAATTGCAAATGGGCGGCCAACCAGCTCCTCACCCGGTGAGAAGAGGTGGGTCTGAATTTTCACCTTCAAGCAGCACAAGATTTTCTTTCTTGAGAGCGACAGCTTTTTCCGAAAGAATATGGAACCAACATGTTCTCCAGGAAGCCCTCCCTGGTCACGCCCACCCAAGAGTGGGGTCCCACATTCTGTGTACCCACTATTTCTGAAACTTACTTTCAGGCTGAACTCAACACTCTGGGTTGCAATGTCTGTTTCTCCCCTTACTTGCTGTGACTCATAGACCTCGTTTGCTCTTCCAGACCACTCTTCCATGCATCTCGGTTTGGATTTTCCTGCAAAGAGATCTTGGTACAAGGTCCCGAAGGAAGGTAGTTCATCCAGAGGGTTACTGCAGGAAGCATTTGTGAGGAATGAAAAAAGTGAGAGAGAAAAGGACAGATGTCAACAGGAGGGCGTGTTTATAGCTAGAGCCCTGTGCCACTGAGGACCCTCAGAAGAACTCGTGGAATGAGTTTGAGAATTGACCCACTGAGGGCTGATGGTAAAGCTGCGGCACTTTTCTGTGGATTCCCGCTGGTTGCGAGTTTCCCACTGCTACTGCTAAGTCACTTCAGTCGCGTGCGACTCTGTGCAACCCCATAGACGGCAGCCCACCGGGCTCCACCGTCCCCGGGATTCTCCAGGCAAGAACAATGAAGTGGGCTGCCATTTCCTTCTCCAATGCCTGAAAGTGAAAAGTGAAAGTGAAGTCGCTCAGTCGTGTCCTACTCATAGCGACCTCATGGACTCGGGAGGCATTAAATGTTCTGCAGTTCTGGCTGCCTTGATGTCCAGCCAGAAGGGGGCGCTCTTGTGGGGTCAGGAAAAGCCCTCGAGCAGGAAAGCAAAGGTGGGACACACGCAGGCCAGCAGAAGGTGCTAGTGAGAGAGAGCGGTCAAGGTAGCCCCAAGGTGGGCGGGTGGAAGGGGGTTGCTAGAGGGGGCCACTCTCCAACCTCAACCCTGCTATTTGTTCACATAATCAGGTCTGCCCCCAACCCCTGCATCTTCATCATTGTGTCAAGGGCTCTGCTAAGGACTTTGTTGGTATCACTGTGTTGAACTGAAAGAAGAGTTTTCACTGGACACAGGCTCTCACCGAAGAAAGGGTCCATGGTGGAGTTCTGGGACATTTTCAAAAAGGCTCCAGGGTCAGTCCAAAAGGGTCTCTGCTGACACAGTAGTTGGCTGTCTGTCTGGCTGATGGGGGATTTCTGCCCCTCAAAGGTTCTTTTAAAACTTCAATTATGTGCTGTAAATCAGGGTTTCCAAAGTGTGTTCCAAGTAACAGATTAGATAAGAAAGGAGAGGGGCCATTCAACTAGCTCAGGAAACACTAATAACATCCCACTGAACACTGTGGGAAATCCCAAATCCTAAGAGTTTATAGAAATGGTACCGATGAGCCTGTTTGCAGACTTGTGGACCCAGTGGGGGAAGGAGAGGGTGGATGAACTGAGAGAGTAGCGTTGGCATCTATACACTACCATGTGCAAGTAGAGAGCTAGTGGGAAGCTGCTGTGCAGCACAGGGAGCTCGGCTCCAGGCTCTGTGATGACCTAGACTGGTGGGAAGAGGGTGCTGGAAAGGAGGCTCAAGAGGGAATGGGTATGTGTATACTTATAGCTGATTCAAATTGTTATACAGCAGAAACTAACCCAAAATTGTAAAGCAATTATGTTTCAATTTTTAAAAAAAAATTAAAAAGTTTATAGAGAGGCCATAATGGGATTCAGTCTCATACACCATCCAGATGATCTCAAGCACACGTGTTCTTCCATGGCTGCATTCTTGGAACAGCTCCCACTGCGGGAACAGGACACTGAGTGTACATTCCAAGGAATGGGGGCAGGGGTGGTGAGGAGCCTCCAGTTGCCCCGGTCGAGCTTGCGAGTCAAATGGCAATCATCTTCTCTCCATGACCTCCCCAACATCAGACGTGATTTCCTTGCTCTTCTTCTCAGTCTCAAGGATGGACACAACACGACATCTGGCAAGATCCAGAAATCAGCATCTGCAGCTGAGATGCAGGGTTCGTTGGTCACTCAGCAGAGCTGTCTAATACAGAGTGCATCTTTCATCTCTTAACAGGGAAAAGAAGTGATTATGATGTTAATCAAATAGCAAAAGGTATTTCCTTGGCGTTCCTCTTGGAATTAGCTAGTCTTTGGGGAAAACTATTGCCTGAATTGGGATCCTAAATAATCAAACTTTTGCTCCGGTGAGAGGAATAACTTTTAGTGAGCACTTACTCTGTGGAAGCTTTGTGTACATTGTCTTATCTTACTGTCTCAACAAAACTCCTCAGGAAGTGTTTCTAGTCTTATTTACCGAAGAAGAAACTGAACTCAGAGAGTTTAACTGACTTTTTCAAGGTCATACGTAACCAGGATTTGAAACAGACCTGGAATTCAGACAAAATCTATATTCTTTCCCTCACATCATGCTAGAGTAGCAATCATCAGCTACTGGAGATGCTAACAAAAGCTTCCTTTGAGGGGCTTGTAATGAGGTACATTCAGCACAAAAGGCATCTCCCTCCTGACACCATTAAAATGTTTCTCACAAAACAACTTAGTAAGAAAGATTCCTCCCATCTCCTCAAATTATTGAAAATATTTCTCCCAACCAAAATGAGAAAAATTCTTCTTGGATTTTTTTTTTAAATAATTGGGTCTTTGAGTACTTCCCCAGTGATGTCATGTTGAAACAAACGATCTTTGAATTTGATCAGACAGGAAAATAGGGAAGCATCTCTGAGACTCTCAGTATTCCTGGAAACATCTGCTCATGGATAACAATTTCTACTCATTGATGCCAGCCATGATTCTAGTCTTTTAAAAGACGCCCTGCTGACCATCAGCTTAAAGGGGACTCAGTCAGTCAGTAACGGTTTCCAGGAAGACTTCCTTGTGCCAAACACTGTGCTAGGCACAGAGGACAGTTTACATACTGATACATTATTTTCTTTCTCATAATTATAGCAGTTGTTGTTCAGCTGTTATGTCCAACTGCTGTGACCCCCATGGACGGCAGCAACCAGACTTCCTTGTCCTTCACTATCTCCTGGAGTTTGCTCGAACTCATGTCCATTGAGTTGGTGATGCCATCCAACCATCTCATCCTCTGTCACCCTTTCTCCTCTGCCTTCAACCTTTCCCGGCATCAGAATCTTTTCCCATGATCAGCTCTTTGCATCAAGTGACCATAGTGTTGGAGCTTCATCTTCAGCATCAGTCCGTCTAATGAATATTCAGGGTTGATTTTCTTTAGGATTCCACAGGCATTTACCACAGATCTGGAGGCTTGAGATAGGGTGCTGACGTGGTCAGGTCCAGGCCAGAACTGTCTTCCTGAGGGGCAGGTGCTGACTAGCTTACTATGTCCACATGTGGTCTTCCCTCAGGTGCGTGTGGAGAGACACACAGTGAGCTCTGGCGCCTCTTTCTCCTCTCATAAGGGCACTAATCTCAACATGGAGGCCCCACCCTCAAAACCAACTACTTGTCTAAGATGGGACCTCCATCTTCAAACATCAGCACCTTGGAGGTTAAGGCTTCAACTTAGAAAGTTGGGGAACAGAAATAATCAGCCCATAAAGCATGGGCAGTTCAGAAGGCATCTCCTCTTCCCTCTTACCCTCTTACTTCTCCTTCTTATTCAGAAGATCTTGAGTGTTCCCTGTGTGACAGACAGTCTTGTATATGCTGCAGACATAACCAGGGACAGGAAAGAAGTAGCCTTCATGTCAATGGACCTTCAGCTTCCAAGATTCTCCTCTAAGAAAACTTTCTCAATTAACCCTCTTTTCTCTGATCTTCCTTTAGCTGATTCTCCTTTGTATCCTTTTAAAAAACATTTTATTTATTTATTTGGCTGCACTGGGTCTTTGTTGCTGTTCATGGGCTTTCTCCAGTTATGGTGAACAGGGGCTACTCTCCAGTTGTGACATGTGGGCCTCTCATTGCAGTGACTTCTCTTGTTGGAGAGCACAAGCTCTAGAGCTCACAGCCTGAGTAGTTGCAGAATCTGGGCTTAGTTGCCCCACAGCATATGGGAACATCCTGGACCAGGGATTGAACCCATGTTCCCTGCACTGGCAGGTGGATTCTTAACCACTGGGCTACCACAGGAGCTCTCCTTTCTATCCTTTGATCCGCTCCACTCTCAGGAAAAACCTTTTGAGCATACGCTTTTCTGCATATGTATTACTTATTTACAAATTACATGCATATTCTAATATATAGTGTATACTATAACAATACAGGTATCCTCCACTGTCCAAAACCTTTCATGAGCCAAAGTGGTGTAAAGAGAAAAAGCAATGATCTTAAGATACATGTTGCTCACGGATGCACAAAATGAATGGAGATGAAGCACAGATGCTCACAGACACAATTCAAAGCCTTTGGTGGCTCCATGCTGAGATGCTGAGTGTGGTTCCTGGGGAAGCAGCTCTCTACTCTGGGTGCTCACTCCCTCTGTAGTGGTGGCTGCAAATAACACTGAATGCAATTGTTGATTTCTTCCAGTTATCAAAGACAGGTACTAATGTGGGTTTACACAAACAAGGGCCACACTCTATTTGAAATGTTAATTCTGACTTGTTCCTTTGAAAGTTAGTCTTTTATTTCTTTTAGTAAACTTTTAGGACAGTTGTAGATTTATGGAATCATCACACAGGTAGTACAGTTTCTGTACAGCCCACACCCAGTACCCCCTTATTAGTAGTAGCTTACATTAGCATGGTGTGTTTGTCACATGAGTTGATATTGATATGTTGTTATTTACTGAAGTACATACTTTATTCAGAGTTCTTCAGTTTTTCCCTAATGTCCTTTTTCTCTTCCAGGATCCCACCCAGGTTACCACCTGACATTTAGTCAAGTGTCTCCTTCGGCACCTACTGTCTATGACAGTTTTAAAGACTTTGCTTTTTTAATAAAATTCTTTAATTATTTTAAAAAGCAGGTGACATAAAGCAAACAGTAAAAAAGGGGGAGACGATAATTATTTCTAAAACACCAATTTATAATAACAGAGTAAGAAGTTGGGGGAAGAAAAGTGCTGAGTGATTTCCCAACATTGCAGTGGTGTGAACATGTAGTATGAACACAACCTTCTTCAGATCCTCTGATCCCCGCAGGGACCCCTCTTCCCTGAGCCCCCTTGAGAGCTCTACTCATCCTTGTGGAGCTGACTCTTTAAAACCTGTCTGTCCCCCCACGTTGAAGACTGCCTCATCTATCTCTGTGTCCCAATCACAGAGGGGATTCTCCTGTAGACTTGTCTGGAAATATATATACACACAAATGAGGCACTGGTATTGTTGCAATGACTATGATCACAATTCCAAGATTGGGAGGAGAGGACAATTCTCTTCTTAGGTCTTCCCACAGTTCCTTGGTTGGATCATCCAAGGTTCTAGATTTTGAAACCAATGTCAACTGAATCATGTGACCTGACAAACATGAGCATTAAATGGTGTTGAGGGTTTGCTGGCATCAGGCATGCTGCTAAGTACTCTAATCTACTTCTGTAACCTTGCCAACAGCCTCAAAAGCCTGCTGTATCCCACTCTGCAGAAAAAACGTGAACGCGTTAAGCGATTCTCCCAAGGTCACAAAGGTAGAGCTAGAGGTAGAAATAAGACCCGCCTCCAAGAACAGCCTTTTTAATCTCTACACCCAGTCACTTCCCAAAGGACTATTCCATAAGCCTGCATCAATACATGAATGTGCATCTGTAGAAGGAAGACTTCGTCTTGATGTACAACTGTATTTTAAGCGCATCTCCATCGTGAGGCATTTTCCCATCTGGGACATGACGGAATGCTAGAGTTACTGAGTATTTTAGTGTGTGTTGCCTGGAAAGCACCTGTATCCCAGACATTCGATTTTGCTGCTCCTTAGCTCAAGATGACCCAACTTAGCTCAAGGTGATCTTAGAGCCAAGCCTCCAACTGAGCCCCACTACCACACCACCATGCCCCTCATGCCACACTGCTCTGCCCCCTTGAAAAACTGTGAAGTATTATTATTGCCCAAATCCTATCCTGAAGTTGCTCTGAGAGATAGGGCACTCAGAAAGACACTCTTGCAGCCGCTGACCTTTAGCTCGTCTCCTCCAGCTGTGACCCAATCAGGCATAATGAGTTTAGAGCAGACTTGGAATTGTTTTCTTCTCTCTGCTTTTCTTCTCTCCAGCCTTTATCGGAACTTTAGCAGAAGGCTGTTTTTCCTTCTGCACTTATTTATATTTAGCCTGAGCATCCTGTTAATTACAGAGCAGTTAAAGGAGAATTAGGGACACTATATATAAATTTGCCATTTATGCAAATTGCAAAGAGAGAACAAAGAAAAATTAGCTTAATTAGTGTAATTGCTAAAAAAGCGGGAGGCGAGGCAAACAGAGCTTTAATCAAAGAAGAGGCAAAGGAAGTCTCAAGGAAATGGTGACCCGAATCAGCAGATTGGAGAGTTCTGACCTTTCAAGATTTCAAGACCTTGCTGAGGCGTAGGGATGACGTGAGGCCATGGAGGAGAGGGGCAGAGTGTTCTCAGTATAAAGACGCCAAGTCGTTGCTTAAGAAATGAAATAAGACCCTTGCACTTGGAAAGTTATTGATATTCCCATTAGTGTGGGTACCTGGTGGAGGGTTTGAAATATTGCAAGACCGTCCACCAGCAAAAGGATTACAGTTCCTGAAAGCTCAGATCACGGATAGCATTTTTTATCCCTATTTTTTTATCAAAGTATGTACATTGTTTTTTCAGACATGATGCTACTGTACACTTAATAGACTACATGTCCAGGTGCATGCTAAGTTGCTTTATTTGTGTTCAACTCTTTGTGACCCTTATAGACTGTAGCCCACCAGGCTCCTCTGTCCATGGGATTCTCCAGGCAAGGATATTGGAGTGGGTTGCTGTGCTGTCCTCCAGGGGATCTTCCTGACTCAGGGATTGAACTCACATCTCTCCGGCATTGCCAGGCAGGTTCTTTACCACTAGTGCCACCTGGGAAGCAGTATCACTTATACATAACTTTCATATGCACTAGGAATTCAAAATCTTCATGTGACTCATTTTATTGTGATGTTCACTTTCTAGAGATGGTCTGGAACAACACTTGCAATATCTTCGAGGTATACCCGTAAAAATATAGGCAGCCCAGTTAAATTTTAACTTGAGACAAGCAACAAATGTATTTTTAGTGTAAGTAGCCCCATGACATTTAGGGAAATTATTTATACTAAAAAAAGAAAAAAGAATGTGTTGATCATCTGGAATTCAAACCAACTGAGCATCTTGTATTTATTTTTCTGGCAACCCTCCTGGGGAGGTACACAGGAGAAGTTCTTCCTGTGTCTCCCCAGGACCACAGAAAAATTCAGGACTTCCTGTGAGGCAGAAAACTGTTCCCTGGCCAAGTGCAAGTCCCTTCAGCCTGGCATCATAGCAACAGAGAGGCAGAGAGAGAGACTACTATGAATGAGAAGAGTCTAAGACACTCACGGGTTAGTAGAGGGGATGGGGACTCCAGGAAACATTGGACTCTTCATTTCTGCATCCTGACTTCTTACCCCCAACTCCCCAGATCTTCCATAAAACTACCAGATACATAAATGTCTGTGTACCTTAGGTGTTCTGTGTTCCAGGGAAATCAAGGAGAGGGCAATAACTCTACATCTGGGCAGCTCTGCTGTGCACTGCTCTAAGACTTTGCTGATTTTAACTCATTGAATCCTCACAAGAACCCACATGAGGCAGACTATGTTGGACCCACTCTGTAGATGCAGAGTCAGGCACATGGAAGCTAAGGGACTCCAGAGAGCGTGGTCAATAAGCAGAGAGCTGGGATTTTTATCCAGGCATCTGGCTCCAGAGACTGTTCTCTGCCACCTGCCACATGGGAACTGCTGGCCAACACCAGGATAACCAAATGGAAAACTGATCATTCACCTCTTTTGCTTTGAAAATAGCAAATCTATCTACACGTAGTCTAGTGAAAAGAAAGGGAACTCACAGACTCACGTTTGCTTTCTTTTCTCTTTAATTAATCAATTAATTAATTTGACTGCATCGAATCTTAGCTACAGCACATGGACTCTGTAGTTGTGGCACGCGGGCTTAGTTGCTCTGCAGCAAGTGGGTTCTTAGTCCCCTGACCAGGCATGGAACACGCATCCTCTGCATTGCAAGGCGGATTCTAAGCCACTGGACCACAAGGGAAGTCCACCATGTCGATTTCTAACTCTGTCCTGGGTAGCTCAATCAGAGAAACATCCAAACCCAGACTATACATTGTAGGAGCTCAGGTTTCCCACTCTGGTTTCCGCAGTAATGACTGCAGTGGTTGTACCCAACTTTCCAGCCAGAGTAATACCAGCTATCAAGCTGTAATTAATTCCAGCTTGGAGAGGGTCTTAATGCAGGAATTTATAAAGGTAAATAGAACATAATGTGCGTGTTCAGTTACTCAGTCATGTCTGACTCTTTGTAGCCCACCAGGAATTTTCCAGGCAAGAATACTGGAGGAGGTCACCACCTCCCAATTCAGGTGATCTTCCCAACTCAGCATCCAACCTGCATCTCTTGCGGCTCCTGCATTAGCAGGCAGATTCTTTACCGCTGCACCATCCGGGAAGCCCAAATGAACCATGGAGACAGGCTGAACCCACCCCGTAGAATTAGCTAACTATACAGTTCTATTCTATTTAATGGATAGAACTGTATATGGTTTATCTTGCCCGTTTACATGCAGGACCAGAGTGACACCTGATACCTGCCTTCCTTGCTGGTTACTGGTAATTCTTGTTGTTTAATTGCTCAGTTGTGCTGACTCTTTGAAACCCTATGGACTGCAGCACACCAGGCTTCCCTGTCCTTGACTATGTCCCAAACTCATTCCATTGAGTCAGTGATGCCATCCAACCATCTCATCCTCTTAACCAACAAAAAAATGGAAAAATACATAAAAATTATTTAGAAGAGTTGGTTGGATCTAGCTCTTTTTTTGGTTCTCATGCAGGATGTCTGTTTCTGGTGTGTGGAAACTTAATGTAGGTCACAGCAAGTTCCCAGTGTTTACTCCTGCACAGGCCAAAAATTATAGTGTTCATACACTGATCCTCCCCTGTCACCCCTGGACAGAGCAGAATGTTTTCTTGATTGAGGTCAGATCACAAAAGCTGTTCTGGAATCAAGAACTGGCAAGAGGGATGGCTCTGCTGGGGCCAGGTTCACTTTCAACAGTCAGTATTCATTATCATTTACTCAAGAGGAGGAGCTGGTGCTTTCCTGGAATCTCTCAGGGAAGCTTCAGTGGAGAAAATACCCACAGAATTGGGGCAAGGTGATGCACGGGCCAGAGGGATACAACTATTTAACATTTCAAACCTTCTTTGATCTGCCTTTCTCTCTTCATTAGGGATTTCTTTTACAAGAAACAAAAACATATAAATAGTAAAACCAAACCAAAAAAAAAAAAGTTGAAAAAGTAGGAATGAGTTCTGTTGGCATGGAAGGGCTAATGCTACAGCTCAGACTCATAAGGGACTGGAAGAAAAAAAATCTGGGTTATTCTACTTCTCTGGGTCATCACGATATCCTTCTCTGGCGTTCTTGTTTGAGCAGCAGAAATAGTCACCTTGGATCCACATGTTTTCACAATGCATGTGTCCAACACTTCCTATTTTTTGTATCCCATAGTCCAAAATATTGAGAAAAACATGAGGCAGAGAAAGAGAGACAGAGAGATCAGCTGAATCCAGCTATGACTTGCTTTCTCTGGGGTCATTTGCCCATCCTTGGTCCAACCATCTGTGGCCAGAAAAGAATGATCTCCAGTACAAACACAGTAACTGGGGTTGTAGGAAGTGATTTTCCAAGATGGATCTACATGGGGAAGGATGGGTGACTTAGCTACTGCACTTCCCTTTCACCTTTATCCCCTTGGATGACATCTTTATAATGCTTGACGTTTCTGTAATACCTGACTCTCTTTACCTAGGGAATTAGATATCTCAGACTTGCGTCACCAGTTTACCTTGCAACCCCTCAGGCCCCCTTTTACGGTGATGACACCCTGAACCAGCCCAAGGGTGTTTGTTTCATTGGGAATGTGCCTCTCCTGTTTGTTCTGTCCAATGACATCCAAAATCTTATTTTGTCTCAGGATGTTTTGCTGTCTGCTTTTGTGATTGGGGCACATGATAGAGTTTGAGCTTCCTCATATCTTCTTGCTGGGCTTATTTAATAGGAATCACTTGAAGGACAAGGATGAATCAAGCAGAATCCTTGGTGCCACAAAGTAACACACAAACCCAACACTAGTTGTCGGGCTCCATA
Source organism: Aepyceros melampus (assembly GCA_006408695.1). NCBI lineage: Eukaryota > Metazoa > Chordata > Mammalia > Artiodactyla > Bovidae > Aepyceros > Aepyceros melampus. The sequence continues at coordinate 70,189 of SJXQ01006735.1, read as the reverse complement.
GAGAAGGGGAAGACGTGTCTACAGAAGAAACATTATGGATGCAATCCCTCAAAAATATAAGCGTCAAATGCTCTCATCTTCCAATCACTATCAGTAACAGTCTCTATGGTTGATGTTGTTGGTGTTTAGTCACTCAGTTGTGTCCGACTCTTGTGACCTCATGGGCTGAAGCCCGCCAGGCTCCTCTGTCCGTGGGATTCCCCAGGCAAGAATACTGAAGTGGGTTACCATTTCCTTCCCCAGGGGACCTTCCTGACCCAGGGACTGAATCCATGTCTCCTGTTTAGCAGGCAGATTCTTTACCATTGAGCCACCTGGGGAAGGCTGAGAAGAGTTCTGAAATCAGCACTATTTAGGGACTTAGAGCACGTTCCAAGCCCCCGGGAGTTCATGTACTCAGGGAAGGAAGGTGGGTACACAGATGACCACAGAGCAGGAAATACTTGGAGCATTTGGAGTGATCCCCAAGCGAAAAAGTGTCCTGGAGGAGTCTTAAAATGAGCTTCTTGAAAGCACATTGCTGTGTTTTGTGAGCTGCAGCCAAAGGATAACATGTCCCACCAACTTAAACACACCAGGCACTGGCTCACAGAGCACATTCTGATGGTGCTCAAGAGTAAACAATATTTACAGAATGAAGTTTCTCTAAAGACATCTTGCTTTTCCTGTAGAATGAGACATGCCAAGGAAGAGAAGGGTGGGGCTGGTCTTTCTGTGGGGAATCGAGCAATTGCATGGAAGGGGATGTCTACTCACAGTTCAGTTCAGTTCAGTCGCTCAGTCATGTCCGATTCTTTGCGACCTCATGGACTGCAGCACACCAGGCTTCCCTGTCGATCACCAACTCCCAGAGTCCACTCAGACTCATGTCCATTGGGTCACTGGTGCCATCCAACCATCTCATTCTGTCTTCCCCTTCTCCTCCTGCCCTCAGTCTTTCCCAGGATCAGGTATTTTCAATGAGTCAGTTATTCACATCAGGTGGCCAAAGTATTGAAGTTTCAACTTCAGCATCAGTCCTTCCAATGAATATTCAGGACTGATTTCCTTTAGGATGGACTGATTGGATCTCCTTGCAGTCCAAGGGACTCTCAAGAGTCTTCTCCAACACCATAGTTCAAAAGCATCAATTCTTTAGCGCTCAGCTTTCTTTATGGTCCAACTCTCATATCCATACATGACTACTGGAAAAACCATAGCTTTGACTAGATGGACCTTCATTAGCAAAGTAATGTCTCTGCTTTTTAATATGCTGTCTGGGTTGGTCATAGCTTTTCTTCTATGGAGCAAATGTCTTTTAATTTCATGGCTGCAGTTACCATCTGCATTGATTTTGGAGCCCAAGAAAATAAATCCTGGCATTATTTCCACTGTTTCCCCATCTATTTGCCATGAAGTTATGGGACTGGATGCTGTGATCTTTGTTTTTTGAATGTTGAGTTTTAAGCCAGCTTTTTCACTCTCCTCTTTCACTTTCATCATGAGACTCTTTAGTTCCTCTTCACTACTACTCATAGGCAGATGTAAAAGCTTACAGAACTTTCTGAACTATAAGGTGTGGGCTTCACATTCCAAGTTCCTTAGTTAGGAACAGCAGGGCTGCCAAGAAAGAGGACGTGTAAGTCAGGGTTGGGGGATTAGAGACTGTTCCAGGGATCTATAACTGTTGCAGCAAAGATGACCCACCTCAGAAATGAATTGTCCAAGGAGACATACCTGCTGACAAAGCAAGAAATTTTACTGGGCAGGGGCACCCTGGTGGAGAGCAGCAGGGACAGGGAACCCAGAAGGACTGCTCTGCTATGCGGCTTGAAGTCTCAGCTCTTCGGGTGATGGGGTTAGTTTCTATGTTGTCTCTGACTCGTCATTCTGACTCAGGGTCCTTTCTGGTAGCACATGCATTGCTCAGCCAAGATGGATGCCACCAAGAAGGATTCTGGAAGGTTGAAAGGACATATGGACTAATGTCTCCTTTTGACTTTCTGAAACTCTTCTGATTGGTTGTGGTTTGTTAGTTTTGTGTTCCTTACCAGGCATGTATGCATGCTCAGGCATTTCTGTCATATTTGACTCTTTGCGACCCCATGGACTGTAGCCTGCCAGGCTCCTTTGTCCATGAGATTCTCCAGGCAAGAATACTGGAGTGGGTAGCCATTTCCTCCTCCAGGGAATCTTCCTGACCCAGGGATCGAACCCACGTCTCCTGCATTGCAGGAGAATTCTTTACCACTGAGCCACCAGGGAAGCTCTCCCTACCAGGCCCCTCTGTCATAAAATAACTCACGCAAATGGTTACTAGGGGGCCTGGCCAGGGTGGGTGGTTTCAGTCAGTGTTTCCCCTAACACAAGTGAAAGTGAAAGTCACTCAGTCATGTCCAACTCTTTGTGATCCCATGGAGTATACTGTCTGTGGAATTCTCTAGGCCAGAATACTGGAGTGGGTAGCCTTTCCCTTCTCCAGGGAATCTTCCAAACCCTGGGATCGAACTCAGATCTCCTGCATTGCAGGTGGCTTCTTCACCAGCTAAGCCACAAGGGAAGCCCTAACATAACTGCTTAACAAATTACCACCAAAATTCATGGGCTAATGTAACAATTTATTATTATATCTCTCTTTGTTCTGTGGGCTGACTGGGCTGGCCCAGCTGGTTCTGACATGGATGCCCTTGGGACAGCAGGCAGATAGATGGCGGCCAGGCGTGCAGTCCTCTGAAGGTTGGACGCCCAGGTTGACTCGCTCCGTGGCCCACAGTGGTGCTGGCTGTTGGCTTGGAGCTCAGCAGTGATTCTCAACCTGAACCCCTGCACGTGGCTTCTTTGTGTGCCTTGGGCTTCTCACAGCTGGTGGATGGGTTTTGAGGATCTTCCATGAGCAAGCGTTCAAGGCTTCTTATGCCCTAACTTCAGAAAGCCCAGCAGGTCAGTTCTATTGATGAAGGCCAACCTTCTCTGTGTGAGGTAGAGGGGTGCATACCAGGGCAGACAAGGATGAAATGGTAAGGCCGTGCCTGTGGGAAGCTGAGAACTAATCATGAAAATAAATGTGTGATTTCATATCTGGGATAAACTGAGTTGAATGCTCTGATAAATCCCTTATCAGGTCTTGGTGGGGGCACTAAAGGAAAAAGCGATTTAGGAGGAAATCAGAGTGCTTCATAAAGGAGGTGTCAGCTCGCACAAGGGCAGGAAAGGGAAGTTAGTGTTTGTCCTGGATAGTGTGTGTTTGTGTGTGTGTGTTTAGGTAGAGAGAAAAGAGATGAGGGAGAGTATTTGGCAATTCAAGTGAGAAAACAGCATACTGAAACAAACCAAGCAGTCTGATGCATTCTGAGAACTGTACACAGCAGAAAACTCACAGAGGGCTGGATTGTACAGGTGCTGATGTAAATCATCGGAAGGGATTCACTGAATAAGGAAGCTTAGCAACAAAGTCAAACTTCCTGCAGCACTTCTTAGATTTTATAATATGCTATTATGTATTTTGAATTCGGGCCAATTTTGTGGGATGGTGCGTGAGCCAAGAGTATAAAATATTTCCCGAAAATTTTTTTTTTAAGGAAAATATGCACGTAGGGCTGGCATTGTCTGGATGGTAATTTGGGAAATGTTGGTTCTGTGCAAAGAAGGTAGTATGGCAAATGAGAGGACTTCAGTAATTGATGGAAGTTTGGCTCTTATCTTGAGGACTATTTACAAATATTTACTGAACACCTACCACATCCTAAGCACTCTTCATGGCACCGGGGATCTCTCAGTGAACAAGGTAGGAAAAAGCCCCTGTCCCTGTGTAGCATACCTTCTTCCTGAAAGAGACAGATGCTAAACAAGATAAATAGGAATGATATACAGTCTCATATAATAAAATAATATGCGAGATGGTTAGATAGCATTGCTGACTCAATGAACATGAATTTAAGCAAACTCCAAAAGATAATGGAAGACAGAAGAACCTGGTGTGTCTCAGTCCATGGGGTTGTAAAGAGTGGAACTCAACCTAGCAACTGAACAGCAACATATACAGTGTATAAATGATGACAAACACCATAGATAAAAAATAAGACTGAGAAGAAAGAAAAGGGAGATAAGGATTTTATACCAGCTGGTCATTAAGAAATGACATGTGACTAAAGACTCAAAGGATGGTGCCCAGTTCTGAGGATCTTTCTGGAGGCAGAGGACCCTGGTACATTGAAGAAAGAGAAAGGAGACCAATAGGACCAAGTGGGGAGATTCTGGGGAAGGGTCCTGGAAGACGAGGTCCACCCGAGAGGATCAGATTGCAGAGGGCCTGCAGGATCCCCGGGTCTTTTGCTTTTTTCTTGAGTTAGAAGTGAAGCTTTTAGAGGGCTTTGACCCCTGGAGTAATAAGATGGACTTACTTGTAAAAAGACCTCGCTTGCTAATCTGTAGAAAATAGAACTAAAGGGGCAGAAGCAGAAACAGGGGACTCATTAGAAGGCTCTTGCATCAATCCGGGTGAAATATCTCAGTGGCTTATCCCAGAGAGGGAGCAGAAGAGTCCATGAGAACTGATTGGATTCTGGATATATTTTGAAGTGGAGCCACCAAGATTGGCTGGTAGAATGTGGAGTAAGAGAATCAGAAAGAGGAATCAAGATAATGATTTCAAGGTTTTGGGTTGAGCCCTTGGAAGGATGGAATTCCGGTACCTGAGCCCAGGAGACTTTCAGGAAGAGCAAGATTGAGGAAGAAGATTGGAAGTTAGATGTTATAGGAGTGGGTTCAGGGAACCTATAGGCTCCAAAGCAAGAACATGGTGCGATTGGATTAGCACCTGAGAAAAAACAAGCTATGCCACTCTGGCAGCCTTAGAGAGGATGGATTAGAGAGGAAGGATGAATAGCAGGGGATGATCCAGGAATAGGGGAGGCATTTCAGAAGCTGAAACAAAAATCCAGAAAACTGATCCAGAGCAGCAGGTTGAGAACAGGGAAGGGGGCTTAGATTCAAAGAGGCAGGGACGAGGCAAGAAAGGAGAGAGAAATCAGTAAGTTTTCTTAAGTGGACTAAATGGGAAAGGGAGGTCATACCAGAGTCACTTACAGTTCAGGATGCAATGTGGATATGGCCCTTTTAAAAATTAGGAAAATAGAAGATGGAGGGGTTTGGTGGAAGAGGATATTGATTCTGTGAGGAGCCCAATGAACTTGAGCTGCCCTAGAAAACTCTGTATGTGGATGTCCAGGGGCCTGTTGACATGTTGATTCACAGCTCACTAAGTACCTCCTTTTCTCTAGCACTTTTGCAGTTTTCAGGGTCATGTGATTAGTTCCTGCTAATGAACTAGGGGCAGAAGTCATCTGTGTCACTTTCAGATGGGAGGATTTAAGAGCCATTGGGCAACCCTTCCTCTCACTAGCCCCCTGCCACAGAGACTAGAGGTCATGAGTTTAGAGTTCATGACAGAGCATCCACAAGCCTGGGTCTCTGAGTGATGCTGTGGAGCTCTTTTTACCAACTTCTGCTGAACATGACTTGTGAATGAGAAATACATATTTCTGATGTATCTGAGTTGAAGATTGATCTGTTACCACAGCATAATCTATGCTCTCCTTACTAATATGTTTGAATATATATATATAACTTGGGAGAAAGATGTTGGAATTTTACCAGTATAAATATGACAGTTAAGTCTGGGAATCGAATGGGATGACTTCATGAGAGACTACAAAGTGAGAGCCAATGGAAAGACTCTGGGAGACAGCAATATAAAAAGAAAAAGATAAGAGGAGCCATGAAGTCTGAGAAGGAGCTTTCAGACACATGGAAGAACTAAGAGAGTCATGGGAACCAAGACAGCAAAAAATTTAAGGAGAGAGAGTTCAAAAGTGTCAAGTGCTTTGGGATTTATTCCAATTCAATTCATTTCCAGTTTTTTCTTTTTTTTCATTTTAAAAACATAGAGAGAATGCCTCTGACATTCCAGGGAAGTAGAATTAGGATTATGAAGAGACCAATGGATAGAATAATCCGTAGGTGATTAGATGACCTTTGTCTACAGCATTTTCTCAGAAAAGTGATGGAGGAAGAAGGAAGACTGAGACAGGTTAAAGTAAATGGAAGATTAGGAGGTGGAGCTCACCAGATGTGACTTTTTTAAGGCTCTTGATGTAAAGAGAAAGACAGAAAGGTGGTAGTTTTGAATAATAAGAGGAAGAAAAGAAAGTGATACACTCATTATATATTAGAGAGTATCTAACACCCCAATAATCCAATGATGGGAAAATTTATTCCTCACTCAGAAAACGAGACTCAGAACCAGAATACCTGTTTCTGCCATTTATTAGCATGAACTTGGGCAAATTTTCTCATCTGTAAGTTGAAGAAATACCATCTTTCTCCTGTTTTGTTGTGAAGATTGAGTAATCAACTGTCCTAGTGGTTCCAGGATTGAAGGTTTTCCCAGAGCATGGGTCTTTCCTTGCCAAAACCAGAACAGTTCCAGGCAAAGTAAGACATGTTGCTCATTTGATGGTTGAGTGGGTTTTAAAATACTTGGCACAGTGCCTGGCAAATAGTAAAGCTTAGCTACGATGACTGCTGATCTTCCATGTGCATCAGTTTCTTTATCTGTACATGGAAGATACTAGGACTTAACATAGTGGAGTTTTGTGGAGATGCTTAAAAAGAAGATGCTTAATCAGCACATGTAAACACTCAGGAGTACTCATTATTGTGATGACGGTGGTCATGATGATAGAGATAATGATGAAGAAACAAGCTGAAAAAAGTTAAGCACAACTAATTAGTAAGAGAACTGGAGTGTGAAGCCCAGTTGGCCCATCTCCAAGGCTCTTGGTTTTCCTTTTGTGCCATGTTGTAAGCAAATGCAAGCAATTATTGCATGAAGATATAAAATTTGAACTAAGCCTTAAAAGATGAATTGAGTTTGACATTTCCTCATTTGTTGATTTCATCAGCAAAAGTTTATCAAATACCAGTCATGCACAGGACACACTATGGGGTGAATATATATATATATACACATATGTGTATAACTAGAATTCAACAGATTATGGAAATTGGAAGGTCACAATGTCATCCTAGACAGAGAGACAGATGAACTTTGGTTAAATCCTTCTGCCCTTCTCCCAAGTCAATGTGAGTATTCACACATGGAAAGAGCCTTGAGATGTTAAGCCCACTCTACAAATCCCGAGGGGAGAGCTGACATCTAATTAGAATGTCTTCTTGTTTATTAGCTTTGAACCAAGCAAGATGATTTCTCACACAGTCATCAAGCCTTGTCTCTGTGGTCATGTCATCCCCACCTTCTTTCCAGCCTGGCACTACAGGTGATGTTCTAATTCTGTGCCAAGAGCTAATAACACACCCAAAGAGGCTGCAGACAAATAAACACCATGTCTATTTTTAGCCCCTTTGCCATGGATTTTGGCAGATCTTTGCTCTGAAATTCAAGGGTAACCTCTGAGCTTTCCTTGAAGAATAAATACTCTTCTGAAATGTTCCCTTAAAAATATAAATAGACAATAGATCCAGTATGGGATCTGAAGCTGATAAACCAGAGGCAAACAGTGAGCTCCCAATTAATGAATCCTTTGATAACACATAGACCCCCCAACTTTAGCAAATCTCCCTGTCCATGGAGGCAGTTTTGAGCGTGCAGAAGAGGAGGGCTGGGAGGCTTCATTCCCTGATCCTGGCTCTGAATGGGTCACTGAGGAGGAGTTTAGTTCAGTGAAAATTCTTTCGAGGATCAGTCTGTTTCAGGTAAACCAGAGAAATAAAGGGAAATCCAGGTGGATCAACAATAAAATGGTGAGCAGGCAAACATCGGAATTTCTCCATAGACTGTGCACCAGGAAGATTGCAAGAGAAAACTGCATCCCACGGCTTGACAATAGTCATGCTTCAGGTTATCAGGCCCCTGCACTGAAGTGAACCAGCTCAGGGCCTCCCAGTAGAGCTCTGGGCACAAGAGAACCTCTCACCCAGCAGATAAGACCTGGAGTTTGAATGGCTTCCTCCAGAGCCTGGGAAGGACCTGGGAAAAACCTGTAACCCCAGGACCTGAATCCTTCCCAAGGTACCCAGAAGCAAGGACTCAAGACTCAGATGTGATTCGGTGTCCTAAATACCCTGGGGAGCTGGCCCAAAAAATCAAGGTTGATTGACAGGTCCTAAGAGTAAGAATAAACCACAAGTCAGGTATCAGGTTTCATCCACAAAATGTAATGAAAAGAGAACACTTAGGTAGGCAACCAAAAGGTCCTGAGTAATTGCATTAATAAATCTAAGATGTCTGGGAATGCAGAAGGGGCCACACACCCTCAAACTCATTCATTCATTCATTCACGCATCCTGTCTCTTATTCGTTGTAGTCACTTAATTGTTTTGTTGTTTTGCTGTTGCTGCTAAGTCGCTTCAGTCGTGTCCGACTTTGTGCGACCCCATGGACTGCAGCCCACCAGGCTCCTCCGTCCATGGGATTTTTCCAGGCAAGAGCACTGGAGTGGGTGGCCATTGGCTTCTCCTGTAACAGAGTCATGATGCCCAGCCGGTCTCCCTCCCGTGCTGGGCAGTGCCACCTCTTTCTGGGCTTGGGCAGGGGCGGGCAGGAGCCAGCACCTGAGGAGGCGGGATGCGGGTTGAGGGAGCTCACTGATTTAAAACGACGGAGGCTGCCTAAGCTCCCCCTGCCCTCCCTGCTCTCAGTCTCCTCGGCCCACTGCTCCATGTTCTCCTTCTCTTCTTCCATCAACCAGATCTCTTCGTTGATGGCGTCCAGCTGCTCCTGCAGCATCACAGTCAGAGTCTTGGCATCGGCCTGCCCGCTGGGCAACAGCTGAGTGGCTGAGCTGAAGAGGGTGACAGACAACCATAATTCAGTGGTCAGCTAATTCAGATAAACAGTAAGTCAGCCAATCTTTGAGTTCACTTTCAGTCATTCAGTCTCTGGGCTTCCCAGTGGCTCTAGTGGTAAAGAACCCACCTGCCAATACAGGAGATGTAAGAGGTGCTGCAGGTGTGATCCCTGGGTCAGGAAGATCTCCTGGAGGAGAGCATGACAACTTACTCCAGTATTCTTGCCTGGAGAATCTCATGGACAGAGGAACCTGGCAGGCTGCAGTCCATAGGGTCACAAAGAATCAGAATGACTGAAGAGACTTAGCATGCACACATTCATTCTCTAATTCATTTATTCAGTCTTCAGTTGGCAATTTAGTCAGTTTTGTCAATCATTTACTCATCCATCCATCTAATCACATATTTATTCAACTAATTAATTCATTCACCCACGTTGAATCTCAGGAAGTCTTTGACTCCATTCATTCATTCATCCAGTGAGTCCTTGCTTCTGCCAGTCAGTCATTAGGTAATTAATTAGCTATTTTTACTCATCCATTCATTAATTTATTCTGACTTTCAAAACTAGTCACTAATTTGCTTGTATTCATGTATTTATTCATTTATTCATGGGTCTTTCAGCTCATCAGGCAGTTATTTAGTCAGGCAATCAGTTTCTTAGTCATAGAGAGCTTGTCCACCAGACCTGGAGAGAAGAGCTTCTAATCTATACTTTTCTTCAATTAAATTTGCATGATCGTCCCAAAGGCTCAGACTATGGAGGATGGCTTTAGGTATAAATGTTCTCTCCTTGTTAAATAATAATAATAATACAGTTCAGAGTCTGATGTTGAAAATATCTTTTCCCAAATAGATTCATGAATTGCAAGTCCCCTGAGGCTTGCTGCAGTGATTAAATGAATCCAGGCTCCAAATGGTCCATGAGGAAGTCTACCCTGAGGGGCTAGGTACCCAGAGACCATTCTTCAGGATGGGGCCCCAGCACAGAACTTATCCCAGAATAGACACAACATTGGCTTTTTTTTTTTTTTTCAGTTTTATCTTTCCTTGGTTTATTTAAAAAATAGAGAGAGATACATAATCATTTGAAAATGAAGAAAGGTTTGAATAAGAAAATAAAATACAGCTCAGATGTGACCAACCAGAGTTAATAGTTGTTAACGTGTTAGTGTATACACTTATGTAATTATTTGTATGTGCATGCAAGCTAAGTCAATTCAGTCATTCCTGACTCTATGACTTCATGGTCTGTAGCCCGCCAGGCTCCTCTGTCCATGGAGTTTTCCAGGCAAGAAAACTGGAGTGGGTGCCATTCCTTACTCCAAGGGACTTTCCTGACCCACATCTCCTGTGTACCCTGCACTGGCTGATGGATTCTTTACCAGTGAGGCACCTGGGAAGCCCAATTATTTGTATACATTTTTACCAAAAAAAAAAAAAAAAGTATGTATGGTTTGTATGAATTAATTACAGGAAGACCTTAATGATGTTGAAGGTTTGCTTCCAGACTACCAAAATAAAGTGAATATCACATAAAGTGCATCACACAGAGATTCTTGGTTTCCCGGTGCATACAGAAGTTATGCTAACACTATCCTGTAGTCGATTAAGTGTGGTAGCTCAGATGGTGAAGAATCGGCCTCAGAGCAGGAGACCTGGGTTCAATCCTGAGGTCAGAAAGACCCCCTGGAGAAGGGAACCACTACCCATCCCAGTATTCTTGCCTGGAGAATCCCATGGACAGAGGAGCCTGGCGGGCTACAGTCTGTGGGACTTTTTCTTTCAGCCACTTTTTCTTTCAGTATTATGTTTAAAAAATGTACATACCTTAATTTAAAAATACTTTATGACTAAGAAATGTTAACCAACATCTGGCATTCAGCTAGTCTTAATCTTTTTGTATTAGTAACATCAAAGATGACTGATCACAAATCACTATAACAAATATAATAATCATTTTAAAATGAAATGAAATGAAAAAGTTCGCAATATTGTGAGAATTATCCAAATATGACAGAAAGACGTGAAATGAGCCAATACTATTGAAAAAAATGGTGATGATAGACTTTTTTGACACTGGGTTGACAGTTCAGTTCAGTCGCGCAGTCGTGTCCAACTCTTTGCGACCCCATGAA